>JARHVA010001033.1:1452500-1867500 GCA_037957365.1 Torreya grandis | reverse complement strand
AATATTAGACACAATTGGAATCTTATGATAGACCACTAGATAAAACTACCATCAAAGG
Organism: Torreya grandis; assembly: GCA_037957365.1. Lineage (NCBI taxonomy): Eukaryota > Viridiplantae > Streptophyta > Pinopsida > Cupressales > Taxaceae > Torreya > Torreya grandis. The sequence goes on along the minus strand of JARHVA010001033.1, from coordinate 1,867,442 downwards.
ATATATTAATTTTTTTTAGACAAGTATATCTACAAGTTGAAGTTACGTAGGACTTATTTGTGAAAGGCATCTAAGGAAATTTTCTCCAATAACTACCTACTCTTATCAAGATGTTGGTTATCTAAAAGGCCATGGTGCCTACCCCTACCAACGTGGAGTAGTCACTTCAGGCATTATGTGGGTGTGTGTGATGTAGGAGTGAATTATGAAGAACTAAGTAAATGAACTTGAACTTGAACTTGAACCCAAAATATAGAGGATGTAGAAAAGCAAAGTGAGTAAAAAATTAAAAGATTAGAAAAAGAGTTGTGACAATAAAGAAGGTGGAATAAACAAGATAATTGAAATGTAACTATGAATATGAGTAGGATTAAAATATAAAATGTAAAAGAGAGGGGATCTTAGAGGGAGTCTACACAATTTACATAAATTGGATATTATGTAGAGTAAAGAATGAAAGGGCCTAAAAAAGAAGAAGACATGGATTGGGATATAGAAGATATGTAATATAATAAGGAGAAAGAGAAAAGTAGATTAGTAGTAGAGAAGTTAGAGGATAGTGGTAGATCACAGTTACAAGTAAGGATATTGTTTGGACCATGGAAAGAATATTCTCTAGAAGAATTATACAAAATCATAAGATTATCACAAGTTTAGGGTCACAGATAGAATTCAAAGGCACATATCATTAATTTAATGAGTACACATCCCCCAAGCCCATTTTATCATCAAACAGGATAAAGATAAGTGTAGAGGCTAGGATAGTTTGAAATTAGTTTGATTCATTTATAGATAAATTTGGTAAACTTAGCATAGAAACTCAAAAAATAAGAGACAAGAATAAGTTAGAAGAGGCTAGGTTTTGTTTGACCATGATTTTTAAGACATTGGTAAAGGTTAGTTCACATAAGCCAATAGTAGTTAAAAGTTCCCCAAGCATGTATTTGAATGTAGGAATGTTAATTGATTTGACTCCATATGATGGGTCTTCTAACCCTAACAATATTTAATAACTTATGGCATGAAATCGTGGGTTAAGGGGGTGACCATTGATGATGTGAAAAAGTGCAATCCTATCAAGGCCTTAATAGGCTAAAATTTATAATTCATATACAAAAAGGATGTTTCTTCCTTAATTATTTAATAAGTTAATTAATAATTAATCATAGAATTCAAAATGAATAAGTATGCCTACCAAACCATTTAGGATCTTGAGGAGATTAGACAGAGAAGTGGAGAATCAATATGGTAATACAATCATAGATTCTAAGATGAATGAAAAAATTTAACTTCATTTTGGAAGATAAATATAAGGCTACTTAGTTTGTGAAGTAGTTGCAATCAAGGATTAGGTTTTCCATTGCACAATCATAGATACTTACTGAAGCTAATGCATGATCAACTTCACTTCGAGTAGATAAAATTGAGGTTTATGGAGACACCCCATTGAATGGTGCTAAAATTGGTATGACAAGGATGGATGAGCTTCATGAAAGAAACAAACCCAAGCTATGCCTATGGTGTATGGAGTGTGGTAAATAAGGGAATCATAGGTATTATTTCCCTAAAATAAAACTATAGTTATGTGATATATTTAGGGTAACAAGACATGCAACATCAAAATGTTGTCTACTATAGGAGTAGATTCAAAGACCATAGAGTTTGTATTTTAATTTTTGTAAGTCACCAAATCATGATGAGAAAAGTTTTTGGGTTATATAAGAGCTAAAATAATACATCAATAAGAATGTATTTTCAATCATAGCACATCATATACTTGCTACAAATCAAGGAATTTTAGGCTTGAAGATAGAGATGTCAAATATGACACAATGTGTTTCTAAGTGGATGCCTCTATCACCATAACACCAACCCAAAGGTCTAGTAAGAAGGATGCCATCATCTCCACAATATTAGTACTAGTCATCATGGAATATTATTACCCAATACACATCAATAAAATTGGGATCCATCATCCCCTCAGTGATAATATGGAGGATATGACGCCCAATAATAAGTTCTTCAACCAATTCAATGCTTTCTATCTTGAAAATATAATAACTTCACACAAAAATGTTTGAATAACCCTCAAAGGTAGATGTATTTCATCTATTACATATTTTTAGGACAAAACCATATTGAAGATTTTTTGATTTTAGAAAAGCAGAGGAAATAAAAAAATGTGTGAAATGTAAACCTGATAAATTCTCACTCCAATGAGAATGTGTTCATGTAAGCAGTTACAATGCAATAATATTTGTAGCAGAGCTTACCTCCTTTAGAAATTCCATATGATTAGAGAATTAGAAAGGTTCAATAGGATAAGTATCTTGAACCTATGATAGAAAAAATATTTATGTACCAAGTAGTTGTAGACACTATTTATCAATTATATAGCACCTCAATTTTGTACACTTGACAAATATATACATTGGTTGTTACTCTCAGTTGTAAACCTTTCTTGATACTAAAATACTCACATATGCTATATCTCTATGTTCATTGCTTATATCTTAGTTTTACCAATGTCATTCTAATGACCTAGGCCTTATATCTTGCCCATAATTCTATAAACCTACTTATATTCCATCTTTGCAAGTTTTGGACATGTACCTACTTTTCTATTTCCTAGACATTTGTGTTCCAATTAGATGCTTATATATACACAAGTGTCCTGATGTGATGTAATTGTGTATTGCCCTAAATTCATTAAATTTTCAAATGTAACATATATCTATGGTCAACATGATGTAGGAGCATCAGGAAAATGCCATTGTAATTATGTAAATAAATCACTTTGTCATGCCATAAATACTTTAGAGGTCATAGGGGTCATGTGAAAGGCCAAGAAGCATACTTAGAATGCTTTAATTATGGTTTTGTAGAGTATTTAGAATTTCCCTCCAAAATGTTGTATTTAAATATTTAAATTATTGTGAAGATTTGTGGAGGTTGTGACCCTTTTGAATGGTGTAATAACTTGATCAAAGGGTCCTAGAGACCTATTGGTTAATTTAAAAGTAAACATATGCAAACCCATCAAAGAAATATCTAGAAATTCTATTGCTACATTAGAGAAGGGATAAAGGTCAAAGAAAGCAAGACTAAAATTAGGTCTTGAGATAATCTTGGAAATATCATCATCCAAGACTAAGTTTGTATAATGAGATAAGTTTCCTATCATATTGGTAGAGGTTAAACAAAGAAAAAAACAAGTATAAGTCGTACTAAGTCTTAGGAGTGAGTTGTGGATGAGTGAGAGAGGGAGAGTCTAGAAGGTTATAAGGCCTATGCTTGTAACTAAATAATATATATATTTGGAATCAATAAATCAAGTTTGGTTATTGTGGCAGATAGAGAGGTATAGAGGTTTGTAGGTAAAAGCTATAGGTCTCCTAAAAATAGTTGTGAAGGATACCAATAAATGTGCAAAATTTAGTAAGTAGAGTGTTGAATACATGGTCTGAGAAATGGATTAGAATGTATGGAGTCGAAGCATAAAATGAATATTTTTATTGGTATTTGGTAAGATTTTCAAATTATTATCTTCACTTATATAATGTTTTGAAAGAACTTTGGTTTGGTTCGAATACACTGTATTTCATTTGTGCAATAGTCCCTTGAATGTATCCTGGAATATTTCCAACAATAAAAGCTGAATATATCTCTTTATCAAAATTGATAAGAAATTAAGACCGAATGTATTCAAGTTAATTATTGTGCCTAAATCAATATATGATTAAGTTTATATTATTGGTGGTGAAATGAAGTGAATATATATATCTTTCATAATACTGATAAGGATATCTATCAATTCTAGATTCTCAATTTGAAGCTCTAAGATTATGCAAGGGGAAGATCTATTTTATGTAATATTCAACAAGAATATAATGTTATGAGGATAAAATAAATACAAATAATCATGTTTTTTTTATTGAATCATTTTATTTTTTTTAAACCATAAAGATATATAATGATAAGGAATGGAAGGATTTGTTCTATTTAATATCTATAGTGCACGGATTAGGTGAAGATTGTTATCAGGTGACTAAGCTCAAATCAATATTGAATTTGTTTAGATAAAAAATTAATATACATATTTTTTGGTAATGTACACGTGAAAATTAATTGGTCATTTTCCCTTTACTTTCTTTAAGTCGATTGCATCTAGCAGTTAAAGCAACTTAAAGTCTGTCTATTGATAAAACTGTGAGTAAACAAAATGACTAAGTTGGAATGGAGAATAAGGTGATTATAAATTAAAAAATTAGATAAAATCTTGTAAATAAATTAATTTATAGTGTATAATGATTTCAGATAATTCAAAAAGGCTTTCTCTTGATCTCGGCCATGTACAAGCTTACACAAAAAATGTTGACTAAAATTCATTTTCCTAACGAAATAGTAAATATTTTTTTTTGAAATTTGGATAGATAGAACGCCTTGGAATCAGGAATCCAATGAATCTTATTTGAGATAAATTGGTTAAGTATTGTGTGAATTATTGTGAAAATACAGTCAGCTACTTAGAAAACAAATACCAATCGCACAGGCAGTTTATTAAAGATTTTGTGGTCAAAGGAGAGTTTTGATTATATGAATTGAGTTGAATTATGTTATTTAATGTTGATAAATCTTTTTGGAATCATTTAGGATCAATGCAAATGAAATTTCATATGTAAAGATCAACTAGGTTTAACTAGGCTTAGTAGGTAAATCCAAAATTTAGTGTGAATTTGAGTTCAACTGAGTAAAGGGTATTTTGAATTATATTTATACATGTTGAATTTTATTTGTAATAATGTTTTTGATTCATAAGGATCCTTTTTTATGTTTTAAGAGAGAAATTTTCTTAGAATACCTAGTGTGGGAAGATTATAAAAGAAACAAGTCAAGACACTTGTAAGAATAATGGCAGGTTTGAAGATTAGATTAGAAAGAAAGGCAAGGATAGAGAGTTGAATAAAAATAGGAACCTTGCTGAAGGTCATAAATAATATCATTTGTCAAAATACTAATCTAATAAGGTTATAATTATATTGTCAAATAATGACCATTAAGGCATAGGTACTACAAGAGGATCTGGTAATCAAGTATGTGTTGTAGTTATTATCAAGAATTCAAGGTTGAAGATCAAATTTTTTGTGTTATTTTTATTATAATTTAAACAATTTTATTGTATTGGGATAATTAATAGGATTTAAGTTATGACTTAACCCAATTTTCATATTAGAACCAGGTTAAGCCCTTAGATCAGATTTGTAAGAAGATTATCAGTTACATTTGTACTTATGTTTTATGATCTAAGTGTGGAATCAAATTTTGAGATCATGAAAATGATATGTATAATCTCTTAGATAATTTTGAATGAAGATTATTAGTTTTATGGATGCAGTGAAAGGTTACAATAAGACAATGATTGGAAAAGGAGGAGTGGCAAAACCCTATAGCTAATAAAGCTTGAAATAGCAAAAGAGAGCTAGTGAAAGCTCCTAGGTAAGCTCAAGAGGAGAGATTAAATAAGAAGGTGAACAATTCCAAGGGATATGACTATAATGTTACCAATAGACTAGGGTGAAAAGGACTTAGGTGAGGTACTAGATAGTAAGGTGAAACAGACTTGCTAAGGAAAATAGGTCCAATTGAGGCCTAAGAAAAAGGTGAGGTGAAAGAGTAAAGAGAAGAAATGATGAAGGGATTAGAATAAGTTAGTTGTCACAGGAAGGTAAAATAAAAAGTGACGAGGAGAAAAATAAACATGGAGAGAGAGATTGCAGAGATAAGAATGGTTTTAGCAACCATGATGGAAATCTTGGAGGAGTCAAAATAAAAGTTTATTGTAAGAGTCAGAAAAAAGATTAAGTGGCCTCTTAGAGAAATTTTTGAGAAAAATAAATGGAGGAAATAAAAGAGATTAATAAAAAATTAATCAAAGGAGGAAACAAAAAAGGCAATCAAGCCTCAAAAAAAATTTAATACTAATGATTTATTTGTATGTATGCATGCAAGTAAGAAGAAAGATGGAGAGAGGGTCCAATTTGAGGGCCTAAATGATGAAGAAGTTGAAATATTGATAGCAAAGGAGAAGCATGAATATGATGATTTTAATATGAAAGAAGATAACATGTTATTATAGAATGAAATATTATTTTGTCATCTAGAGGAAGGATAATTTCTTGAAGACATGAAGCAAAGAGAAGATCAATGCCTCATTGAAGGTATAAAAAATGAAAAGTTTATTTAAGAATAAATTGAAGGACTTATGAGACAAAAATGTTTTGCTTCCAATATTGATTATTCTAATATGAATGAGAAATTGTATAAATATGGTGATGCATTATAGGAAAAAGGAGGAAAGGATAAATTAAGCCTATGTATGGGCTTAATCAAGGCAAATGTGAAGGAAAAAAATACTTATTTTTTTCTAGCATTGTATTTGATAAAGAAAATATAAATTGTCAAGAAGATGCTTTGTATGAACAAACAATATCATTATTAGATATGCTCATGAATGGTGGATGTAAAGAAGAAGCACCCATTGAAGTGTTTGTAAAATTTGATATGTTGTAGGAAAAGGTGTCTCCAATGACATAAGATGAAGACAAGTCAGCTTTGAGACATGATTTGGAATCAAATTATGATGGAATCATAAGATTTAAGCCTCATAGGTAATGAAGAGGCTATCAAAGAAGCTAAGATGGAGATCTTGAATCTATTGAATTAAAAAGATGAAGAGGAAATAATGCCTCAAGTTTTGTGTTTGTAGGTGTGGAAGACCTTGTGGATGAAGAAGTGGAGTCCTTCTTCATTGACTTCAACAAAGAATAAGAAATGAAGATTAATCCAAATAGACTCAAGAGATATGAATATGAGCACAAGGAAGAAGATAATAAATATGAAGTTAGCCAGATGGGAGAAAAGAATTGGAAGATGAAAAAGGAGCAAAAATCCCACTTGAGTAGGAGCTCAAACTTTTTACCTCCTGGAGAGTCTGATGTAGGAGCATCAAGAAAACTCCAATGTAATTATGTTAATAACTCACTTTGTCATGCCATAAATACTTTATAGGTCATAGGGGTCATGTGAAAGGCCAATAAGCATACTTAGAATGCTTCGATTGTGGTTTTGTAGACTATCTGGAATTTCCCTACAAAATGTTGTATTTAAATATTTAAATTATTGTGAATCTTTATGGAGGTTATGACCCTTTTGAATGGGGTAGTAACTTGATAAAAGGGTCCTAGATACCTATTGTTTAATGTAAAATATCTCAACCTATGAAAACCCATCAAATAAATATCTAGAAAAGTTTATTGCTACATTGGAGAAGGGATAAAGGTCAAAGAAAACAATACTAAAATTGGGTCTTAAGAGAATCTTGGAAATATACTCATCTAAGACTAAGTTTTTACATTGAGATAAGTTTCCTATCATATTGTTATAGTTTAAACAAAGAAAAAAAAAGTATAATTCATACCAAGTCTTAGGAGCGAGTTGTGGATAAGTGAGAGAGGAAGAGTCAAGAAGGTTGTAAGGCTTGTGATTGTAATATATATATATATATATATATGGAATCAATAAATCAAGTTTGGTTATTGTGGTAGATAGAGAGATATAGAGGTCTACAAGAAGGATACCAAAGAAATGTGCAAAATTCAATAAGTAAAGTGTTGAATACATGGTTTAAAAAATGGATTAGAATGTATGGAGTTAAAGTATAAAGTGAAATTCTTATTGGTGCTTGGTAATATTTTTGAATTATTCCCTTCACTTATATAATGTTTTGAAATAACGTTGGTTTGCTTCGAATAGACTGTATTTCATTTGTGAAATAGTCCCTTAGATATATCATGGAATGTTTCCAACAATAAAATTTGAATATATATCTTTATCAGAACTGATAAGAAATTAAGACCAAATGTATTCAAGTTAATTATTGTGCCTAGGTCAATATATGATTATGTTTAAATGGTTGATGGTGCAATGAAGTGAATATATATATTTTTCAAAATACTGATAAAGATATCTATCATTTCAAGATTCTTAGTTTGAAGCTCTAAGATTATGCAAGGGGAAGATCTATTTTGTGTAATATTTGATAAGAATGTAATTTTATGAGGATAAAATAGATATACATAAGTAGGTTTTATTTTATTGACTCGGTATATTTTTTTGAAACCACAAAAATATATATAACAACAAGGAATGGAAGGATTTATTGTTCTAGTCGATGTCTATAACACACGGATTGGGTGAAGATTGTTATTAGGTGATGAAGATCAAATTAGTCTTGAATTTTTTTTTAGAAACAATTGATCTCCATAGTTTTTTGCAATGTACAAGTGAAAATGAATTGCTCATTTTCCCTTTACTTTCTTTGCGTCAATTGCAACTTAAATTATGTCCATTGATAAAAATATGAGTAAAAAAATGGCTACTTTGGAATGGAGAATAATGTGATTATAAATTACAAAATAAGATCAAAATATTGTAAATAAATTCATTTATATTGTATAATTATTGTAGATAATTCAGAAAGGCATTTTCTTGACCTTGGCCATGTACAGACCTACACAAACAATGTTGACTAAAATTCATTTTCCTAATGAAATAATAAATAAAAAGTTATGAAACTTATAAATATATATATTCTTGGAATAAAAAATCTAATTAATCTATTTTTAAATCTATTGGTTACGTATTGAGTGAATTATGGTGAAAATACATACTTTAAGAATACATACTTTTGAAGATGAACCCATCAAGACTCAATCTCTCCCTTGGCTAAGGTGATTCACAAGAGGTTTTTCTGGTATGTAAGGATAAGTCAGTTCTAGGCTACAAAACATATCTATGCATCCAAACGAATTCTCCATAAGACAAGATCCATATCTCCAAAGAAATTATGGAACCCTAATCTATGCTCCTCAATTAAAATGGTAGATAAATATATGCACAATATATATATCTTCTTTTTTTTCTCTTAATAAATGATAAAATGAGTGTGTATATATAGCTGAATCTAACCCTAAACCTTTTAAAAAGCTTAGATGATAGGTCATCCAAATAAAATTTATATTGTTATTGACAAAATCAAATTAGGTCTTGGTCTAGGCTAGCTAGGGGAAGACCTAGACCCTAAATGAGTTTTATCAATTAGAGCACAAGGCCGATGGGGTTGATAATGTATTATAAACCATTTGAAAGGGTTTTTAGGTTAGGTAAGGACTAATGGAGGCATAAAATTACTATAATAGGGTGAGAAATAGGAGGCAAAGATTAGTGGAGTGCTTTTAAGAGATGGTTGTATATATATCAAGTGGTAATAAAGGGACAATAATCTTGTGAAACACCAATGGTCTACCCACCCCTTTCCCAATGCATCCCTTAAGGTGTGCACTCAAATAGATTGAGACTCGATGGGTTCCTACAAGAGAAAAAGAATAATTAATTGATAAAGTTTGAAAATATTATATGTGTACATATGCCCCACTCAAAGCTCATCAGATGTCACTTAGGTATAATAAGGGATGATGATTCAAGAAAAGAACATAATAACACACAACGCTGAAGCTGAATAAATTGTAGTAAGGAGTAAATAAGATAAATGAAAGAATTGAATTGAAAAACAAATAAATTTACTTACCTTAGTGTTGTAGATAAATAAGGAGATGCAATAAATGTGAAGGTGTCCAATGTAGAAAATATTAGATGAATCTATAAAAATTAGCAAAAAAGAGCAAAAATTTAAATTTTTGTATAACATATACATGTAATAGGTGAAAATATTATCTACAATGTAAAGATTTTAAAATGTTTTATGATTCAAAAAAGGATCTAGTAGAAACAAAGATATGGTTAAAATATAAAATCTGGTGGTAAATATTTGAAAGGTAAATAATTTTGAATAGTAAATACAAATAGGGTGAAAAAGAATTCATTTGTTATTTTTACTATTTTGAGAAAATAGAGCTCTAAGAGACCTACTTTGAGACCAGAGAGCCATCATGGTGAGGATATGATAGTTAAGATGGGGAGGATGCATAGTGACTACAATGAATGCAACATAGGTAATCGATTGTGAATTTCAAATTTTGGAGTATTTTTATTTGAAATTGAGTTAGATATAGAAAATTTATTGATAAGAAAAATTTAGGCACCAGAATGAACCCTAATAAATTTTTAAGTAAACTAGGGGTAAAATGGGATACTAGTTAAGAAGAAGTCAAACCAATAAATGCATAATTTAATTATGGTAAAAGATCAAAAATCCATTGTTGTGGAAGAATAGAGTCAACCTAGTCAATTTAGTTTGTACGATGATCTAAAAACATAAGGTTGACTGTGTAGCAGTGGGCCAACTTAATTTTCAATGAGGATAAGGTTGACTACATGCCAGAGGGCTGACTTAGTTTTAAAAATGAGGTTGATGTAGTCTAAAAATAGAGGTCGACTATGTATCATAGGGTCAAGTTAGTATGCTAAATCAAGAGTATGGCTGATTTAGTATCAAATGGGTCAATCTAGTTAAAAATGATAAAGGACGATTTAGTCTCATAGGTAAGATATAGGGTTGATTTAGTATTAAATGTTCAATTCTATATAAAAATTAAGAATATGACAAAACTAAATCAAACTAACTAATTTAAGTAGTTAATTTATGGATTTTAAGAATGTATTTTAATTATTTTTTGACATGGTGATCTGAGACATCCTTTATTGTTTGATATTTTGTATAAATGCTAATTATATTGGTTCTTGATAGATGGATCATGGCTACCAGATTTATTGGATCAGTTAAGTGATGTATATAGAGCATGACTAGTCACATTAGGTTTTAGATGCATCATAGAGATAAGCCGGATCCCACTTAGTGTTGATCTCATTGTCATGTTCCTTGGATCATGGGAATGGTTAGCTAGTAATATTTAATGGGTGGTGTATGGGGATACCATTGAGGTGGGTAACACATTTTAGGATGTTCATGCATCTCTAGGACTACCTATAGGAGGGACATTGATGATCACTGGCATACAAGAGGATATGGAGGAGAGATGAGCACTAGCCTAGTATGTGACATGTTTAAATAGGATATACCCTATATTTAGGGTGAGTTTGTTTGATGTCTATATTATTAACATTTCATATATTTAAAAGGACATGATAGGACTTGTGATAGTGCAAGTGAATATCACAAGTCAAATGACAATATACCTCTATAAGGGATAGCCTTATGCTAGTTGATGTTGGATCAAGGAGCACTCTATGATTTTTGGGTTATCATTTGGGTCCAAATCATGCATGATATGTATGGGATGTTGTATAGAGGGTAGAGGATCATGGGGCCTATCTTTTTACTAAGTGCTTAGATATATGAGCGGTTCCCCATGTGTTTGATGATAGGTTACCTCAAGTCATGAGATGCAGATAGGATCATATAGCTTAGTTTGTGCCCCATGTGTTAGCTCTAAAAACTATCACATAAGGAGAGATCATATGGAAGCCTTATATGCACATTGTTATTTTATGGCCTAGTTGGTTGAGCATTGCTACAAGGTTGGCACAAGTGATTATCATAGGCCACTACACTTCATCGGTATATCCACATCTAATGGCACAGTTACCAGGATAGTTCAGACTCCCACACCTAGTGGCCCCTCTAGAAGTGCCTGCTTATTGGGCATGATAGGCTAGATAATTAAGGGGAGAGGAGGAGTGCTAATATATATACCCATGATCATGTTTTGAGGTGCTAGACTATGGGCTGGTTGAGTATGGTATTAGGGCCAGTATATCATGATATAAATGTGTAATAACAAAATATGATTAATTATAATAAACCAAACATGGTAAAAAGGGTAACAAATGTTTTTAAACCATGTAAAATATTTGCCCTAAGTTAAAACAAGTAAAATAACACTATATCACATTGGGAATTATAAAAAAAATGTCATAAAATGGAAGGCCCATGAAAACAAAATGGTATAAAAATAAAACAATTAAGTCAATAAAACATACTAAATCATGTTAGGAAGTATAAAAGAGAAACACAGTTGGAAAATTGAAATTAAATTGATCACACTAATTCTAGTTGGGAAGTATGAAAAATTTAAGAAAATGGTTATAATCATATATACAATTGGAAATAATATGATAAAAGTGAAATATTAATGAAGTAAGCATGAAACATACTATATCAATATGGGAAGCATGTCAATGATGTGTAAGTCATAATCAATCACTATTTATCTCAAATTTGACACATGTAATTGCATTGTGACTTGGGTATTGGAATATTTTATGAGGAAGGCCTAGTCCTATCTATGCTTTTATAATACAACTCACAAAAGGAACACCAATTAGGTGGAAACAACTATGGAAATGATTTTAAAATAATGGTTATAATGTGGTAATTTGTGAGGAAAGCTCGATCCTACCCAAGGTCTTACAAACAATTCAAAAATGGGATCCCTAGGGGGATGACCAATTAACAAACAATATTCCTCAAGGGGAAATATTAATAATGTTGTAAATGAAATAGGGAATGTAAAAACCATAATGTAGGCATCTATGATAAGACCTTAGGAAACATAAGGCACACTAAGTACACATAAAAGACACTAAGTGGATAGTGACCATCAAAATACAAAGGATAACCATTCACAATAATCAAAAAACTATATAAGTAAATAAGTGAGATACTAATACCAACTCATGTTGGTTGTATGAATAAGAAAAGTAAAATGGGCATATCTTCCCACAACATGTTCGCTATTCCTCAGGACCTATTACATAGTCATCGGTCTAATATGAAGATTGGGTACTTGTGTGAGAAAGTAGGTAGCACTAAAGGATTTTTGTATTCTCTTTTTCCAATCTACTAGCCTAATACACCCTAATGGACGTCAACTCTATTATGAGGCCACCTATGGAGTTTGAGCTTTGATTAGAAAAATAATATGGGCTATGAATCACATCTTTTAGTGTGATTTGACTTTTGAAATTTTTATGTTGCCTTTTATATCATTTCCTTTTTTTTAAAGGATTTTCATTTTAAAATTTTATGGATTTTAAGATTCCTCCTCCACATGGATTTCGAATAACCAACATGAGATATAAAACTAATACACACTAATGAGATTTAGACTTTAGTTAAAGGAAGCTAAGTATCCAAAGACACGACTGACTAAACACTTAGGCTTGCCTATGAACCAATATGTTATCTCATGTTTCAACCATGTGTATGATTAGTTTGAAAAAGGAAATGAGGGAATAAAAGGACATCCAAAGTGGACCGGTGAAATATAATTACAATGAGATGACTTCTTTGCTAACTAGTCACATGGTAAATAAGGATTATTAAGGGAAGCAAGGTTTGTATAACTAAGTCACAATAATAATTATCCATGTTTGGAGATAAAGTAGAAAAAATTCATGATAAAATACAAAGATGTCCATGAAAAAAAAATGAACTCCTAAATATAAGCATGTAAAAATAATCCATAAAAACAAAATGAAAGAAACGAAACCATATACAATACATAATGCAAAATATAAATAGCCATGTAAGATAGATAAGAGAAGAAAAATTTGACACAGAGTAAATGATATAAGATATAAATAAAAGTGGATCACAATTCCAATCCAAAATCATAATGAAGATGAAAGTGAAGGAAAACCATGTTATGTTCACAAATACTGATAAATTAATCCACAAATATTATCCATAACCTCTGATATGTCTCTATGAAGCTAGACTCTAACTGTAGTAAGAGTCTCATCATTCCTCAGGGAAAGCTATGAAAAGACCTCTTGTTAAGTATTCTATATATATATTAATATAAAGAGTCTCACCAATCCAATGTAGGTATAATTGAAGGATCATATTCAGGAGGGCTCTCGTGCATAGAATAATCAAGAAAGGGAATATATGCTAGAATAGGAATATTATCTATGGGATAAGGAGATGGTACCACTGATAGAGAAGGAACCATAGGTGGGGGAGAAGATTCAAGTGTCATGGTAGTCATAGGTTAAGAAGGAACCATAGGTGGAGCGAGAGAGGAGCCATTTTATGTGGATGACCTATGGGAGGGGGAATAGTGGGTGCATAAATGGTCATAAGGTGATCATGAGGATGTTATTGGAGGATGTGGTAATGATAGATGTAATGGATATTGCACTAGTACCAAAGACAATATACATCTCCATAGTTGCTAACATACTCAAGTAACAACTTGAAAGGAGGTATAGCCTTGTGTTTAGGCTAAGGGTAGGGCACAAGGTGTTGATATATTGTCAAAGATTTTGACAATGGGTGGAGGAATGATTATATGTGTCATAGAAGTAATAAATACACTTTTTATTAGACTTTATGGGTCTACTAATGGAAGAAGTAGAAGTATAATCTAGGGAAGCCTAGCATAACTAGTAGTCTCTAGTCCAATGACTAGAAATTATATAAATATCATAGTAAGAGTGATCAACCCATTGGGTAAGCAGGGGATCAAGTTGTAGTAAAAGAAGAAGGCCATCACTGAGGGGAGGAAAGTTTGGTGGAGAGATTGGTCTAGGCTCAGTTGAGGGAGAAATAGGATGCATAAAGGGCCTAAGGGTAGTATCAAACATCTCGAAGGGAAGTAGACTATAGGAATCCTAACATCTAGAAAAATGATAGGGATCGGTCATAGCATGCTCCTAAGAAGATCTATGTAAATAGATGGGTACCATGTAAATGATCCATCTCTACCATGTGAATAAGAGGAATAATACTATAATTAAGAAATATATAAGATGAAATACAATAAGAGGAATGGAAAGACTAAAATAAAAAATAATAATAATGATCTCAGCATCTCTAACCTGAACAAGACCTCTTATGAATCATCTAAAGTTTAAATGTCATCATAATAAGGTTTATGGTGCAATCAGGTATAGAATTTTATTCAGAGGTTACATGATGAATATAATGTCAAGTCTTGGTTAAGACCAAAGGTATATCACCGACAGGTGGCTGACGGTAATGTAATGTTAATGATAGTAAAAGTTGGGTAATGAGATGAGGGGATAAATTTGAAGTTTTGATCTTGAGGTTGATTTCATCTAGCTCATCATCATCAGATTTTAAGAGGTTAGGTGGTATGTTTTCGACATGTTTAGGGTAACCATGATAACCTCAAGTAGAGTTGATGGGAATATTGAAATGTTAAGATTCCTATAATGGAACACTCGCAAGGGTTCAAGGGAAAAAATTCTAAATATGCCACATTCTTGGAATTATTTAAAATTCCAAGGGTTGGTTTCTCCTTGAATCCTATAAATATCACCATTGTGTGGAAACTTTACATTGGTAGGTAGAATAGGTAACAACCCTCATGTAATGAGTTTAAGACCTGCCAAATAAGATATTATAAGAAAGGGGAAAGTTGAATATCATAAACTTCATGTGATCAATGACAAGAGGGATGGTAATAGGGATCCATACACAACCTAAAAGAGGCATTTTATTTTTATCATAACCTTTACATGTGTTACATGTGAATTTAAGATTACACTCAGAATATCGAAGAGTTTTAATGAAGTTGAGGGAGGCAACATAAGTATCTAAACCCTCATCAATCAAATCATGTATGACTTATATATCATTGATTTAAATGTTTATAAAGAGTGGAAGATCATCCATCCAAATCAGAATATCATCTAGAATCATGGAAGCAATAGGAAATTTGAGGGAAATAAAAGTGTCCATTATTTTGTCAATGTGTATAGACATCTCTTCAAATTGGTGTAAGATATTATCTTCTGAACCAGATAAGGTAACTTCACATCCTTCAAGGGTAGGATGAGGTTTTCTCATTTTGAATAATAGTTACATCAAGTGGTGTGATGATGTAATTATCATAAGAATTCAAGAAAGGGTCTTTGAGAGGGAGATTAGTAAGTTTTGTGATCGGGTCCCATTCATCATAACCCATAGAGGAAGGTTATATAAAGGCACATAATATTGGAGGATCTTCTAGGAAGGATGAGTAAAAGTAAATTAAAAAAAAAAATTGATAATATTTAGTTGATATAGTTTGGAGGGAAATCAATTGATTATCTTGAGATGATGGGGTAGTTGATTTATGTTTGTCTAGTAATTGGTTTAAAGTTTTATTAGAGGGTTTAAGAGTGTTATCAATGGGTGTAAATGTTGGGGGAATTATATAAATAGTGTGAGATGTGTTATCTAATTAAGGTGTTGGAATTGGTTCTTGGAAATAAATAAGGTCCTCTTGCCCTAACTCTGTTAGGTGAGATGGGGAAGAATCTTAGATAACACAGAAAGTTTGGGATGTTTGGTGCATGTGTGTAGGATGAGAATCAATGAAATCAACTACCCTTCATATATTATTCATATTTACCACATTCTCTTCAGGAGTTTGGTTTATAAGACTTTCAATGTGTTTGGTGGAAGAAGTAGGCTTATCATTATTATCTTGATGATTAGGAATAGGGTCTTTGTAGATGGAAAGATGAGCATTATCTTGGTTTAAAGCTTGATTTTTATTTTGTGTTTCATAAGCTTTAAAGGTTATATCAAAATATTATTGGTGTTTATGAATGAATGAATTATGATCAAATTTTGGACCAAGGAGGAAATCCATAGCTAAATTACATACCTACAAGTCTAATGAGAGTGACCCCAACTTGCACGAAACCAACAAAATTTATTTGGATCATACCATGATTTCATAAGATGAGTGGGGTAAAGATCTTGTGGGAGAGGACTTGGTAGATTATTTTGAAGCTCGGATAAGGATAATGGCTTATGAAAATTAATGTTATTTATTTGGTAAAATTAAGGATTAGGGGTGTTATTTAAAGGGGAAGTTTTCTTTGTAATAGGGTTGGGATCAATGGATTGAATATTGTGAATGGTATCATAGGAATCAATGATACCATCATTGGTAGCATGATGAGTTTTATTCTTGAGGATCATGCTAGTGCCCATAGGAGGTTGGGATGGATTAAACTAATGCATGAGAAAATCTTGGTGTTTGGCTTGGTTGAGGGCCCCTTCCAAAGTTCTTGGAGAGAGAGTCCTAACCCGATATTGTATCTTTGGATAAAGTGTGTTAGTGAATATATGAAAGAGATTATCATCTTCCATGTTATACTCACACTTATTAGACAAGATCTTCCACTGTTGGATTAAATCTTTTGTGCTTTCAATTTAAGTTTCTTATAATTAATAAGGTGAGACAAGGTATTCTCAAGGAGGTCACTAGTTTGGAACTCTTGTACTAAAGAGTTAACTAGATATTCTAAGCTAGTGATATAATTGGACTTGATTTTATTATACCAATCTAAACCATCTCCAAATAGAGTTTTCACTAATAGATTTATAGGAGAAAAAGTTTTTAATTTGACCTAATCTTGTAGAGATTACCAAACATTTTTAAATGTAAGGTAAGATTAGTTGACTCGTTGTAATTAATGGTAGGTGTGATACCTCCTATGTCTATGTTGGAAATTTTAGTCATAAGGGGTTCATTTTGAAGATGTTTAATAATTTTTTAACAAGGGGTGGTTGGGGAATGATGTTACCATGGGAATCCTTAAGGGGGGTGGGGGGAATTTTGATTTTACGCTCCCCATGAAACTTGGTGATGTTGATTTTAAAGGTGAATAAGGTGATTCTATATTTGCATCATTTGACTAACATTATTGGATTGAAAATCATTCATTTAGTTAAGAGTTTGTAATAAGAGTTTTTGGGTTTGAGTGGTATCTTGACTAGTTTATGCAACGTGTGAAGCATTAGCATTAGTATTAGTGGATTGGGTTGTACTATGAGTAGTGGCATGCATGACACTAGTGTCTTAAGAGGCATTGGTAGAAAAGGAGGCACTAGGATCATGATTAACATGTGTATTAAAATATGCACTAGTAGAATGATTGAAATGAGAATAAAAAGAAGCACTAGTGGCATGATTACCATTGGTATAAAATGGTGCAATAGTGTAGTGATTGAGGAGGGGTCTTGGAAAAGGCCCACTAGATGTTGAACTAGCCATGTTTATAGATATACTTGGCATGGAGTTTGAATAAATCAAAGAAGAAGAGGTTATAGTATGAGAAGGATTCACAATAGAATGTATAGGTTGAGAAGCAAAGAATGTATTACACCCAAATATGTGAGAGAATGTAGGGGAGGGTGAATGGGGCTATTTTGCTTAACCACTTATCATGAGATTGTCAATAGTTGAAGGGTCTTTTTCCCTATGTTGAGGAAATTCATTAATGAAGAAAAGTGTTTTAGGTGTCTATTCTAATTTTGGTTTATATTCTAAGGATAAAAGAGGGTTACAAACTAAAGATGAATGAGGAGTCATATAATTAGTAGTATGAGTGGTTAAATGCATATTACTTTAATCTAAAGTGGAAGCCACAATCTATTGATGGGAAAACCTATTGGAAGATAAGGATACATAGTTGTGTAGGTTGACTATGTATTGTAAATCAAAGAACTAAACAGGGAGATAAGGATACATAATCATGTAGGTCAATTATGTACTGTTGAACAAAGAACTAAATAGGGAGATAAGATTACATAATTATGTAGGTCTATTATATATTATTGAATAGAGAACTGACTAGGGAAATAAGGATACAAAGTCATACAAGTTGACTATGTATTGTATTAAGGAATGCTAAATAGTTTATAAGATACTGTATCAACCAAGATGATAGTGTTCTAAAATAAGGGCATTTTTTCCAAAAACATTTGAAGAAAAATGAAAGCAAACACACAAATAATTGGATTAATGTGACTAATCTAATTAGAAAACACACCACAAACCTTGCACCAATGTTAGCCAATGAAAGTTTTACAATACAATACATAATGATCAAAGAGTAATAAACAACTAAAAAAAAAATGCTAACTAGTTGGTCATCCTAAGTGTTATTAATTTATAATAAAGTTTTGATTTTAATGTGATAGGGAAGTTGGCTGAAATAAGGAACTAGAAAGCAATCTAACATTAGTTTTAGGATGTTTAGATGAAAGGGATATGTATTGATGATGGTACTAGCTTTATATTTGGGCCTACCCCCTCATTTCACAATTTTGTAGTGATAAGGGTATCAAGTTATTTACCAATATATGCCATCAACCACGTATTAATACTTGATAAGAAAACTAAGTCGACTTACCCCTTAGTGATGAAATCCAAGTAGGTAGGCCTTAGGAAGACATATGTTTAATAATTTTTTAATGTAAATTGATTTGGTAGTGTATGCAATATAGTAAAATAGTGCAACTACAACATTAATTTTAAAAATCACCTATTTAATCTATGTGAGTTACTCTAAATATGTGAAAAACTGAAAAGGAAAGGTAAATTAATTACTATCAAATAGATGTTAATTCTTTGATTGAGAATAATTTAGTCAATTTTGGTGACATTGTATGAAAATAGTATAAAATAGAGTTGACTAGGTCGGTGTTATTTTGAAAAAATAAGGTCTATAAGAACATAGTCAAATAGGTTGGCTATGTCTTCTAAACAGAAGATAGACTATAAAACTATGTTAACCAGGTCGACCTAATTAGTTGTAGGGTTTCAATTTTAAAGACTATAAACTTATGAGAAATAGTACTAAAGAAAGAACTAAAATTATAGAGAGAGAAAATAAGGAACCTTGATGGGATTAAAGATGTTTTAGATTGTAAACTTTTATGTTATGATGCTCAAATGTTGCTTCAAGGTTATACGAACTGGGTTGACTAGTTTGACCAAGTTTATAAAACCCTATATGCTAAAAAAGAGATAATGAATAGGTTCAACATGTTTGACTATGTTTGTAGACCTATATGTTGATAGAAGAAAATAATAGAGATAGTTGATCGGTTTGACTATGTATGCCAATCTAGAACTAAAGAACAATACAGAGTCAAACTATTTAATTAAATAACCTATGATTAGCGAAGACATGCATAGATAGAATAGAGTCATTTGTAAGAGATTATGTGTTAAACCTACACATAGAAAGTTAGTATTGTATCGACTAGTTTGATATAGTACTAAAAATATAGAAAAATATGATATGAGGATAAAATGATGGCATGAAATAAAACCTGTAAGGGTTAGATTCATGCCAAGTTCATCAGAATGTATGCAAAGGGAAATTTAACTAATCTATTAATCAATCCTAGATTGAAGAAGATAAATCTTACTTACACTTCCAATTGTTGATACATTAGATATTCAAGGTCATGACCAAGATGGATCTGCTAGATAGAGCCAAGGTATCTCTTACCATAAAACATATCACTAGGGAGGGTTCCAAAGCCTCTAGTCAAATAAAATAATGCAATAACCCTATTTAGGTCCTATGTTTTCATATTCACAAAAGTAAATAACAAGTAAATTAAAATCTTAATATAGTGATCACCAAATCTTGTATCATAAAGTGGGGGTAATAAACATACATAGAAGATATATATTCACTTCACTGTATATGAATTTTTAATACATGGGAGATAATTACAAATGTTAATCTATCTACTCTTACAAAATATGAATAAAGTTAGGAATACTTACCTTTGAAGATGAATCCATCGAGCTTCAATCTCTCCCTTGACCATGGTGCTTCGCAAGAGGTTGTTATGGTATTTAAGGATAACAAGGATAAGCTATCTTTAGGCTACACAACCTATCTATGAATCCAAAATACTTCTCCACAAGACAAGATCCATATCTCCAAAGAAAGTATGTAACCCTAACTATGCTCCTCAAGTATAATGGTGGATAAGTACATGAAAAATATATTTCTTCTTCTCTTCTCTCATAATAAATGACAAAATGAGTGTGTATATATAATTGGATATAACCCTAAAACTTTTCAAAATTTTAGCCGACAGGGTCGACTCAATTGAATCTGTATCCTTATTGACAAAATCAAGTTAGGCCTTGATCTAGGTCAACCCCTAAATGATTTTTATCAATTAGAGTACAAGGTTGATGGGGCTGACAGTGTATTTTAAACCATTAGAAATGGTTTATATGCTATGTAATTACTAATTAAGGTAGAAAATGAATAAATGAGGGTGAAAAAGAGGAGGAAAAGCTTAGGGGAGTGGTTTTAGGAGATGGTTGTGTAGATATCAAGTGTTAATAAAGGGAAAACAATCCTTTGAAGCACCAATGATTTGCCCACCCCTTTCTTGGTGTACCCCTTAAGGCATGCACTCAGAGAGATTGAAACTTGATGAGTTCCCAAAAGAGATAAATAATTAGTAATTGATAAAATTTTAAAATGTTATGTGTATACAATAAGTAATCTCATTTTTGTTATCCTTCAATATCTAGCATATCTATAATTTCCATTTTTAACACATCTCAATATAATAAATTTAATATATGTTTTATCTAAGTTTTACAATTAGTTATCCTATTATAGATTTGTTTATCACCCTTGTGCTTATTATTTTTTTATATTCTTAACCTTAAACCCATAAGATCCTTATCCAAATTTAGGTTTAAAACTTTGTTGAACATGATCTATATGATTGTAAAATATTCTAGTATTCTACTTCATAGGGTTTCATATTTTATTCTCAATTTATCTCTTTCCTTTTATTTCAAAAAATAAACTAAAAAATTCATCCATGTCCAAATATACTCAACCAAGGGATAACTCTAAAATAGAATAAAATTATATTTGTCAAGCTATAGCTCATGATAATTAAAAACATCAAAAAATACCAGATGAAGACAAGTGGGAAAATGTGATGTATGGACTTGCAAAATGTATTCAAGGTGCTCCTAGCTACCATCCCAAACCCAATATTCACCCAAATGGGAATATCCATTCCATGCCATTAGTCACCCATGAGGCAGGTCTTCTCATCATGCTCTTCATGTACATTCTACCATAAAGTTGATAGATATGACCAAGATGTTCCTTCATATGATTATCAAAAGTTTTGACAACTACATAAGGAAATTTTGGATGATTTACAAATAAAAAATAAATGGGGTATTCCTTCAAGTAAATTGATTCAAAACCCTAGTTTTCCAATATTTCTAAAAAAATCCCCCTTATCAAATGTGATGATTCTTGTTTCCCTTCATTTGACATTGAATTTTTTTGAAAGTTTAACCAAGACATCATGGCATCCTTAACAATTAATATTAAGGTACCAAGAAGAAATAATCATTACAAGCCTAAGGTGAAAAATACTCCTAATGTTCCAAGCTCAACTAATGATATATCAAGGGTACCACAATTCAGATATCCTAAACCCTTACAAAAGTATCCTAAACTCAATGATTCAAAACTTTCACTTATTATCCACGAGGATGATGATACTCATATACTTGAATTCAAGAGAGATGGTGGATTAGAACCAATGATAACACCTATGTCAAACACCACTATTGGGTATCCTCAAAATAGGTTTCTATACTTCAAATGCAAATGGCTTTCCATAATACTAATGTAAATGTTACCTCATTTAACAATCAACCTCTTAAACAATGTGTACTTGAATATTTATATCCACAAGATTTTAAATTACCATATTTACCTCTTTATTTAGACTAAAGACCTATTCGACCATATGATTAACTATATACATTATTTTTGGTCCATGGGAAAATATGACAAATTATTACTAAATATATTCCATATGAGAATTTTTGATGAAGCTCATAATTGGTTCTTTGCCCTGCCAAAGGGTTCTTTAACCAATTTTTCACAATTAGAAGATGCATTTTTCTTGGCTTTCAATATCCATAAAGTGCCAAGACTTACATTATAACATTTTAAAATTTTCAAATAATGTGATGATGAATGCCTTTAGGATTTTACCATTTGATTTAAAAGTACATCATATGATCTAGCATTTATACCTTCAAATTTGGAGTTGCAATTCATTTTTAATAAAGGTCTTCTTTCTCCATTTAATGAAAAAGCATTTCATAAACAATATGAGTCATTAACCCATTTACATGTGGATGTGTATAGATATTCTTAATTCATGCTTACTCAACCAAATGAGATTAACATATCCCCTTCTAAATACCAAATTTTTAGAATACACATGACGAATTCGATTGAGAATGGTCGGGGTCTGCAACTTGTCACCAAGCTAGGGCAGTCATGCCCTAGCTTGTTTCTATGGTATTCATGACTGCGTAGGAGGGGGAAGGTCAACTGGTGAAGTGGGGTGGAGAGAGGCAGTTTCAATTGATGAGGACTATTTAAGGAAGGGCACGACTATGGCTCAGAGTAAGCCTTCTAAGGCCTTGCTGGATAGGAGTTTTCACGAAGTGGTGGGCATGAATATGTAGGGACAGGAAGTAAGGAAACTTGAAAATTCAGCCTTTTCTCAAACTTTAGGTGCTTTGGATTTGAGTTGGCCTGGGGGAGCTAGGATAACAAAGATTAATGGATGCCTTGAGTAGTGTAAAGAGAGACCCAAACTGGTAATCCCTTTTGATATGATCATTGAGGATGTGGAATAATACTCCAAGCATTCATTGTATTGCAAGTTTTTGGGATTGAGAGTCTCCCTTAAATTTTTGGAGAGTTGGGCTCAGAGAGTGTGGGAGCCAGAGGGCGAGATGGAGGTTACATTACTGGTAAACAATTTCTTCATGGTTATGTTTCTTTGCTTGGCTGATAGAAATAGGGTTTTTGAAGGTGGACCCTATTTTTATAATCAGGTTGGGATTTTTGTGAAACCATGGCATGCAAGATTCAATCCTACTAAGGAACTGCCAAATAGAGTCCCAGTGTGGGTTCATCTACCAAAAATTCCTATAGAATGTTGTCGAGAGGATGTTCTTTAGATGATAGCTTCGATGCTAGGAAGGCTGGTGGGGTCTTCAACACAAACCTTAGGTAAGAAAGTTATGACTTTTGCTTGAATTTGCATGGAAATTGACTTGAGTAGACCACTACCAGACGCAGTGGAGATGTGTGTGGGCTCATACTCCTAGGTGCAGCAATTGGACTATGAGACCCTTCCTTTCCGATGTTGCATTTGTCATGAATATGGACACCTAGTTTGAAGGTGACCGAAGGCCAAACTAGAGGAATAGCAACCTCCAACCCTGCCTCCTCTGAGTAACACTACTGGTGCTGACAAAGGGAAGAAGTATGGAGCTAGTGCAGGCAAAGATTCTGAGGGTTTTGTTCAAGTTAAGGCTCAAAACTGAAATAGAGGTCATATGAGGTCCCTAATGGAGAGACAAGAAGAGGATGCTTTTAATAGGTTTGAGGTATTATATGGATTGGGCCAGCAAGAAGTTAACCCAGGATTAATTAGTGTAGAGCAGCTTGTGGTGGGGTCTAAAACGGAGGGTAAATCTTCCATTCCTCACTCTTTGCTTCATAAGGAAGCTATCTTACCTATGATCATGGATGGGCAGATAGGGGAATAGATGATTTTTGAGCCAAATGTTGATCTAGAATAAGGATTAGAGGTCGGGGATATTCTAGCATGGGCAGCGGCTATAGATATAGATAAGCGAGGCAAAGCTCCTCCTCATCTGGGCATTCTTCAAAAGGATGGTAAGAAGGGGGTTTCAGAGAAAAGTGTTAAATTGGGATGGAAGAAGGACATATCGAGGATTAAGATGATAGGGGAGAATTTGGTAGAGTTAGGGTCTATTAAGACCTTAGATTCTCACTTATTGACTCCTCTGAAATGATTATTATTTCTTAGAATGTAAGGGGCTTAAACAGCGGCCCTAGACAAAAAGATGTTCGAGAATTAGTTAGAAGTCATTCTTTGGATATCCTCTTTCTTTAGGAGACTAAGGTTTCTATGGATTACATGATGAGTATCACACCTAAGTTATGGAGGCATGGTCTATGTCAGTGCATTGGTGCCCAAGGGTCTTCAGGGGGCATGGCATGTCTATGGAACCCACGTAAGATCCAACCTGTCTCTTGGATTTCCTTAAAATCCTCCTTATCTATGGTTTCTTTGTGCATTGAGTCAGGCAAATATGTTCTTTTTTCAAATGTCTATGCCCCTATATATTTCCAAGGTAAGCTTCTTGTATGGAATAATATTCACCTGGTTCGCAGTTTATTTCCTTACCTGCCATGGATTATGGCTGGAGACTTTAATGTTATTCTGGACTTAACTAAAAAATGGGGAGGTAATGCAAAATTGGAGCCTTCTTCCATCTTACTATGGGACAATATTTTAACACTCAATCTGGTGGATATTAATCCTAGCAATGGTCATTTCACTTGGAACAATAGAAGGGTGGGCGACAGGTGCATTGCTGAACGCATAGACCGATTTTTGACCTCTTGTTTTTAGGTGGGCGGCTTGTGGTCTTTGAGCTTCGAGATTTTAGATTGGAGAGGCTTGGATCACTGGCCCATAAAGCTTACCATTTCTTCTACCTGCTTGTCTCAAAAGCTGCCTTTCAAGTTCTAACTCATGTGGCTCAGGGACTCAGACCTGTTTAGACAAGTTGTTGAATGGTGGAGAGTAGGCAGACCTGTTGCTAGTATAGTAATGTATATTTTTGCTAAGCTCCTCCAATTTGTTAAGTATCAGCTCAAAAGGTGGGATTGTCATAGATTTGGGAACATCTTCTAGGAAAAAAAAGAGCCACAAATGGAGTTAAATGACATTACCAATTTGATTAGGGAGGAGGGGCTGTCTGATTTTATGCTGAGGGAGGAAGCTAGGGCTGTAAAAACTTTGGAGGAATGGGAATTGAGAGAGGAAATCTTTTCAAAAAGCTAGGATTAAGTGGCTACAAGAGGGGGATAAGAACACCACCTTCTTCAATTCAGTGAGAGCCAGACAACATGGTAATGTGATAACATCTTTGGTGACGGACAAGGGAGAGGTTATCTCTTCTACGCAGGATATCTATAATGAAGAAGTGCAGTATTTTGCTTCTTTATTCAAGGAGGAATTGTAAGGGGAATTAGATGAGGAGGCTTAGGTACTCTCCTATAATCCTTCTTTAGTTTCTCTGGAAATGAAAGAGCATCTAATGAGTGCCATATCCTTAGAGGAATTAGAAAATATTGCTTTCATGATGCAAAAAGGAAAGGCTCCTAGTCCAGATGGTTTCTTGATTGAATTCTTTTAGGAATTTTGGGAAATTATCAAATTAGACTTATTGGCAGTGGTACAAGAATCCTAGAATAATAAGAAAATGCTCTAGGCCCTGAACTCTACCTTCTTGGCTCTCATTTCCAAGGGAGAGGGGACTGATCAGTTAAGTCAATTTCACCCCATTTCCCTTTGCAATGTAATTTATAAAATTATATCTAAGTTGATTGCTGAAAGGTTAAAAAAGTGGCTTACTTTGTTGATCTCAGAGGAGCAAAGTGGATTTATGGAGGGCCATCAGATTTTGGATGGGGTAGTGGTGGCTACAGAGACTATCCATTCCATGACCAAGTCCAAAGAGAAGGTTATGTTCATCAAGCTAGACATGTCCAAGGCATATGACAGGGTTCATTGGTCCTTTCTCTAGAAGGTTTTGGGCACCTTTGGTTTTGAGGAGGATTAGATCTGATGGGTTATGAGTTGTGTGAATTCGACTTCTTTCTTAGTTTTGATTAATGGGGAGCATTCTAATCTCTTTAGGGCCTCGCATGGTTTGAGGCAAGGTGACCCTCTATCTCCTTACCTATTTCTTCTTATGGTAGAAGGTCTGGGATGGTTGATTAAAAGGAATGTTGATGATGGCATTATTCAAGGCTGGTAATGGGGAGGGGGCCTTCTTGTTCAATCTCACCTATAGTTTGTGGATGATGTGGCTTTGATGGGCATGGCTACTATTAGGGAGGCAGCTAATATTTTCAAAGGCTTGGATGCTTACCTTGCTACCTCAAGACAATTAATTAATGAGGGCAAGTCTTCAATTTTTTTCTTTAACACTCCACCACCCATTCAATGAAGAGTGACTGATATTCTCAAGTTCCAAATTGGGAGTCTCCCATTATTATATCTTGGGATCTCTATCTCTATAGGGAGGTAGTCCAAGGATTTGTGGTAGGTGATTTTGAACAAGTTCTGAGCCAAGGTGAATCATTGGACCCATCGTTGGCTATCCTTTCCTGGTAGGGTCCAATTGATTCAATCAGTGGTGTGAGCTCTTCCTCTCTATAGGTGTGTGATACAAGTGGCATTGATGAGCTTTGTCAAGGACCTAGATTCCTTGGCAAGACAGTTCTTATGGGCTAGTAACTTATCATCAATGAAGTGGAGCCTTATTAAGTGGGAGGTTGTTTGTAGCCCAAAAAGGTTTGGGGGCCTAGGATTATGACAGTCACTGCTAGCGGGTACAGCCCTGGCAGCCAAATTGTATTGGTGATGGTGTGAGGAACAAGACCAAGTTTGGGCCAGGATCTTATCCCATAAGTATTTTTTTGGGATCCCCCAGAAGGATATCCCATGGTATAGTTTGACAGGGAAAGGATCAGTGATTTGGGCTACTCTCAAGAAAGGAGCTGAGTTGATTAAGAGAGGCTTATTCTAGATTTGCAAGAGTGGGGTAGAGGCACATTTCTAGCATGACTCTTGGGATGGCTACCCCCCCATAGTTATTCAATACCCTCATCTAAATGTTTTATCTCAGAGATTTAGTGAAGCTAGGTGGACTAGGGTGTGTGACTATAAGTCCCTTTCCCTTCTTGGTCAAATGACAAAAGTGAGATGGAAGACCCCAGAGGAGTGGCTGATTCTTGGGATGGAGGTAGAGTGTGTGGAGCTAAATTTCATTCTTTCCTATCGCAACTATAGCACACTTAGGGATGGTGATGCGCTAGCTTGGTCCCCTAACTCCAAGGGTAAGTACATTGTTTCTTCTAGTTATCAGGAGTTGATTTCTCAGCAATTTGATGGGGGAGAAGTTCCTTGGTGGAAAAAATTCTAGAGCAGTTTCTCTTGGCTGAAGTATAATTGCTTTACCTAGAATCTAGTTTGGAATAGATGCTTGACCTGGGAGAATATTTAGAAGAGGGGCTTTGCTAGTCCTTCGAGGTGCATTCTTTGTAGTGGCGAGGAGGAGGATTCTCCACATCTATTCTTTCACTGCCCCTTCACTCGGTAACTGTGGCACTCCTGGTGGGATGTGTGGAGGTGTCAGTGTGTGCACGCATCCTCCCTTGCTAATTTTTGGTCAAGATTGGGCAGACCCCCCTCCGTAACTCCCTTCTTGCAAGATACTTGGTACGCTAGACCTATTTTTTTGCTCTGGCAAGCTTGGCTGGAAAGGAATCACAAAATTTTTTAGGATGAAAAATTGGGGATTCAACAGGTTTGAATTAGAATTATAAGAATGATCTAGGAAAATATAGAAGCTAAGAGTGAGATTATTTTGCCACTGGAGAAAGGTGACGCTGAGATGATAGAGAGGTTTGGCATACAGGGTATATCATCAGCCTCAGCTTGTGTCAGGAGAGGTAGGTGTGGGAAGCAAAAAATTCAAAGGAATGGGAAATGGACACCACCTCCTGTAGGACTTTTGAAAATTAATACAGATGGCTCTTCTAGGGGTAATCCAAGCTCGACTGGGATCGGTGGGATTGGTAGGGATTCTTCTGGATCAATGGTTTTTATTTTCTTGGCTAATATGGGAGTTCAGACTGTTAATAGGATGGAAGGCTTGGCTGTCTTATATGCTTTGAAGAGATCTTATGCTTTAGGGTGGAGGAGGGTGATGTGTGAATCCAACTCACAAATCTTGGTCAATCTGCTCCTTGAGAGGAAGATTACAAATGTGAACTAGTAATTGTCTACGATAGTGCAGCAAATATTACAGATTTGTTCACTAATGGATTTAGTGTCTTATGCCCATGTTCCAAGGGAGTGGAATAGGGCAGCTGATTTCTTGGAAAAATGGGCATCAAAAGATATAGATGGCTAAAATATTGATGGATGGGCATAGATACCCAATGAGTTATGTCAGAACCTGGAGAGGATTCTTGAAGAAGACGAAAATGGTATTGGGGAGTGATGGTTTTGTTTGTGTTTTTTTTGTGGTCTTCATTGGTTTTCGGGGCTTTGGCCCTTTGCTGCTTTGTAATCAGATGTTCTAAGTTTTAATAAAGTTTTTACCCCTTTTTTCAAAAAAAAAATACCAAATTTTTATACCTCACACAAAGAAGGGAGATAAATTAGCAAATGAATGTTAAGAACAAAAATGTAGTGTTCATAATCTATTTATGGGAGCTTTAAAAAATTTACACAATACAGGACTAATCCAAGGCTTGATTACTATGAAAATAACCCAATTGGGATAACCCAAAAAACATCAACACCAAAAATATTTAACAATCACATTATTCATGAGCAGTGCTAACTTTTAGCATAACCATGTGGATCATACACAAATAAAAACTACTTGCAATATGATATGTTTACAACAACTTAGTTTTGACCTAAAAGACTTAAAAAGTGAAGGAGTTTGGAAATAATCCTTTTGAAATGATGTAGAGGTATGGGGAGAATTCATAAAACATTCATTCATATGATTCTAATCTTGTTTATCATAATCGCCTATTATGGCTTGTCTTCTATCTGCTTTGCACAACTTAGTTTTCCTCTATTTTATTCACTAGGATTGATGGTATCCTTGCTTGGTTATGTTCCTTGTGATATTAGGTGAATTTATTTATGGAATAATACTTATTTTTTTACATTCACATTCATTCTCTACTCCATATAATTCATTCCCTAACACAACTTATTCTCACACTTCCACTAGTCTACAATAGGTAACCAACCTTAAGGTTTTAAGAGCCAATTCTTGATATAGGCTTTAAGGACTCAACATTTTTTATAGATAGAATTTTATGACCTTATTATACTTCCCATTTTCCCTTTCAAGGGCTCAAATACACTTCAACCTTATTTCTTATACCTCATGGTCTCAATGCTTCCTCAAGGCTTGTAGCCTTTTTTTCTAGCCTTTTTCCTTTGTTTTCCAATTATATCAAGTATACAATAAAACTAGAAATAATTTTGAACACCCTATATATATATATATATATATATATATATATATATATATATATATATATATATATATTTAACTCTGCATGAATTTTCAAGATCCATCACTATTTCTAGATATCTTTTCTCACCCTTAGTACAGACCTAATTAGGTTTCTAAGTCTCCTTGATAAACACAATCCCCTGTATATATACATCTAGATTTCATACTAGTGAAAAACTTATAAAATATCCTTTTTCACATCAAGTTCTCCTAGACCACCAAGTTTCACCTTTTTTCAATGGTGTAAACTCTCTAAAATATTCAAACCCTAATCTAGGGCTTTTATGCCTACACACAGGCTTGAGAAGGAACAAATGGCCATATTTTTCAATGTAGATGCCTTAAAATGATTATAAGACCTATGATAGGTATGTTTCAATATTTATCCACTTTAATCATGGATATGGGACCCTAAATACTCCCTTTAGGTCATTCTTTCACTTAAAACATAGTATTATGTGATATCCAAAATGACTGTGTGGGTCTACAGAGGTCTTTTCTTCTTTAATGGGGTTTCCAAAATTTGCATAAGATAATTTTGCATCTTAATCTCATTTTCATGTACTCCAAATATATTAAATCAACCTCCAATCATGTTATAGTAACACACACTCCCCTTGTACACTTATCTCTAAAATAGGGTGCTTGACTGTGAGACAAGGTTTCTACAGAATAAGGTTTGAGTTTCATCCAAGAGAAACACTATAATCTTGTTATCATGTTTACCTTCCAAGACTTGGTCTATCTAGATATCACTCTAATTCAGCAATCATTGTTTCCTTCAATCATATCTTATCCAACATCTTTATATTGAGCAAAGAGAGCTTATATTACATATACAGGCTTCTCAAAAAATTGTAGACATTTAATGGGTGGAAACACTTTCCAATAGTTACTATCAAAACCTCTACCCTTTCTATCATTATAACATTTAGTATCTTTCATTTATAATGCTAATCCTTATTTTTAAACTTTTCTCTTTGTTTTAGGACTGTATATAAGGGTTCCTTAATTACAAATAGATTACTTATTGTATTGACTATATTTTGTCATTCCACCATCCAGATTGGATTCCTGTTCACCTATGTGTCCTCGCATTAACATCTAAACTCATTCATAAAATTATCATTTGGAATACAGCCTAACACTTTTAACCATATTCTCATTCTTTCTACCTTGGTACTTATAGGCATAAATAGGGTTTGTATGTAAATTTTTCTTTCTCCTAGGTTATTGTCATCCTTCTCACACCACCCTTAAGCATAGTAGAGACTATTGAGGTTCTAAGCCTCTTCAAGTTTTTTTTTTCAAGAGATTCATTATAAGCTTGGAAGGATCATGTTCCAATCCTCCTTGTACTGGACTAGAACATACACTGTGTGATTATAGACCTATAACAAAACAAAATACCAAACAATCTTGGCCTCCAGGGCCTTTAAAAATAATATGAGGTTTAGTGACAATCCAATGCTACATTACAAAACCTTGGTACACAGAATCATTCCACCTTTATTCATTTGAAACAATAGTTATTACAATATAGTCCATGAAGGACTTGTTCATTCTTTCTTGAGAGGGTTTATTATCTTCTCTCATCCTCTCACCCTCCTCTCCTTCTCCATGGAGTTTTCTTCTCTTACCTCTACCTAAGACTCATGTACCAATCCTCCCATTAAACTAACTTCAAGGTTGGTTATGGAAGTTACAAACCAAAACTTCTTTAATTACAAGTTCAATGTGGGATTTTCTTGATCTCGTGACTAAAGCTTGACCCTTCCCCTTATGACCATGAATACATATGAATTAAAAAAAAAAATTCAAGTATACTTATCCCTTAACACTAATATTAAATCTTGACCACATTTTAACCTTGTTTGGGTCATTCTTGGCTTATGACAATATTTGAAAATTCAAATTACAATTTTGGAGGGAAAACCTCCAATTCAAATCCTAATCCATCTCATGGCTTCCTAAGACCTTTAAGACCTTTTTTAGACCTCTTAGCATCTAATTTAACCTTGAATGCTAATTATTTGCTAATTTGGCTTGATTCTCCTACATCATACTCCCTAAGAGGGAGAAAAATCAAATGCCACTTTCTTCCCCTTTTTCTAATTATACTTCACTTGTCTTTATTTTTTGTTTTTTTATTGGCTTTTCTTAGTTGTACCTTGTCCAATTTTGTTCTTATTAGTATTATTTTTTATATTCCTTACTTTTTTCTTCCATTTCTTTATTCTCAAATCTTTCTCTAATTCCATTATCCATGTTTCAACTTCTTATTCAATCAATGCATGAGTTTCATACTCTTCTTCCTCCTCTTTCTCTGGTAAACCCTCATATACAACATCATTCACATGAATTTCATGGATGTCATGAGGCCAAATTTCCTCTTCAATCCATTTTATAGCTTGTATGATTTGTTTATTCTTCATCCCAGCTATATTTTGTTTCATATCAGCTTGTTTATCTTCCTCCATCAGCTTGTCTTTTAGATGTGCATCTTAGAAACTTGTTCCATCTTCTTCCTCATGTTTTTGTCCTCTCATATTAGCTACTATAACATCATATAAACATGTATTTTTATTACCCTAATTTGATGTCATTTACTTCTCTTTTCCATGCTTGGTCACGAGTGCTTATGACTAATATTCTTCCTTCTTCATTTGCTTGTGATGTCCAACCTCTTCTTGTTGTTCCATACCTAAAGTATTCATTTCATTAATGCTTACCATTCCTTAGATTCTTGTTCACTCCTTCATATCTATCATCCTCTAAACCATCCAATACTTATTAATTTGATCCTTCTTTGAGATAATTCTTGATCTTCTCTAGTGGATGTACACCTGTATGTAGTCCTTCCAATGGACTAAATAATGTTTCCAACATTTCCAATTCTTCTTAAAAATTGAATGCATCTATTTTTGCAATGTCCTCATCAAACCTTGGTTCACATTGTTCTTTACTTGGACAAATTATTCTTTGTCTTCTCCTTAGACTCCTCAGGTGAGAGTCATATCAACCTTCTCATGTTGTATACCTTGCTTCTCAATCACTCTTTGAGGTGATTCATCTTCATATTGCTTTCCTACACACTCATTCATCAAGGCAATTGTTTCCATGTACAAAATGTCTTCATCAACAGAATCAAATTGAAACATTTCATCATATTCAACATTTGAAAACACAACTTGAAAACATTTATCTTATTTTATTCATCCATTTTCTTGTTCACATGGTTGTACCTTCATCTCATTGGCTTGGTTTACATGATCTAACTCTCTAGTTTGCTTTGTAGGCTTGTTATCTTCTTAATTATTCATGGTTACTTGGAATACACTTGCAATTTTATTCTCTTGTACTCTTTTCTTGATTTTTTCCACCCATTTGCTGCATTGTACATTTTTGGGCTACCACTTGTTCCTCATTTCATCTTTTTCATTCTTCATACTGTTGTCATCTATCATGCCAATTTGGTGTTCCTTACCTTTTGTGATTTGCTTCCATACTTGTGTTTTTTTTTCACCTGTACTCTTACCTTGTTTGACCTCTTGTTTGAGGTTCTCCTCTTTATTCTCATCACCTATTTGTTTAATCCACTTAGGCCATACATATACATGCCCTTTCTCTCTTTTTGAGGGTTGAAATTTGTCCTTATTCCTCTCAATCTTCATATTAGCTTTTCCTCCATCACATATGCAATCAAAATCAATGTTCAAACATTCATTTACCTTAAAATGTAACTAATGCAAGATTATATCTTATTCCATATCTTCTTGGGTGACGTTCATGTCTTCTTGGTGTACCATTTCTTTGGTTTTAGCTACTATACATGGAAATGCATTATAGTAAACCTCATTCTCTTCCTTTTCAACATGGGGAATTATCTTAGTCTTCAACACTTTGTCTTCTTCAAGATGTTATTTCTCTTTGTAATCCTCTTTCCACTTGATAGGTGATATTCTTGGCCCATCCTACAACAATTTTGAGGCCTTATGCTTGGCCTTATCCAATTTATTCTTCATACCTACATAAACAAACTTAAAAGTAATGTTATCATACAAAATGAGATACCACATAATCTCTTTGATTGTCTTTGACACATACATCCTCCATCTCTTCTTGTCTTCACCCTCATGTGCTCTTATTATCACTTTTATCTTATTCTTGTTCTCTTCAATGATAAATCTCTTCACTACCTATATATCTTGTTTCTCACTTGGCAACATTTCTATTATTATGCCTCTTTGTGCTGCCTTCTCTCTCTTCTTCTCATTCGTCAAGACACTCTTATTGTGCCTTTTTTTTCTCACAAGTGACTCTAATGGCCACTTTACCTTTCCTTTCACATTCTATCTAGTCCATTTTATTTCTTGTTCTCCTATGAGTTTCATCATTATTTTTATAATCTCTATACCTTTCCCTAATTCTCTTCTTATGTCTTACACTTCTCTCTTTATATCCATCTTCTCGATTCCTCTTTGTTTTTTAGTCCTATCTAGACCTTCCTCTTAGTAAAATTATAAATCTTACCTCTTAAACCTCTTTTGGTCCTTTCCTCATCTTTGATTCCTCTATTTAGGATCTCTTCTTAACCTCCTTCACTCTCTTTTGGATTCTTTACTTCCTCTCTTCTCTCTTGGATCTCCAATGCTCTCTTTTCCTCTCTCTCTTTTCTAGTCTTCTCTTGACTAGCTTCTTGTCCTTCTCAAAATAATTTTGGGATGTTGTTTATATCACCTTAAACTGATATACTTATATACTAATCTTAGTATATTAGACTTGCAATTATACTCCTTCTCCCTCAATAACCTACAAGTACCACCTCAAGCATTCCTCATAGCATGCTTTGTCAATTTTAATTAGACAAGTTTTAAAGAACTTCAAAAAAAATCAAATCAAATTAACCTTGATTTGATACCAAATTATGAAAAGTTATGGGGATAAATCATAAAACATTCATTGATTTGATTCCAATCTTGCTGATCACAACCACCTATTATGCTTGGTCTTCTTTCTATTTTGCATAACTTAGTTTTCCCCTATTTTACTCACTAGGATTGATGGTCTCCTTGCTTCATTATGTTCCTTATATTCTGATGGGAATCTATTTATGTCATCATTATTATTTTTTATCATTCACATTAATTATCCACTCCATATAATTCATTCCCTACCACAACTTATTCTCACACTTCTACTAGTCATCAATAGCTAACCAACCTTAAGGTTTCAAGAGCCAATTCTTGATATAGAATTTAAGGAATCAAAATTTTATGTAGATAAAAATGTATGACCTTATTACACTTCCCATGTTCCCTTTCAAGGGCTAAAATACAATTTAACCTTATTTTTGTACCTCATGGTCTCAATGCTTCCACAAGGCTTGTAGTCTTTTTTTCTAGCCTTTATCCTTTGTTTGCCAATTATATCAAGTATAAAATAGAAATATAAATACTTTTTAGCACCCTATATAGCTATTAAACTCCCCATTATTTTTTAATATCCAACACTATTGCTAGATATCTTTTCTCACCCTTAGTACAGACCTAATTAGGTCTTTAGGTCTCCTTGATAGACACAGGCCCTCGTATACGTATAGATAGAGTCCATACTAGTCCAAAGATTACAAAATATCCTTTTTCACATATATTTATCCTAGACCACAAAGTTTCACCTTTTTCAATGGTAAAAACTCTCTAAAATATCCCAACCCTAATCTAGGGCTTTTATGCCTACACACAAGCTTGAGAAGGAACAAATGGCCATATCTTTCGATATAGATTCCTTAAAATGGTTATAATACCTATTATAGGTATATTTAAATATTTATATAATTTACCAATGGATATGGGACCTTAAATACTCCCTTTAGGTCATTCTTGCACTTAAAACACAATATTATGTGTTATCCAAAGTGATTGTGTGGGTCTGCAAGGGTCTTTTCTTCTTCAATGGGGTTTCAAAACTCTACATAAGATAATATTTCCTCTTAACCTCATTTAAACACATTCAAACTATATTAAATCAACCTCCAATAATGGTATATGAACACACACTCCCCTTGCACACTTCTCTCTAAAACAGGGTGCTTGACTGTGATACAGGGTTTCTACATAATAAGGTTTGAGTTTCATCCAAGAGAAACACTGTAATATTGTTATCAATTTTACCTTACAAAACATGGTCTATCTAGATACCACTTTAATTCAACAATCATTCTTTCCTTCAAGCATATTTTATCCAACATCTTTGTATTGAACAAAGAGAGCTTACATTACATATGCAGGCTTCTCATAGAGTTGTAAACATTTAAGGGGTGGAAACACTTTTAAATAGTCACTATCAAAACCTCTGCCCTTTATATAATCATGATAACATTCAATCTATTCCATTTCCCATGCTAACCCTTATTTTTGAACTTTTCTCTTTATTTTAGGACTGTATATAAGGGTTCCTTAATTTCAAATAGAGTACTTAATTTATTGAATGTAGTTTGTCATTCCACCATATAGATTAGATTCCTTTTCACCTATGTGTCTTTACACTAACATCTAAACTCATTTATAAACTTATCACTTAGAATACACCTAACACTTTTTACCATATTCACATACCTTCTACCTTAGTACTTATAGGCATAAATAAGGTTTGTATGTAAAGTTTTATTTCTCCTTGGTTATGGTCATCCTTCTCACACCACCCTTAAGCATAGTAG
This sequence comes from Torreya grandis, assembly GCA_037957365.1. NCBI lineage: Eukaryota > Viridiplantae > Streptophyta > Pinopsida > Cupressales > Taxaceae > Torreya > Torreya grandis. Next base: position 1,830,683 of record JARHVA010001033.1, on the reverse strand, counting down.
AGTCTATTGAGGTTCTAATCATCTTCAAGTTCTTTTATCAAGAGATTTTTTATAAGCTTGGAAGGATTTTGTTCCAATCCTCCTCTTATTGGACTAGAACATACATTGTGTGATTACAGTCATGTAAAAAAATAAAGTACCATATAATCTTGGCCTCCAGGGCCTATGAAAATATTATGAGGTTTAATGACAATCCAATTCTACATTACAAAAAAATTGGTACACAAAATCATTCCACCTTTATTCATTTGAAACAACAATTATTACAATATAGTCCATAGACTTGTTCATTCTTTCTTGAGAGGGTTTATTATCTTCTCTCATCCTCTAACCCTCCTATCCTTCTCAATGGATTTCTCTTCTCTCACCTATACCTAAGACTCACATACCAATCTTCCAATTCAACCAGCTTCAAGGTTGGTTATGGAAGTTACAAGCCAAAATTTCTCTAATTACAAGTTCAACATGGGATTTTCTTGATCTCATGACTAAATCATGACCCTTCTCCTTATGACCATGAATACATATTAATTAAAACACTTATTTCAAGGCTCCTTGGCCCTTAACACTAATATTCCCTCTTTAAAACCTTTTAACATTGCTTGGGTCATTCTTGGCTTATGACAATATTTTAAAATTTAAATTACAATTTTGGAGGGAAAACCTCTAATTCAAATTCTAAGCCATCTTATGGCTTCCCAAGACATTTAATACCTTTGTTAGACTTCTTATAATGTGCTTAAACCTTGAATTCTAACTATTTTCTAATTTTTCTTGATTCTCCTACATCAAGAAACATAAAGATACCAATTTCTTGTGGTCCTAAAGTAATTCAAACAAGGGTTTGGGTTATGCCTACCAAATATCCATATTATTTAAATTCAAAACTCTTTGGTTATACTAAATAGAGGCCAAAATTGGACAAAATCATCAAGTATATATTTTTATCATGAAGGCAAATTGATACATATTCCAAAAATACCAAAAAAAAATTAAAAAAAAATCCAAAATCTTAAATATTATCATCTTTTACATGTTTAGTTAGCTCCTTAGAATCTATGTTGTTGGTTCCATGTTAGTTTATAACATATCATTTATTTTTGTATAAATATGCATGTTTCATGCATCTTTTGAGTGTGCTATAAGCATACATAGATACATGATCTATGTACTTTCAGATGTTGGGCCTTCCCTCTACTCATGTCATGTGGACATTGGTAAAATTTATTTCTTTCATTATAATACATCTAGTTTATATCATTATATGGTCATACATTATCATATTTGAGATTATGTACTTACAAATGCCTTAATCCATGCCTATATCTTCTAAAGTTTACTTGATATACTATGTACCTAAAAAAAATTGATAACCAGTATGATCCATAGATTAGTATGTTATGTTTATGTTATTTGATTATGCTCTCATTCATGCACTTCCTTGAGTGTGTTTTCTTGCTATTATCTTGCTTGTTTGAGCATTTGAATATGCTCCATTTTTTATGGCCCTTGTACCTTTTTTTACCTCTTTGACATTTGAATATGCCATTACTTACTATATGGATGCTTAAATATGTCATTATTTCTTATGTGGACATTTGAGTAAGTCAAGACCCTTTGATTGTGTATCATTTGAACATGCCCCTTGCTTGAGGTCTCTTTGGACTATTGTCTTTTGACTTTATTCTGAGTGATCTTGTGTTTATCCTTGGTTTTTTGTTGAGATTTTATTGTTAATCTATATACATTAACATTATCTATATCATGCATCTTTTGCCTTGATGTGATCACATTCTACAAGATTCCATGATATTTCTACCTAGACATGTTCTTTCTATATATTGCATGGTACATTCACAGTTTGCATGGTCATCTTATATTTTTGAGGTAAGGTAACTACCAATTTCTACTTTCCATCACCCCAAAATGGGGGTAATATTAATGGGGACATGCCATAGATGCATGACTTCAACATTACTTCATAGATGTATATTATAGTGAAGGAATTTTTTGAAAATATGTTCTCCATAATCTTCACAATTTTAGATTCAGTGGGGAAATTTTTTTAAAACATATTCTCCATACTTATTCAGTATTTAGAATACCTATATTATAGTGGGGGAATGTTTTGGAAACATGTCCTCAATGTTATAACTTATATCAATTTTTCAAATTATCCATATATAATGGGGGCATGTTATGATAAGCATGTCCTCCACACTTGTTCAAATTCCAAATTGACCAAATTCACAATTATATGATTCAGATACACATTTGTGGAAAAATTGTATACATTGGTACTATCATTATACATAGTTTTAGTATGACACATATCTAAGGTGAATATGTTATGTAATGTGCATCTAATATTTAAAAATGAAATTAGTTTCAAATTTTAAACATTTATATGGACTGTCATCACCCACTAGGATGTACTTTTATGGATTGTATTAATCCAATCTACTATAATATTTTTTTTATTTTGGTATAGTTGAGGTGATTAAATCACTCAATATTTCCAATTTTATAGGTTGAAATCGATTACTTCATCAAACCACACTGGATTTATAGTGTGAGTTGACCCGATTCACTCACACTCACTAGGTTACAAGTATGATTGGGTTGAACGGTTGAGATAATCTCAACTATCGAGTGAAAAGTTAGAAACTCGCCTTTAACTCCAAGGTTGGGGCATTTTTTTCCTTCAATATTTCTATATATATGCATTTTATATATTTATATTTGTCTTAATATTAGTTTTAATGATTCATAATGATACATCTTTCATAGTTTTAAATCAAATTGATAAAAAAATAAGGTGGTTGCATCGATACACATGTGTACTCCAAAACATTGGCTCTCTTTCAATTTAAATCATTTTAAAAGCTTTTAATTTTATATTATATGCACTAATTATATATTTTAACATGATCTTAGTTGTAGTTCAGTCACTATCAAACCACTCAAGTTGATATTACATAAAGGCAAGGTGTGATGTACACACCTAGGTACACATTTCTTCTCCATTAAACCAAAAATTTAATTACTAGATTAGAGGGGGGGAATTTAGACACTATTTATGAATTATATAGCACCTCAATCTTGTACACTTGGTAAATATATATCTTGGATGTTCCTCTCAGTTCTAAACCTTTCTTACTACCAAAAGGCTTGTATCTACTCTCTCTATGCTCATTTCTTATTTCTTAGTCTGACCAGTGTCATTATAATGACCTAGGCCTTCTATCTTTCCCAAAATGTTGGAAGCCTACTTATCTTCAATATCTATAAGTTCTATACCTATACATGCTTTTATTTTTTCAAACATGTTCCTCTTGGTCAGATGCCTAACCTGATGTAAGTGTCCTAACATGATGTAAGTGTCCAATTCCCTAAAGTCATTTATTTTTCAAATGTAACGTATATCTATGGTTAGCCTAAGTGGTTTTATTTGAGATATTTTTTAAAGGGATTCATATAAATACAATATCAATCCTCATTCATTCCTCACCTATCATAGACTAAACAAATCACAAAGTAACTTACCAAAAACACTTAATCAAGCACTCAAGTGATCAAAGATTCCATATTTTATCCTATTTCCAAATCAGTCATAGGAACAACCCATCTATAGGTCTAAAGTACTAAAGGATCATTCCATGAGCCATATTTTCCAAGTTATAAACTAGGTCGCTATTGTACTTTCTTATTACACATTTCATAATACACACACAAGCCAACATGAAGGGGGAACTATATAATTTTGAGGCCCTCTTTGGAGTACTAGCTATATAGGAAGTTCATTGATAGATGGTTCTTTGGGGTAGCTTTCCATTATTTACCCACTAACCATTTTCTCCCACAACCACTTTGAAGATGAAGAACTATTTTTTTCTCATTTGACAAGGAGTGATAGTACATGACCCAAAACTAAATGCACCAGAGTAAAGGCACACAAAACCCAAAAACATCTAAGTGGTCACATTTAATTTTAGTATGTATTCTATATTGGACATCTACATCTGATCTAGATAGAATCATTATTGTAAATATCTGAGGTTGATGCAAGTGTCCATGGCTCTAGGTGTATAATTTCCAAAATCATGTGATTGATCTAGAATTTAGATCTAATCTACTTTCTACCTATTATAAATTTAGATCTATATTAACATCATAATTAGGTATCTTACTTTTATTATCATTTCAATATCTAGCATAGCTATAATTTCCATTTTTAGCATATTTTAACATAATAAATTTAGTATATGGTTTATCTAATTTTATAATTAATTAGCCTGTTATAGATCTATTTATCACCCTTGTGCTTATTTATTTATATATTCTTAAACCTAACCCTATAGGATCCTTATCAAAAACTTAGAGTTAAATAATATCCCAAGTTATTCAAAATATACAATAGTAGGATAAATTAGAGGGTGATGCCACATTAATTGATACATAGATATATGTTTGAATTATCTGCATAATGAGGTAAAAGGGATTAGTGATTACCTTGAATGACATTTTAAAATTTTTGAGATCTTTAAAAAATGAAGATATCTCACATAATACTATAAATATTTTGCAAAACTTACTAGAGTATGAATAACAAGGTTAACAACATATTGATAAGATAGTTTAGTATGTAAAGACTAAGAATACTTTGGATGTTTATTCATGCATGTTTATTGAGCTAGCAGGATATGAAGTACCCAACATTGTATTTGATTTTTGAAACACAGTTAATATGATTCCTTAGTCTACCTAGCAATCTATTGGATGACCAACACTTATTTATGATCTGATAACATTAAACCTTATACAATATGGTAGGGTAGAGCCTATTAGTCTATTGGAAGATGTGGAAATCCAAGTGGCTCAACTAAGATTACAATGTAATTTTAAAGTGATTAACATGAATACTAAGGAAACATGCTACCATATATTAATAATTAAGTGGCCCTATTATGGTAATATTAACATTAATATAATGCATAATCAATAGAATCACACCAAAGGGATAAAATTATCATTATACCCTTGAATAAAGTAGATCACAAGCCATACATCATATCCAAAGAGCCAGATTCACTATATGTATATGGGGATAATAGTTTATTTAATGTTAGTATAAAATCTAAGCCTAATGTCCTACAAACTACATAATATAAAATTTTCCATCCATAAATTTAGTCTCAACAATCACTACAAGTGACTAAACAATTTTCCTCCAAACCTATGATCATAAAGACACCAACTTTGTAGTTTCAAAAGAATGAATATAGGTCACATTCTGTACAATCATTGACTAGTTTAGAAGTGTGTTTCATGTATAAATTAGGTGTGATATACATAGAATACATGGATCGAATAAAGGAAGGTATTTTACCTTCAGATATTATGTCTTCATTTAGTGGTGATTCAAATACTTACACGTTAAATTTTTCAAGGGGGAACATGAGGTATGCCCAATGCACTTGATTTTCCACTTAATGTCAATTGCCTCAATACTTTGAAACAGATAATTTAAATTAATTTATTCTAAGGTTATAACATCACATTTCAAATATATATTAGAGGGTGATTTCACTAAATTATCACTCAAAAGAGTTACTATGACATGATGTGTAGTATAAAGGATAGACCAACTACCATGGGATGAGGTCTATGAAATCTTTCATGCTCAATTTCAAATACTATCTACTATCAGGAAACATTGGACCTTTTTATATTAAGGATAGTGCCCAAAAATTCATGTTCATAAGTGTGTGTATGTATGGTATGCATAGGGTTTCCCACCTAAAGAGTGGGTGTACATATTCAAATATACTCTAGTAGCACTCTCAACAACCCTACGCATACACTAGGAATGAAAATGGGAGATAAAGCATTGGCCATATGTACAATAGGATGTCATTTAAACTTTTATTTTTGAAGATTAGAATCATTTGGTGTAAAATTCTTTGTAGAATCTAAAACTATTTCTATGTTATGGGAAAGCATAAGAATTAATTACTATGACAGACTCATCTTCATATCAAAAAACAACTATATATTTGAATGTAGCTATCCAAAATTACAAATAAAACAAACAATAGTAATTTTTTTTGTCAAACTATGAAATAAGATCATAAATGATGAAGAATTGGTAGATTCTACTGATAGTGATGAGGACATAGACTTTAATATATTTTTTGAATAAGAGTGAGAAGAGGAGATTAAATCCAAATCCATAGAACAAAATGAAGATCAGTAGCTATGAAAGCTTAAATTTAGGAGTAAGAACATAAAATAAAATCATCATTACACCCTTGAATAAAGTAGAGCATAAGCTATATGTAATTATAAATGCATCATGTCCATAAATCAATCCTAGATCAGATGAGATAGAGCACACCTACACTTCTAATTGGGGGCATACACTTGTTAAGTAGGAGCATGACCAATGTTAGATATGATTACGGGATCACTTGTCATAACACACCATATTAGGTAGGGTTTCTAAAGCTTGTTATCTAACACAATAACACAACAACCCTAAAAGATTCCTATGATTTAATATTCCACTATTTTAATAACAAGAAAAGTAAATCTAATCTAGTGCACATTAAAGTTTGTGGCACAAAGTGGGGGTTAGACACAAAACAAATAAACAAATAAATTAAACATGCATAGGAGACATATACTCACATAAATGTATATGTAATCTTAATATATGGAAGAGAATAATACAAATGCACTATTTATCTACTCTTATAAAGGAGAAATAAAGTTAGGAATACTTACCTTTGAAGATGAACCCGTCGATCATAATCTCCCCCTTGACCAAGGTGCTTTATAAGAGATTGTTGTGGTATGTAAGGATAACCAAGAAAAATTATCTCTAGGCTACATAACTTATCTAAACATCCAAAAGACTTATCCAAAATATGAGATCTAGAGATCCAAAGAAATTATTGAACCCTAATGCTTTATTCCTCAAGTAGAATGGTCAATAGGTAGATGTTGTTTGTCTGCACTTCTTCTCTTAATTCTTCTTTATTATTATAAATGGTTAGAAATGAGCTTGTATATATAGGTGGATCTTACCCTAAAACTATCTAGATATGTCAATTTTACTAGGTCGACTTGGTCTACCTAGTGTGTTTTTGGGTCTAACTCATTAGGTTTGTGCTAGGTCGGCTGAGAGGATAATAAACCAAAAGAGAGCAACAATCGCTAAACCATACTAGGTCGACCTAGTACAAATGACAAGTCAAAAGGGTGATAAAGTAATAAATGAAAGGTAAGACATAGCAAATATAGGAATGGATAGGGATGTGAAGAATAAGCTTAGGGTTCAATGGTTTTTGGAAGCTAGTGTGTAAATGGAAAGTGATAAAAGGGACAATAATCTTATGAAGCACCAATGGTCTGCCCACCCCTTTCTCATTTCACCCCTTAAGGAAAGCACTCAGAGAGATTGAGACTTGATGGGTTCCTAAAATATATGAAGTGTTAGTAAATGATAAAAGTTTAAAAATATTATGTGTATATATATGCCCCAGCCGAATCTCATCACGTGTTACGTAAGTGCAACATGAGATGATGCTTTGGAATAGAACATGATAACACACAATTTTAATGCTAAGGAAAGTGTAGTAAGAAACAAATAATATAAATAAAAAGACAAAATTTGAAAACACATACCTTTAACTTACCTTAGTATCGTAGATAAATAAGTAGACTGTAACAAATATGGAGGTGTCTAATGTAGAGTACACTTGACGAACTTGTAGAAGTTAGTGCAAAAAATAGACAAAAATAGAAATTTTTGGAAAATAGGCATATAGAAGTGGAAAAGATAGAGATTTTAAGAACATTGGTAAATTAGGATTGGTAAGGCAATTTTTAAAATATTTAGTACAAATAAATGACAAAATATTGGTAAATGAATGACAAATGATTGGCAAATGAATGATAAATAAATGATAAAAAAGATGGAAAATGAATGACAAATAATAAGAAATAACTGACAAATTATTGGAAATAAATGATAAATTATTAGAAAACATAGTAAATCATGTTGGAAAGCATGTAAAACATAAATGGAAAAAAGGAATGTAGAACATACTAAATCATGTTGGGAAGCATGTAAAATATGAATGATAAATGAAATATCAATGTAAGAAACCTTGAACAAAGATATTATAGAAATTAAAAGTAAGCTCATGTAAGATAGGCAAAAATAAAAACTTGAAAGACTGAAAATGAAATGTAATTGAAGATGTGAGAGAAACATGAAGAAGGCATACATAAAGGGAAATAGGCAATAATGGCAAAAGGGTGCAGACTCAACTGTCTACAACAGAAGGGTAGTATAATAATGACAAATGAAATAAAAGAGTGATCCATGGTTACTCAAACATGTGGTTTTTCATCCAAAGATAGATAAAACTAAAACTAAGTAATGCTAGCATGTTTTTAAGAGGTGAAGAAGAGGGAATAATAAAAGAGGAGAAATAGATTTGGAATCCCCAATTGCCTGTCAAAGGGTGAAGTGAAATGGGTGGAGGGGAGAATGAAGGAAAAAGCAAGGTAGAGGAACTCTTTATCGAAGTCAAGACACTCAAATTTGATTTGTCAAAACAAGAGGACTGTCAACCTTAAGGACTCAAAATAACTTCTCTTAGCTACATAAGTCTTAGGTCAATAAATGAAGTATATAGATCATCCCATGAAGGCTATATGCATGAAAAGTAAAATGGACCTACATCCCCATGGCATCTTCCTCGTTCGTTAGGACCCTTTATAAAGCCATCAATATACTATGAATATTGGGTACTTGCATCAAAAATTAGGTAGCCCATAGATTTTTTTATAAGTCCCCTATTCCAATCTACTAGCCTACCGTACCCAAAAGGACCTCAACTCTATGTGAGGCCAACGGTGGAGTTTGATATTCGATTAGAGATAAGAGATGTGCTTGGAATCATGTCTTTTGGTGTGATTTTAAATTTTGAGATTTGTATTTTGCCTTTTAGATATCATTGCCTTTTATTTCAAATGATTTGGCTTTTAATTTTATTTATGGATCTTTAAGATTCCTCCATACAGATTTAGAAGACCAAACATGGGTGCTAAAGATGATTTTCATTTGAAAAATTGGGATAAAGTTGCCAAGAGAGATAACTTAAAAAATCATGGGGTCTAAGAGTCTCATAAATCCAGGTGAAATAAAAGTGCTAGCTTGACTTAGACCTTTTTTTATCCAATGTGGAGATGAAAGAAAATGGGAAATCAAGAGAAATGACACATGGAATAATTTTGCTTTCTTCAAATTACAAAAATGTGACAAATGGAAAAAAGGAATACAATGACAACAAATTTGTGATTCCTTACCATAAGAATAAGGGAAATGGAATAAAACATGCTAACATAGATTGTTATGTAAATTCCATCTAGCAAAAAAAAAAAGCTAAAGTCTAAGAACAAGGATCACAAATAACATGAAATGATGGTAATTTTATGAGGAGGGTCAGATCCTATCCATGGTCTTACCTAGCAACTTCATAAAAGATAAACCCAAAAGGTTGATAAAAAGATAAGGAAAAGATAAAACAAAAAGATGGTGGTTTTGTGAGGGATGCCGGGTCCTATTTATGGTCTTACAAAGCAACTCAAAAAAGAGAAACCCATGAGGGTGACAAAAGAGGAAAGTCAAAATAAAAATAAGACTATGGTACATCAAGAGGTAAATGCTAAATAAAGGGGCAAAAGTGATCATAAAACTACTAAGGCAAAGAATGACATAAAAAGAAAAAAATACTAAAAGAGATATATAAGGAACCAAAATGAAATTGAATGCTAAATGTGATGTATAAGAAATCCAAAAGAGCATAAATAAAAATGATGATGCTGAAGAAGGTGAAATTAAAAGAAGAAAAATACATAAAAACAAAGAAACATGAGACAAAATGAACAAGTAAAATCTATGTTAACATCTATATCAAAGATGAGCATGTGAAAGACAAGTCTGTAAGTCTCAAAATGTTTCTTAAAGCTAAATTTGTTTGTTATTATGCATTGTTGAATAAGAGTTAGCAACGCAAGATGCCCCAATGGGTAAGTGGATGCAGGGATGGGCATCACAACATGCCCTAAAATATGAATGGATATATGGATGGGCATTACAAGATGACCAAATTTATGAAGAGATATGTGGATGGGAATCACAAGATTCCCCAACATGTGAGTTGGAGTGAGGTGACATTAAATCATGAGAATTATTTGCATTAGATTGATAGGTGCATTTGGAGATAGGTAAATGTGTTGGTTTTTTAGATTTTAGGGATTTTGAATGTGACATATGATGTGTAGGATAGGTATGAAGAGGTAAAGGAGGTAAAGGAGGACCATGTATGATATGCTTTGGAGTAAGAATTTGAATGAGGTAATCTTTTTGTTCATGTGGCCTAAGAGGTTGAGGTTCAATGGATGCAACAATATGTTTAAATTTTTTCATGTTAGTTATACCTTCCTTATTAGTGTAGGAAGAAGGATCAACTTTGGTTTGAAAAAAATTAGTAAATGAGGTGTGTTTATTATGTAGTTGATGTTGATGTTATTTTGGTTCTTGATATTTATTTTGAGAATCTTGAAGATAGTCTTGATAACATTCTTTGTTTAGGATATCAAGATTGAAATGTGGACCAAGAAAAGAAGAAATAAGAAATCGATGAAGATCATGACAAGACTCATAAGATTGACCTATAGTAGCATGCCACCAACAAAAAATTATTAGGATTGTACCATTTTGGAGGAGGTTTTGAAGGATAAAATCTCATGGGTTTAGAGGGTGGCAATTTCATCATAAGTTGTTTTAGACCCAAGGGTGGGTGGGTTGGGTTAAAACTAGTTGAATTAGATGCTTCATTTTGAGGTTGGGAATGCTTGGATGAATCAATGGTATAAGAAAAATATTGGAAAGATGTTTTAGTATTTTTTTGAGGTGTTTCAAATTGAGTCATAAGAAATTTTTGCCTTTTTTCTTGGTCTAAGTCTTCTTCTAAAGTTTTAAGAGAAAAAATTCAAAATTTGTATTGAATGGAAGGTTTAAGAGAAGTAACAAATAGTTTTAGAAGAGTGTCATCATTCATGTTATGGTCCACTTTATGAGAAATATACTTCCATCATTTTATGAAAGTATGAGAAGATCCATTAGGAAGTTGTTTGGCATTGATGAAATAGCTAAGGTAATTTTTAGGAAGGTCATCATGTTGGAATTCCTTCACTAGATCATTGACTAAATTCTCTAGTTGTGAGATGGAATGTCTAAGAATGTGGTTATACCATTAAATTACATCACCAAAAAAGGTTTTGGCTAAGATCTTGGTGGTATCAAAGGTGTTAGTTTTGACCCATTCCTTATAGAGATTAACAAAATATTTAAGAAAGATAATAGGATCCTTAATCCCATTATGTGTGATAGTTGGAGAAATGTTTCCAATATCTATGGATGTAATTAATGGGTCTAAAGGTTCATTTTGAAGATGTTGAAGAATTGTGTTATTAATTGGATGTTAAGGGATTATATTCCCATTGGCATCTCTAGGAGGAAGAGGGAAAAAATTTGGATTTGGTTGAGACATGATGACTTGAAGTGGTTGACTATTCATGTTACAAAATGTTGTTGCATGCTCATCATTTGAGATTGATTGAAAGTTTGCATGATGTTCATTTGTTATATGACTTGTGAAAGAAGTTGAGTTGTATCATTATGTGGATTTATGATTTTAGGAGGGGTATTAGTGTTCATAGAAAGATTATTTTTAGTGTTGGTGCGAGGAGGATTCTTTGTAGGTGGATGATTCCCAACATCGGTATTAGTTATCTTAAGTGTGGTAAAATAAGAAGGATGCTTGGTAAGGCCACCATTCTTGTGAGGAGTGTAATTAGTATTATCATTAAGGTTTTTGAATAATTAGGAACCATCTAGATTATTAATTTGATTGGTTTTAACCATGTTACATTGGGAAGTGATAATGTTAGGTTCTCTTGTTATGGGTGTAAAAAGAGGATTATGAACATTGGTTGTAAGAGGTGGAAAAGAATGTGAGGTTCCAACATTTAATGTAGATGAGTTGATGATTTTATGAATTGTAAGTTTATAAGGTGTAAAAGTGGTATAAGGTATATGATTGTCATGATTTGGGATTTGTCTAATAGGATTATTTGGATCTCCTATACAATATGGGGTAGATTGAGAAGATTTAGAACCATGTGATGAAGAGTTACACCATAAAGAGTTATCTTCTATGGAAGATTTATGGGGTAGGAATGAAAAACCCATGTAAATTAAAAATGGGTTGAGACTATCAATAAAAAATTTGATAATAGGTTTCATGATGATTGGAAATAAATGAATAAAATTCAAACAAGAAAAGATAGTGAACTAGATCAGCAAATAGAGAAGGCAAAAAATAGTATAGGGTTAACTGGGTCGACCTAGCATAGAAATAGGGATTGTAAAACTATAAGGTGTCAACTAAGTCAATCCATTACAGTGTAAAAAGGTTATAAAATATGAAAAATAATCTATAGATAGTACAGGGTCAACCAGGTTGATCTAATATAGGTGTAGACAGTACAGGGTCGACCAGGTTGACCTAGTACAGTGAACAAAGGTTACAAAAGTCCTATAGATAGTATAAGGTTGAAAAAGTCAACATAGTATAGTGAATAGAGGCTAAAAAAGGTCTGTAGATAGTATAGGGTCACCCAGGTGGACCTAGTACAATGAATAGAGGCTAAAAATAGATAAATTTCTTATTTTGCCTATATATTTGGTTCTACTCATCCATTTTGAAAACCGTAAAATTCATTAGATTTGTGATGACATAGAGAAGATTAAAATGTTGATATAATAAAAATATATAAAAATGATGATAAAAAAATGAAATAATTGAAATAAATCCTATAAGAGTTAGTTTCACGTCAGGTTCACTAGAATGTAATATGAAGGTGAAGCCAAAGTTAAGCTATTGCTAAGAATAAAATGGAAACATGAAGACAATAAAACCATTAGTGGGATAAGATTCACTTTGATTTCACCAAAATGTATGTAATCAAAAATGCATCATGCCCATAAATCAATCCTAGATTGGATGAGATAAAGCACACCTACACTTTCGACTGGAGGCATATGCTTATTAAGCGAGAGCATGACCAATGTGAGGATTTGCTAGACCTAATTAAGGGATCACTTGTCACAACACACCATGTGAAGTAGGGTTCCAAATCCTATAGTCTAACATAATTGTACAATAACCCTAAAAGAGTTTTATGATTTAATATTTTACTATTCTAATAACAAGAAAACTAAATCTAATCTAGTGCACACCAAAAGTTGTGGCACAAAGTGGGGGTTAGAAATAAATAAATAAATAACTAAACTAAACATGCATAGGAGACGTATACTCATGTCAATGTATACAAAATCCTAATAAATGGAAGACAATAATACAAATGCACATCTATTTACTCTTACAAAGGAAAAATAAATTTAGGAATAATTACCTTTGAAGACAAATCCATCGAGCCTCAATCTCCCCTTGGCCAAGGTTCTTCGTAATAGATTGTTGTGGTATATAGGGATAACCAAGATAAATCAGCTCTAGGATACACAATCTAGAATCCAAAAGGATTATCCATAAGATGAGGTTCAAAGCTCCAAAGAAAGTATTGAACCCTAACATTTTATTCCTCAAGTAGGATGGTCAATAGGTAGATATTCATTCGCACTTCTTCACTTAATTATTCTCTATTATTACAAATGGTTGGAAATGAGCTTTTATATATAGGTGGATCTTACCCTAAAACTATCTAAATATGTCAACTATACCAGGTTGACCTGATCAACCTAGTGTGTTTTCAGGGCTAACTCATTATGTTTGTTTTTGGTCGACTAAGAGGCCAACAAACAAAAAGAGAGGAAAAGTCCCTAAATTGTACTAGGCCAACTAGGTCAACCTAGTATAATTGATAGGTCAAAAAGGTGAAAAGGTAATAAATGAAAGTTAAGACATATAAAATGATAGGAATGGATAGGGCTGATAAGAATAAGCTTAGGGTTTAATGGTTTTAGGAGGCTAGTGTGTAGATGGTTAGTGACAGAAGGGACAACAATCTTACAAAGCACCAATGGTCTACCCACCCCTTAAGGTATGTACTCAGATATATTGATACTTGATGGGTTCCTATAATATATGAAGTACCAGTAAATGATAAAATTTTAAAAATATTATGTGTATACACAAGCCATACATCATAACCAAAGAGCTAGATTCATTATATTCATATGGGCATAATAGCTAGTTAAAGGTGACCATAAAATCCAAGCCTAATGCCATTCAAGATAAATAATATAAATGTTTTCATCTATAAATGTACCCTCAATAATAATACAAGTGACTAAAAAAAATTATTTTAAACACATGATCACAAAGGCACCAACGTTACAGTTGTAAATGGATAAATGCAAGTCACATTATATGCAATCACCGACTAGTTTAGAAGTGGATTTCATGTATAAAGTAGGTGTGACAAACATGGAATAAATTGAGCCAATAAAGGAAGGTATTTTACCTTGGGAGACTATGTCTTTAGTCAATGGTGACTCAGATACTTACATGTTAAATTTTCTAAGGCGAGACCATGAGGTATGCCCAAATCACTTGTACATTTTCCACCAAATGTCAATTGCCTTAATATTTTGAGACTGATGATTTATATAAATTTATTATAAGTTTAGAACATCATGTGTCAAATATATATTATAGGATAGGTGTACTAAATTATGTAATCAAAGGAGTTATTGTGACTTGGTAGGTAGTCTAAAGAATAACCAACTATCATGGGATGACAATCTGTAATATGTCGCATGCTCAATTAAAAATACCATCTACTATCAGGGAATATTATCCCTTTTTATAGTAAGGATAGTGCCCAAAAAAACACATTCATAATTATGTGGATGTATGGTATGCATAGGGTTTCTAACCCAAATAATGGGTGCACATATTTAGTTATACTATGGCAGCACTCCCAAAGCCCTGTACATGTACTATGAATGCAAACAAGATACAAATAATTGGATTCAAGTATAATAGGATTTAATTAATATTTTTATTTTTGAGGATGAGAATCCTCTAGTGTAGAATGCTTTGTAAAAGTTGAAAATATTTTTATGTTATGGGTGAGCAAAAGACTTAATTACTATGACAGACTCACCTTCACATGAAGAAGCAGGTAGAGAATTGAATTTAGCTATATAAAATTACAAAGTAAGTAAATAGAAGGAACAAATTTTCATCAAACCATTCAATAAGATCATATATGATGAATAATTAGAAAATTCCACTGATAGTGATGAGGACTTATATTTTAAAATATTTTTTGAACTAAAGTGAGAAGAGGAAGAGATTAAATCCAAATTCATAGAACAAAATAAATATTAGTAACTATGAAAATTAATATCTAGGATCAATAAGGACACATAATAGTTCAATATTATATTCCAAGTGGTTCCAAAAAAATATATTAGGATCCCTTGAATACATTGTTAGGAAATATTGGGACAAAACCAAATCCAAATTTTGTGACTTTGGGTGACATAGAATGAGACTTTACAAGCATTGCAATTACTATGAGATTATCAGGATGTATTTCCAATGAAATTCATAAAACTGAAAGGGTAGACCCATCTCTAGGATAAATGCACATATAACTAAAGGAGTGTGCACATCCTATGAAAATCAAACATATAGGTTAAACCCAACATAAATTTTAAAGTAAAGGTTGAATTAGATTGCATGTAAGATGTATACATTATATATCTATTAGAAAAGTTCTATTGGATCAATCCAATTATAGTGTATCCTAAGAAGTCTATGTAAATTAGAGTGTGTGGGTATTTCCATGCACTAAATGATGCATGTATAAATGATCCTTTTCCAATTCCATTCACAGATGAAGTCTTGGAGTTTGTCATAGGACTTGAAGTGTACTCTTTCATAGATGGGTTCAATTATTACCATAAAACTCCAATCATAGTAGACAATCAAGAAAAAAAACATTTTTAATAAAATGGGAATCTTTTACATATAAGGTAATGCCATTTTATATGAATATTTATCTAGTCGTGTTTACTAAGGTGGGGGAAAATTCCTTTAATGACTTCATCCATGATTTTATTGAATTTTACTATATGATTGGGTTGTATTTTTATTTTTCAAAGATAACTTATATAAGCTTCAACCTATGTTAGAATGATGTTGATCTCTATGCATTGCGCTAAACCTAAATAAGTGTTTGTTCTTTGCACTTTTTGGTGTATATTTGGGACACATAGTATCTAGGGATGGGATCTTGGTAGACCAAACCAAAATCACTATAATTATAGGCATGCGACCTCCCAAAAAATCTACAGAGGTGAGATCATTCTTGGGGCATATAGGATACTTCAAGAAATTCATAAAATGATATTTATCTATATCTTCCCTAATGGAGAAGATATTGCATAAAGATAAAAGGTTTAAGTGGATAAATGAGTGTTAAACAACATTCATGGATCTTAAGTAGACATTAGTCATAGCACCCATTTTGGTCTTTCCTGACTAGATAAAACCTTTCCATGTTCATTTAGATGCTATAATAACTATGGTAAGCAATGTTCTCACACAACTATGAGATGCAGGATTAAATCATCCAATCCACTTTGGAAGTCACAAAATCTTCTTTGCAGATAAAAATTATATAACTAAAAAAAGAGAAACTTTGGACATGGTGTTCTCACTCTAAAATTTTAGACATCACCTTCTAAAAACATCATTTTAATTATTTATTGATCATCATGTTCGTCGATACCTAGTAAATAATCCTATATAAGGGGGAAGGATATTGTTTTGGTTGATTTTATTTCAAGATTTTTAATTCAAGATCAATGTCAAACCTAGAGGGGAAAATATGGAGCTAGAATATCTAACCAAATATGAAATTGATAATAACTAGAATAACCTCAAGATGAATCACTAGATACACATTTTTATTACATCTCTATGATTCATGAGAACATGTATGACATCATATTTTATATAATAGGGGATATTTCCATTAAAAGGCAAAAAAAATAGTTGATTACTACATCCATCTTATCTAACATTATTAATGGGTTTCTAAATAAGATGGGGAAAGATGATGTACTATGCAAAGTGGTTTTTGAACATGAACAACCTCAAATTGTTGAGGAGTCACATCAAGGAATTTTAAGTGGATATTTTTTGTGATAATATACTACAAGGAAGATACTGTAAAGTGGTCTACAATGGCCTAATTTATTTTAAGATCACATTGAGTCGTAAAAAACTAAAATATCTACCAAAGGATGGTCAAGCGTAATTAGAGAGATGAAATTCCTTCAAATCCTATGATAGTAGAGTATCCATTTTAATAATGGGGAATAAAATTCTAAATTCTTAGGGACAATCAATCTACCCAGTAAGTGTAGTAATGTAAGATACATCATTACTATGATAGATTACTTCACCAAATGGGTGTAAGTTGTTACAACCTTAAGCTACAATGATAAAGATGCAGCCAAGATCTTGTATGAAAATATTATTGATTGTTTGTGTTTTATGCACACCATATAATCTTATGAAGTAGCCTTTAACATTTTATGATCATTAAAAATATTCACTCCATGGCACGAGTTGTAGGGTATTTGATTTTATAAACAACCTATGGTGAAATAGTGGTGATAAGAGTTTTTGTTTACCTTGGATGGTTAGGATATGATGTGAGTCTAATATATAATTGATAAGGATGGACAAATCTAAATTAAGGTGGGAAGGATCTAAACAAACTCAAAAAGAGGGAAAGGTAGAGCATAAAAGAAGATTTGTGAATCAAAGATAATGAAATCTTTCAAGAATGGATCCTACACTATGGGTTGAACAATTAGTTAGATATCTAATGTTTGATGCAATATAATATCAACACACAAAACAAATAAACATATTTAATATCTCAAGGAAATAAAATACAATAAACTTTAGTGCATATATTCAAAGGTTGATACAGATGTAAGATTAAAATTACGCATCTACAAAGGGATATTATGATTATTAAGCAAAAAAATTCATATTAGCTACTGCACAATATGAAAAATTATATCAAATAACACTTATACTTAGATCAAAGATTCATAATACTATAATGGAGGAACTTATTCAATAAATCACATATTTGGAGAAGAATACAAATTGCACATCAAGATAAACGTGCAGAACAATCTATAAAATTTCTGATTCACCTTAATATCAAAAAAATTCTCCTTCCTTTGGAGTCAAGAAGATAAAATAATATGTATATTTTAGAGAGGTTTCCTCATCATCCAAGCAATGTCTAGTTTTACATTTCCAATTATAAACTCAAGAGTCACAATTCATGAATAATATGCATGCACATGATATTCATAAGGCAATGACCAAAATTGTATAATATCAATAAAAATACATATGTATGCCTAAAATAAAACAAATAATCAAGTTTCGTTACATTACAATACATGTATACATATATTTATGGTACCAACTTGACACTACTAGAAGAGGACATCAGATGCATGCCCAATGTAATTACAAAAATAAACTAAAGCTTTACATGTGAAGAATCAATCAAAGTGGACCCAACAATAAAAATAGACCATTACATTAACTTACACTTAATGCACTTTGTGTTCTAGTATTAGAATATTTAGTAGCCTTGAGTTGATCATATAATACATAAGTGGTGTCAAACTTATCATTTATGATTTAAAATTTTATCATAGATGGTTTTAATATGTATGTGATTTCACCCATCAGTCTCTTATGCTCAAATTTTAAGGCTTTAAATTTGGAACTAAGTGCCTCTACTTTAGTTACCTTGTCCTTTGTAAAATTATCAACTACAAAATCTCTTCATCAGTCTTATATACCATTCCCTCTACCTTATCTTGAATGCTTCTATAGTAAATAGAAGCAATCTTTCAAAATTGGGCTTGTTTACCAATGCCCTATAGAGATGATTACACCTATAACCCTCATATATTCAAAATTTATATGGCCTCTCTTTCTCAACACACAAACTAAGCTACTAAATTATTTATTTGTTGGTGCCAATTAAAGGAACTATCTATCTTATAAATCATGTAATTTAAAGCTCACATAACTTATTGAGTAGTCACTAGATTCAAATGACTGTAGGAACTATTCCTTGCATAGTCTACCAAAAACATTAGCCTCTTTTTCAACTCTTTTAATTGGTTCCAAAAGGTTAATACCTTTCCCCAAAAAGGCTTGGAATCACCCTTGGAAGTCCTTAAATGTGTTCAAGATATTGGAAAGTTTTTTGGTTGCACTCTAAACATTCTCCACTATTACCTAGGAGCTTAAATGATATGTCTATATATAAGCCTCTACCTATCCTGGTCTTGGCTCCTATATGTTTCTTTCATATCCTCCCCAATTGAATCCACAAATGCATAAAAATTCTCTTTGTATTCATCATGTTCATTGGGGTTTATTTTCTATTTCTTGGCCAAAGGGAACAAGTCTCCTTCTACTCCAATATTATTTCCTCCCCTCTCCTATCTATTTATTTCCTCTTATTTACCATATGAATGGATCCAAATTTCTTATCAAAGCATTCACTTATTATTGTCACTTCTATAAGACTAAGTCTATTCTTTCTTTATTTTGATCTTGTGACTCTTTGACACAATAAGGGGCAATGATATCCCTTTATTATTCATGTTGAATGGTAACTATAGAGGTATAAGGTAGGATAGGTCCTAGTGGAGTCATTGAAGCACTTATATGGATAGGTAATTGGAGAGGTAGATGACTAAACCTAATCCATCCCAAGGTATCTCTCTGAGGTGTTTTTATACCATATACCTTGTATGTCCTAGAGTATTTGAGATAGTCATGATGGAAGACTCAATTTGAGTGGAGAAAGGGATAAATAAGTCCAATTAGGGAGATGACCTTGAGGGTGTAGGGGGTGTTCATGGATAATAATATAAATATTTACCAAAATCTCAAAATGGAACCTCTTAATGGGGGCTTAGGGTCTAGACATTATTGAAGCTGAAGTTGAAATAATTATAGAATCAAAAGAACCAAAACTTTATGACCTAGTTCCCTCAATATTGGCATGGGCATATAGTGGTTTAGTTTTTAAACAATATTGTTTCAATTATTTAGTAACTAAAATAGTAGAAGCAAATTGACAACACTAGTATTTACAAATGTAAAGGAAGAGGTGAAAGAAGAAACTACCTTATTAAGGGTCTAATTTTATTCTTCAGAAATAATATTTTCTTCTTGTGTAGAGTTTCATCTATCTTCTTCATCCCTGATTTATTCTCACTCTTTATCCTCTATTATATCAATTATTTCAATTTCATCCCTTTGTTCTTATTCCTCCATGGTCTTTAGTTACTCCTCTCCTTCATCACTAGCATAATCTACCAATGAGATTACTTCTCCATGATCTTCTTCCTCATCATGAGGACCTTCATGAATAAATAAACCCTATGAAGGTATTTATTCTACTTGGGAAATCTTGGGAGAGACTATAAGGGTTATAATAATAATTTGATAATTATAAATGGGTGATGGAGTGGAAATGGGGGCTTGTCTTGAGTTTGATGGAATGGAAGATGAAGGGGCATCATTAAATGGAGGTGAAATGGAAATGGAAGAGGTGATAAGAGGTGAAATGGATGGAAGGGATACAAGGGATAGAGGTGAATATGTTGAAACTATAAGTTCCCCTAATGAATATGTTGGAGGTGATGGGTATGTTTTTGTGGATGGAATTACTGCAAAATACTTGTGCAAAAATTCAATAAGTCTTACCTATTAAACCATAGTCAACAAAGGTAGAGGTGCCAAAGAGAATGTTATTTATTGCCCATATATAGGAGATGTTTCCCTTGTAGTTGATATAGAATATTGTTATGTGTCTATTTATTGAGGCTTTGGGAGTACTCTCTTTCTCCTAGTCAATTTTTTCTTACTAAGGAGAGGGAGGAGGTTATTGTTCTAGACATGATTGAGTTTTTTGTTAAGGCCATTGATAGCTTGTAGCTTTATTTTCCTCCTCCATTATTCTAATTTCCTCTTCTCTAGTGATTGAAGGATCATATTGAATATATTTTACCAATACCATTAACATATTGTTTTTGTTTATCTATATATTCCTCAAAGTCCTCTTGAGCATTGATGAAAATTTATTCATGTTTAAATATTTTATGCCCATAGGTAATTTGGAATCCCTTAATTGTGTGGTCACTAAGATATTTCCTAAATTTCCCCCTAGGGTCCCAATATCTATGTCTTGCTTCTTTCAAGCCATAGTGGGTCTGAACCTTGACAACTGCATTGAGGTGCCTCCTCACCAAATACTAGATTTGGCTTATGTTGAGAGGAGTTTTATGGTAATACCCTTGATGCTTAGCAGTAAGGTTCTCATCCATCCTACTCTACCACCTTATTAGGTACATAGTGGAGAAAATACATGGTAGGTTCCCTTGTTCACTCTATCTTGATTATGGTATCATTAAAAAAAGTACCAATAATTTCCTCTATTTTATATACTTCTTATGTTCTTAAAAATCTTAGGCATATGACACCCATAGATGGCTTGGTAAACCTATGGATAAATATCCTTTAAAATTATTTTAATTTCATCTTTAAACATGTAACATGGAGAAATCAACACAAACATTGTTATTTATATATTTGGTAGACATCTCCTAAGGTTGCCCATGAATTCTTTATACTATTCATATGACCACATCTATCACGTAACATGTCCTATCAAAGTTTCCATTATAGGAACTCTAATAAAATAGAACCATTTATGCCCTTAGCCTAACATTGATAATCTCTCAAATTGCTACAATTCTTTTGTAGTCATAAAAAAAACTAGTAAGGGCACCAACTTCTCATGTACATAAGTAGTGTTGGAGAAATCATATAATCTATTCATTAAGACCATGGTTATTATAATCTGATGAAACTGTCCTTATGACTGCTCTGTAACCATCACCTTGTTGTGAGCTAACTTCTTACAGAGGTTCCATACATTTTTAACATACTTATATAGACCTATTTAGATCAATCATTCCTTTAGTGGAAAACTTAAAACTCTTCTTTTGACCTATAGGCTGTGATATCATTCTTTAGCCCTATTTCCTCTGCTTATTGGCCATAACTCCTTTTAGGTTATCTCAATCATGAAAGTAAAACCATTTCTGGATACCCATTAATCCCTTATATAACATATTGGAAAATCTCATGAGGTTACTTTGTATGGAATTGTACTTTCTTCTTTAAGCCCTGTTCTAATTAGCCCTCCTTGAATGCAAATCTTCTTGTCCAGAGTAAAGTACAGACTTTCTAATCAAACCAAGCATCATTATAGATACCCATTACCTTCTTATAGGAGAATCAAATGTTTTTTAGTGCACTTCTTTGGAGAAATCCACTTTTCCTATATTGGCCTATGCTCTTCATCTCACATGCACCTAGGATTCACTTGACAATTGACTTTTTCCGTATTTCTCCATACTATAACACCTTGAAACCACTTCCAAAAAAATTTAACATCTTCAAGGGTCATATTTCAAACTTTCAAGATTTTTCAAGAATTTAAAGTCATTTTGAAGGACAGACCCTAATTCAGGGTTTTCTAAGGACTTACACAGGCTGAGAGCATAGTAATTGAGGCTGGGAGTGTTTTACCCTATTTCAAGGGTTTAAATCAATTGACTATGGTCTGTTTTAACACCCTACACCTTCTCCAATCAATCCACAGGTCATATCAACCTCCTATGTGTTCCAAGCAAGACATCATAGTCGGCTTTGACTGTATATGCATGACAGTCAACAGGGTTCATGATTTTCCTTCTCTTTTTGAATGATCAATATACTTTCAAGATGATATAAAAACATATAAATATATTAAATAAATTCCCCATTCACATACTCATACCAAAGATGACCTTATCAACCCATTTACTATGCAAAAAACATACAACTTTCTTAACTTTGCCTGTATACTGTCACCTACAAGCCCGAGATCCAACTGTTAGAGTTTTAAGACATCAAAGGGGTTTAAAAATATTTTTTCTTCTTCTCTTAAGTTTATAATTTCCTTATAGACTTATCTCCATGCATTATAAGCTTTATGCAAACATTTATACGTGGATTTTACCTTGGACAGTGGGCTGTAGGTCTATATGCCTGAATATTATGTTTAGACCCTGTTTAGGATTCTTCTAGCATTCAAAGTTATTTAAGACCTCTTCATCACATAATACTAGTTTTAACTTATTCTCAACATGCAAAATAACTAGTCTTTCTCAATATTCTATATAGAACCATCATACACACATACACAGGCCTGTCACTAGAATTCCATAAAGAAACCATATATGAAACAAAACATTCATTCTTTCTTAGATCAAATAGAAGACTTAAAATTCAATAATATATTCAATCTCAATGTTCCATGGCTTCCAAAGCCTTGTCTGATCCTTCACACATTCTTGACTTTACATCAAATCTGCTCCTTCTCTTTAACTTTAACATCTCTTGAGTGAGGTCCTCCCTCACTATTTCTCCTCTCTTCTATTCATTCTATCTTCTTTCCTTGAATGAGAGGACCTTTCCTCTCTATCCTTCTTCTCCTCTACGTCCCTCTCATCCTCTCCTCTTACTGAATTCTCTCTTTTTCTCTTTTCAAGAACCTCCCCTCTAACTTCTACGCCCAATTTGGGCTTAAGGCAAAACAAAATACTATTTTTAATCTTTAACAATATACCAAGGTTGAAAATAGTTTCAACCATTTCTCCCTTATTTCCTCAATACCTCAACAATCACTTTTTACCTTTTCACTTTTCACTTTTGACAATTACATTTACTCTCAAGGTGAAATTTTGAAATCTAACACAATTTGGAGGGAAAACAAGAATTTGAAATTTCACGTTGAAATATCATTTGAATTTGCATGTTTGATGATCTCAACTAGTTCTCCATGAAGCTATTGTAGATGCTCCTACATCATAATCCTTATCCTAAATTTAACTATGGTGACTAAAGAGATAGTACCTTAAATAATCAACTTATCTCATTTCTTAAGCCATTGATTAAGTTTCCCCTTAATTGATTTATCTTCTGACCATGCATCAAAAGACACCTAGCCATAAGTTACTTTTGACATTGGTAACTTCATATAATTATCAAATACCTCTCCATAAATGTAGGATATTACACTTATATGAAGTCTAAAGTGTAGTCAATCCCTATTAATAGCACCATTAATAAATAAGTCCCTCAAAATGTTAATACAAGGCATTACCTCAGAGTTTTCAATTACATTGTGCAATCCCATATCCTTAATTTATAAAAATTTGTTAATGTTCCTTCAGTCATCCTAAGTCAATTGGTCTTGTGCTAAATTGGATCTATTCCATGCACCACATCCGATATGGTTGAATATTTAGGGAATTGAAACTCAAGTGAGAATTTATCAAACATTATATCTATAAATTTAAGTCCTCCTATGGTGGTGTATGAATAAGGAGGTTGACCTACTCGTAATGAATACAACATTACTCTACTATAAATCACTAAAAACTATCTTAAGGTGACTAAAAATAATTTTAGGTTTGTTAAGAGAAACATGAGATATTTTAGTAATAGGGTAGCTCAAATTTGCAACTTAATAAAATTTGATTTATTTTAATGGTGAATTAATATTGTTAAGAAATTTACATATATTTCCAAAATCTTATGACTTGAATGTTCAATTTGTATGAAGTTAATGTAATAGTATATTTTAATTTTACTTATTTAAATTTGAATTTTGTAGTCATCTTTGGTAGGTATCTTCTACCATGTGGCATTTATTTGATTTTATGTGAGTGCTTAGTCCTTGCCTTGTGATAGGTGTCCACTCCTCATGGATAGGTTCTTGGTTTAGCTATTATATTTTACATGTCTTCCAGCTATGAATCATCACGATTATGATAGTTGTCAGAATCTTACATGCTCAGGGTTTTTGCTTCATTATCTTGCTTCATACCCCTCATAAGCCATGAGTTTATGAGATTCTTCCACTTGGCATGATATCAATAATTTGGGGTCATTAGACTATTAAATTTATACATTTTCTTGAAAGGCACTAAGTGAATGTGATATTTCCATGTGTCATGATCTTTGGGTTCTTGTGGTTCTTTAAAAATTGACTATGTATTTTTATTGATAATATTTAGATTACAGAGATGGTGACACATGGATAGCTCTTGGGGATATATATTTTCTTCCCTATTTACCCTTGTATGTTTTCTAGCAATTTCTAAGTTTCCTAGATGATGACACATAGATTTTTCTCAAGGTTATAGAGAAAATAAGATCTTGACTATGTATCTTTAACTGATAGGATCTAATTTAATAAGATCATACCATGTGTATATTTATCATTAATCCAAAAACTTAGAATTATGATAATGTGTCTCTTTCTAGCTAGGTCTGGGATTTTGAGATGGTGACAATTGGACAACCCTAAGAATCTCAGATAAAATTAAATTTTTGGGATACACCTTTGACTGATGGGGATTGATATTAATGTGATGGTGACATGTGGATGATTATCAAGGTCATATAAAAAATAATATCTTGATCATGTATAATTCTATGTACTATGGTCCACTATATTTCAAGATCATTTCATAGAGGTAGTTCTAAAAACTTTGAGGTTATTTGGAATCTTAATAATGTACTTTTCTTGATTGGTCTCCAAGTTTTCAAGTTTATGCAATGATGCCACTTGTCTTAATCTCAAGGAAATAGAGGATAGGTGAAATAAATTGGAATAAATGTTGAACTACATGTTGCCAGCAGTCGTGATGTCAACAAGTGGATGACTAGCATTACTCTAGAGGTTCTTAATAAACTATAGCATGGGGAAACTTAGGATCAATGAGGAGTAAAAACATAGTTGTGGGATTTGGTGAAGACCAAATGTGAAATAAACATAAGCCTCAAAATTAATTATGCACATAATTGAGAGTTGAGATGCACTAATACACTACTTTATCATCTTCATTAGTCAAACAAAACCCAAAAAAATCAATCATGAGAAATAAAATCAAATTTGATAAATAAAATAACCCCATACCATGTCCAATATTTTAAATTTAATTTGAAATGTAAAATTTAACTCAAAATAATCTTAGACTAGATAAATATATTTGGTTTTTTCAAATTGAAGGTTCATCTTGACCATGAAATTTTCCAATAAGAATGGGTCCCTATTTGAAATTTGAAAATGGGGTGTGTTATAGCACAATAATTATAACCGGTTAGTGATAGAGGCGCACATTTCCTAAATAACACCATCAAGACTCTGATGGAAGAGTTTATGATATCATATCATAAAATCACAACATATCATCCACAAGCAAATGGACATGTAGAGGCATAAAACAAATTACTTGGCAAGATGCTCTCCTATATATGTAATGTATAGAAGATGATTGGGAGGATCAGATTTTTTTGATCTTATGGGTGTATAGGATACATTAAAGTGTGTGATAGGTTTCATGCCATTTTAGTTGTTCTATGGAATTGAAGCATTAATTTCCATGGAATACATAGTTCTTAGTATGTGCATCATAATTATCATGAGACTAGGAGACCAAGATTCTATATAGGCATGATTGATAGATTTGACAAAAATGGGAAAAAATGGCAAAGGGAAAAATGGACTCAAGAAGTTAACATACTAAGTTAGAAATCATGACATGATTGTGACCTACAACCTAATAATTCTTTCCATAAAAATTGGTCTTACTATATGATATTAAATTTAGAGCATTTTTGGGCAAGTTGTGCATTAGATGGAAGGGACCTTACATCATTCATGATGTCTCACGGTAAGGAAAAACAATTTTAAAATATCTCTAGGGAACCATTATACCATGATGAGTTACCATCAATAATCTCTATCATTTGTCATAAAAAAATGAGAGAGGTTGTTGACTAGCACCATATAGTTGACATTTTTTATTAATGTATTATTTTCCTATTTTGATTTTAGTTTTGCTTGTTTTTTTATAGTACAATCTCTACATCACTAAA
Organism: Torreya grandis; assembly: GCA_037957365.1. NCBI lineage: Eukaryota > Viridiplantae > Streptophyta > Pinopsida > Cupressales > Taxaceae > Torreya > Torreya grandis. The sequence continues at coordinate 1,803,447 of JARHVA010001033.1, read as the reverse complement.
TATTAGAACTGAGGTTAAAAATTCAAAGTCATAGAGTGCAATATGTGAAAAAATATAGCATGAATGGAAGATATATTGCAATGGTTACATAGGGATAATCAATTAATTCTTATAAGGAGGTGTTGACAATCAACATACAGAGAAATGATAATCAATGGTCATTCAAAAACTGTCAATGATAATACACTTAAAATATTATATCTTTCCCAAAGAATATTGAATTTCAAAATGAAATAATGTACCATAAAGTAAAGTAGATTAGTTATAATATGACATGTCACATCAACAAATATTACTATATGAATCAATGTTTTTAGACACAGGATAACAAACATCACATCACTAGAAACTAGTTGACATTAAAGCATAAGGCAAAATTGTGCACAACCAGTTCAACACATTTAAATCATTCTATTAGATGAATTTTAGTGGTAAAATAAATATAACAAAGGGCATAAATAACATAGGTACATTACACATAATTGTGAACAATAGACCTCTATGATATGATTCTAATTCATTAAATAGTGCATAGATTCCTCCATAACACTAACACAACCAAATAAATTCTTCAAGCATGATTATAGAAAATAACATGGATTGTGCATAGCTCTTAATCCCTCTTGTAGATTAACATAAGGAATAAATGGGTAATGGGTTTTTTCTCAAACAAACTAGATATCATGATCCATATCCCTTCGACTTCATCAACACTGCAAAGGCTAATATGTGCATCCATGACCAACCAATAAAAACACATGTAGGATACCTAACACTCTAACACCCTTTATGAGGATCCAATATTAAGTAGCTCAAAAATATTCCTATATTTAGGTAGTTATATGAGGAGATGCTCATATGAATTAACATATATAATGAGGGTGAGATTCATCTCTCGTAAGATGTCACCATTTTTATCACCCTTACAACCATGGTGTGAGCAACAAGATTCCTAGCCAAGGGAAAATATCTTCTACCCTAAAAACATAAGGCTCCCTCAATTCATTTAGATATAAATTACAAGTATAATAAGGCATCCATGGGGATCCCTATCAACATAATTGAATACATGTTGGTGTGCATTCTATAAAATTGCATCACCAAGTGGTTATGGTAGACCACCAAAAGTGAATGACATGAAATAAAAAGGGTCATTGACATTGCTTAAATAATGATTAGGATGCATAATAACTTTAATTGATTTGAGTTTTTTGCTTCCTAGCTCATAACCAATATCAATAAGGTCCTCACTATAACATTGTAGGTGTTCCAATACTAGTTTATAGTCCTACTACTTTGTTTTATGTATTAAAATTCACTAGAGGGTCTAGTCAACCTAGATAAATAATTTTGTCATGTGCCTACATTTTCTAACCTTGACTAGACCAAGACAAGGAAATATTATAATTAGTTGGATAGGTTTAACCAGTGGAGGGTTGAGATCCAATTTCTAATTATATCACACCCCAGGGTATCCAAGGAAATTATATAGTATCTAGGGAAACATGCATCTATTTTAATGTTGCATGATGGGATTCAAATAAAATTATATGAACTACTAAAGGTAATAATCATTCTATTTCCATTATTCATTACCATTTTATATGCCAATATAGAAGTCCTACAACATAAAACTCTAGATACAAGATCAGTACAACCCTTATGGTCTATGCCTCTAGGTTCACAACAACCCTTACCTACGCAAACCCAAACACAATTACAAGCACCATCGTAGACAAAAATAAGTCCCTTATAAACTAATAAGGGTAAGAATAAGTCAAAATCATAATGAGCCTTACCCCACCACTAAAAAAGAGGACCTACAACATTAAATCTTAGATAGATAATAAGTATGTCCCAAAAATTGATATTGAATGTAATATTATGAAGTTGGGCATCGAGGAAGATGAATTTTTGTAGTAAATTCTCATAAACATAGGCAAGGAGATCTGTGATCAGGAAAAAGAGAGAGAGTTTTTATTTTATAAGTTATTACACATATGCCAAGTGCAAAACTAGGTGTGACAATACTTGTGGGTTTATATCACCTAACCTCCTCCTTCAATATTAGTAGATAATGTAGGGAATAAAGTAGTGCACAAAAATATTCAAGATGGGCTCTTTCATATAGTTCCAACCACAATATATTCTAGTGTGAAAGTAGAGCACTCCCCACTTTATGGAAGCCCACCACCAGCTCAGGTGCACAAACAAAGGACCCATTGTATGTTTATAGTGTCCCCAAAAATTAAGTAATGGGTTGTGTCCTTTTCATATCCATAAGTAGAAGTTAAAACATAGTAGGCCTAAGGACCTAAAAAATAGCCTCAAGAGACAGTATGAGATTATAAGAAATTGAAGAAGACTCTAAATCCTCCACCATATTTTAGGTAGAAAGAATCAACACATAGATGCATTGTGATTGAATCAACTTCATCATCTAATTTAGATTCAATGCTTGATTCACCATCTCTTATGTGGGAGTCAGAAGATACCACTCCACCAAAACTTGAGTATCCAGTTAAACAAATAGAAATCAAAGATTAATAACAAGTTGCCACAACATAAAAATAATAATAAGAGGCATAAAAGGTGTCTGTGAATTAGGATCAAAATCTAGAGAAGAAGAAGAATAAGGAAGAGGAAAAACATTAGGTTTCCAAGGATTAAAATCAATGGAATAAGAGGGGGAAAATAGGGGGAAGGGCAAGGAAGCTGAGGTAAAAAATAAAAGGTTTAAAGATTAGAGGTGGAAAATAAAGAAGAGGAAGAATTTGTGAGGAAGTAACAAGAGTAATCTAATAAAGAAATATAAGTCACATAGAATAATAAAGATGAAGCTGAGATAACAATAAAGTCACAAAAAGTGGATAAGGTTAAATAACTATTGTGAGCTTAGGAGGAATAAGTGAAGAAGCAAGCATAAGAATAGGAGGCCAAGAATAAAGCTAAGGTATATTCCAAAGCAAAGACTGAGGTATGTTATAAAGCCAAGGTTGGGGCATATGCTAAAGCTAAGGTGAAAGTAGAGTCTAAATCCTAGGTGGAGGTAGATCCCAAATCCAAGGTTATAGCATAGTTCAAGGTTGAAAAATAAAATGTATCCAAATAGGCAATGAATGTCACCAAGATGATGGGGATACATGAGACCTAAAAACCATCATCCACATCACAGGGCTTAGATTCTACTTAAGGGGTGTGTAGGAGGAGGCATCACATCACAAACACCAAATATCTAGCCAACGGTTATGGGATATCTCTTCACCCTTCATGCATCATAAAATGTTTTCTCTACCCATGGTGTAGATTAATAAAACACCTTTTATGACTACAACTTTGAATTTAGCCTTGGCTAAAATGGTGAAAGAATCAATAACTAATGTGTTGCAACTACCTCTATCTAATAAAATTGAGGGAATACCTACCTTTTAGGGATCTATCATGTGATGTATACTTTAGACCAAAAAGTTCTACAACTTTGGGAGGATAACACAGATCTCAATATCCACCTCACCAAAGCTCATGAGCTGATTGATGCTACATGCCCTACCTTGGTCACTCTAGATTTAGGTGACCAAGTCATGTCAGAGGAAAAGAAACTAACATCCCTCCTCTAAAAACTCATAAAATACTTCCTTGCTACATAGAAGCTACAAAAAATTCGCATGCAAGGGTAGAATCTCAAAGCTAATAAAGTGACATTTTTTAGCTCCCTGAGGAATATGAACAAATCTTGACACTACTACAAACCAAGTTCACAACATAGGTCAGAACATGCTCTATTAGAGCATCAATTGTCTAATACATGGATAGAGGCCAAGCCAAATTTCATAAAGGTTGATAAAGATAAATTTACCATGGAAGACCATTCTACATCCTTAGATGCACTAATCGTTGCACTCAATAAATCACTTGAATCTATATAAAATGTCATTTTGAAGATGCATACTTGGAAAAATATAATGTTGTGCAATACATTTGTTGGCATTCAAATGAGGATGCACACAAATACTACGGATGAGTTAACCTAAGACATTCAACTCAAAGTATGTAATGTGCAAACTATGATCCTAATGATAGAAGATAAGGACATCCAAATTTTGGTTTAGTGTTAAGTGCCAAAGTGTACTATAATTAATATGGTTAGAGAAATTATCATGTATTAGACATTGCTAAAAAATGATAGGTGTCATTTGGATATCTATAACATAGATATCATCATGAGCCTCAATTTATTCCTTCAAATTAAATATAATAGGAACTCCAATATAAAAAGGTTTTTGTTGTTACATAGCCTATGCTTCAACCACAATAACTACCTCCACCAATAGAGTTTGTAGTAATAATTTATTCTCTAACCTCTCAATTAGAACCATCTTCACAGCCTCTTCTAGCTCTAAATTTGTGTGTTGTTCTTATTTAATCTCTATCTAAGGTTCTACATTGAGTTTAGAATAGGAATTAATAGTTATTATTGGTTTCTAGCTTTATTTCTAAATTTTTACTATTACATTATGGCATGCCCAATGGGACTCATTCCTAAAACTTTTTCAGTGCTTTCTCATTGGATTTTTGAGTTTATTTCAAATCTTATTGATTGCTTAACTGCTATAACATTGTTTTACAAGAAATTTTTTATTGTTACAAGTGAACTTTTGTCAAGTTTAGTCATTTCTATTTGGCTATAGTTGTTGACTAAGATTTAGATAAATTATCATTGACAACAACATTTTTTTAATCATCATCAAATTGATGAAATCATTATTCCTGACATTCTATTTTTTATGTTTTAATCTTCATCAAATTCATACCTAACATCAACAATATCTTCATATTGTTTGACTAATTCATCAAGAAATTTAGTGAAATCATTTCTACCTATTTTTTTTTATTTTCTAAACTTTATAGAAATCATGTATAGAAGGAGGGAATTCATTCTATTTTTAAAAAAATTCCTCATATTTCTTCAAAATCATCTTAATTATAGCAAAATCATTTTTTTTATTTTATGGTTTTCTAATTTTTGTTCTCTATCTCTAGTTTTTTATTATTTTGGATTTTTACAAAGTGACAAAATCATGTATCAAAATAGAAAAATTGTACTTAACTTCTATGAAATTGTTCCTAATTTTAGAAATATCATTTTTGTAAACTATGTTATATTTTTCCTACTTTTTTGCCTATTTTTCACTCATCAGTGAAATCATGTTCCATAGTACCGAAATCATTTTTTATAACAATAAAATTATTTTGAGTTATAGTAAAAGTGTATATGTGTTTCTTATTTTGTTTTTTTTAAACTTATTTGATTTTTTTTGACTAACTTTTATATTTTACACTTACCAAAGATGTTATTCAAAAACTACTAATGGTTTTGTGTATTGATGCAATTTAAAGACACAAAAGAAACCAAAAATTAAATTTTTATAATGTTTTAATTTAATTTTTTTACTTGTTTTTAATTTAAATATTTATTTGTGTTATTAATTATTTATGTATGTTCTTTCCTTGCACCATCTAGGTGGTGATCTTAGAAATGAGAACTGAGTTTAGTTTCTTTTATGTTCTCTTTCTAGGTTATCTATTGACTATGGATTTCATCACTATGTGGTAGCCCAAACCCTATGTACTAGTGGGTTATATAAAATTATGATCATTTTTTTTAATTTTATAAGCTCAATTAACCCATGATTGACATGAGGTATATTTGAACACCAATACCCAAGGTTTTAGCAGCTCCCTCAAGGTTTGATTTCCTAGTAACACTCTAATGATGATAACACATAGAGTGTATCAAGGTTGGGATTTGAATTTTTCAAGAATACCAATTAATATTTATCTTACATAGATTCTAACCTCACCATACCAAAATTTATATAGAGGGAACCCATACATCATCTTATTTTATCCTATATTTAATATCTCTCAATTGTACACCATGCAGTGGTGCAGGGAAACTTAGTTTTACCCAAAATCACTCACTACATGCCTAAGAAGGGACATAGGTGGGATACTATTTGGTTTACACCCTCAATTAAATATTTATATTTTTTTATTGTTTATGTGTATTATTTCTTCCATTTGTCCTCAAATCATTAATTGAGTCAATTATTCCTAATCCGAAACTTGTTTTCAATCAAAACTCAAAATTGGTATTCCAAAACATAGTTGAACAACTTATTTTCCAAAATCACGTAAAATTTGTAAAATAATAAAACACCCCTCAAAAAATCAGTGATTTCAATCCAAACTTAAATACAAACCATATCAAGTAAGAAAATATCTTGAATACAAAACCATCTTGGTTTCAAATCATCTTGATTCTAAACTATCTTGATTTCAATCCAGCCGTAAGTCAGACACATAGAGGTTGCATCATGTCTCTAGTTACTAGACACCAATCCTACTTAAATAATACTCAAGATAGAGAATATCCTTTTGGTATAGACCATTTCCAATTTGAGAACCAAAAGGACCATATATAGATACATGATAATGTTAGATTTGTTGATCATAGTGAATATGCTACATATTATCCGCCTAACGAAACTCTTGACCAAGTCAATAACTATCTCCTTGCAAACAAATATCAAGCCTTGCTACATATTATATATATGGGCACTAATTCACCTCTAGATTTCAATCTAGAGGACTTGAATTACCTCATTATAAAAGGGATAAAACCCCTCCCAAGTGAGATTAGCATCAACCTAGTGTTTCCCAAGGTAAAGTTAAGGCAATCTTAGATCCCTCTCATGAAAATCTGGAGAATGTTTACCACATCAATATTGATAAGGTAAAATTAGTACTATAAAACCAAACCCAACAAAATAATTCATTTAATTTATCCAAACATGTCTAATGATTGATCCAATAGTTGGTTGATCTTCAATCTAAGATCAATCCTTCAAATCCCAAATCCAAAAAATATAATACAAAATCAAATAATTAGTAAATCACTATAAATCAAACCTTAAGGTCATCCCAAACTAGTCTAAATCAAAACCAATCATCCTCACCATTTAAGTACACATCATTTTTTCACAAATGGCCACCCTTAAAGGACTATATCTCAGAGTTACGAGATGGAAGCCAATCCCAAAATAATAAGTTTAGGTTTGAAGAACTGTGTCCATACTCCTTTGACATGAACATGGCGAAAGTTAATTTTCCTACTCATTTCAAACCTCGATTTTTTTATGAATACAAATGGAAAGGTGACCCTAGGGAACATATTAAGTAATTTTGCATGGCTTTACAAGAAGTCACTTATAGAGACAACTGTATACTTATGATTTACCCATGTAGTTTAGGTGGTCAAGTTATAAAATGGTTTTTACATCTACCCAAAGGGTTAGTCGCTACATTTGCATATCTCTCTAGGAGGTTTGGTAAACACTTTTTGTATAACATAAAACATGAGCTAACTATGTTGACTTATGCAATGCTAAAAAATGAAATGGAGAAAGTTTATCCTTTTTCTTAAAAATATGGGATGAATTAGCTATCCATTTTCCTTTGTCTCTCCTTGATAAACAAATCAACACCATTTTCTTGGATAATCTCAACTTTGAGATGTATTTTTATTTCCAACTTTTTTATGTTATTTCCTTTAATGAAGTCATCAAAAAAGGAGTTCAAATAGAAATATAACTTATTTCCAAAGGTTGAGCCAATATTTCCAACAAGGATAACCAAACACAAACCCAAAATAACAAGCCTAAGTTCTTCAATAAAAAAATAATGTGGTAGGTGATAGTGTTGTGGACACCAAACATGTTTAAAATTTTCAACCTACCACTAACATTACTATACCTAAGATTCAACCTAGACAAGAGATAAAACAAAGGACTTGTACTCCTTTGGGATAATCTCTTGAATTAATTTTCTATAGGTGTTAATATAACTTCCTGTAAAACCCATCATAACATGATAATATTTATTACTATGTAGGTTAAAATATAGGTTCAAAACTTTAAATAAATTATAGAGTGAAGCAAAGAATTCATTTTGTTTGGTTTTAATTATTATCCACATAAATTTAGACTTAGGTGTATAGAATTGTAGACACTATTTTTGAATTATATAACACCTCAGTCTTGTACACTTGGTAAATACATATCATGGATGTACCTTCATCTTCTAGACCCTTCCTATTGTCAAAAGGATCACATACACTATCTCTATTTACCTATTGGTTATCTCTTAGTTTGACTAATGTTATTATAATGACTCAGACTTTCTATCATGCTCAAAATGTTATAAACTTGCTTAGCATCTATCTCTACAAGTTTTGGATCTATTCATATTTTATAGATACCTGAACACTTTTGTCCCAGTAAGATGCTTACATTAATGCAAGTCTCTTATCCCAATGCAAGTGTCTATTTCCCTAAATTCATGAAAAGTGATTTAATGTGGGATATTATCCAAATATATTGATATATATACAAGATCAACCCTCATTCATTCACCAGCTATCAACTTCTTACCTACTCATAAGGCAACTTATCAAAGGCACTCAATCAAGCACTCAAATGATCAAAGATTCTCTATTTTCTCTTATTTCCATATTAATCATAGGGACAACACATCTATAGGTTTGAAGTACAAAAGGTGAATTTCATGAGCAACATTTTTGAATTTACAAGCTAGGTCACTCTATATACTTGTTTATCACACACTACATGATACAGATGTAATCCAACACGTAGGGAATAATATATAAGTTTTAGGCACTATTTAGAGTATTGGCTATGTAGGTAGCACTCATTGAAAGAGAGGTATTTTGTGAAGATTGACACCATGTGCCCACTAACCCATTTTGTCCATAGCCACTATGAAGATGAAGAACTATCATTTTATCATTTGACAAGGAGTTATAATCCATGACCCAAAGTTGAATGCACTAGATTGAAGGTGACACAAACCCAAAAGCATTCCAAATCTGTATTAGCATCATAACCAACTAGGTATCTTTTTTTCATTATCATTTTAATATATAACATAACTATACTTTTTATTTTTACCATATCTCAACATAATAAATTTAGTATATGTTTATCTAAGTTTTGTAATAAATTAGAATAATTTATAAATAGTGTAATATCCTTGTGACCTAGGCTATTTCTACCCCTTTAATCCTAGATTAAATATATATTTTAGGGTTAAAAATATAGTGAACCTAATATTTCATCCACATATAAAAAAATATTAATCTAGGGTTTCCTGATTCTTTTTTTAATTTCTAAGTTTTGATTCAACAAGATTTAACAAGTTAAAAATCAAATTTCATTTCCTATCAATATGTTAAATATGGATACATGCATAACTCATTTTATGTTACAATTTATAATTGTAGTGATATTTTACTATTTTAATAAGCTAGTCCAAGGTATAATCCAAATAAATAAGTAGATCCATCATTATAGTGAGAAGGTTTTTAAATGGAAAAAACATTTAATCTCTCTTCATAAATCCTTTTGAAATACTATAAATACAATATATAAATACCAACATGTATGATCTTAATCATTTATTCCACCTAGATCCTATTTGAGTGATAGTTACTATCCCACACCCATTATTCACCCATGACTTATGTTAGATTCTATGTTCCATGTTGTCAGTCAAAAAGGTAAAAGTGTCCAACCTAATTCTTCACCTATTAATATACAACATGCCTCTTAATCCAAAACTTGTGATCAAATCTAAAGGATATGACCTTGTTGACCAATTGAGAAACACACATGCTAAAATGACCAATCCTATGTTAGATAAAGAGATCTAGGACATATTAAAGTGAAGTTTGATTGATACTTTACATGTGTCTATTGTTTTCAAAAATTTAAAATCTTTCAATGACTTATGCCACATTATTCACAATTGTGAAATGAAACTTATCTCATTGAAAAAACTTAAGTATGTAGCAAACACACCAAATACATCTATATCCAATACAAAGTTTATTATCAAACTAAGTTATAAAATAAAACCTCCTATGACTAAAAAGGAAACAACCACCATGGTTGAAGTAGTATCACAACAACCTAATTATTTTTTGTTATCCAATACACCATGGATACAATTTACATTCTTACCTGAGCCTTCTACTTCATTACTCTCACAGCTTATAGAGTGTCACCTCATATATATCCCTCATCCTATATAAGTTGTTATGAGTATACCTATACCTAAAGTGTACGATGATAATTTTTATTGTGACTATCACTAAGGCCCTAGGCATTCTAAGAACATATGTTTTACCTTGAAACATAAGATACAAAACATTTTCAATGATCAAAAGATTATATTTGATGATCCTCCAAAGGTATTAGGTTCACAACCTGGTGACCACCATAAGAAAAAAATATTTAACAATACTTTTAAATACCATTCTAAGAATGATTCGGATGTGAAAATTACATATAATGTACATCCTCCTTGATCACATTATGGGCACCCACTAGATGGGATTATTGGTAATTATACATAGTATACATCTCCTATGGTTCAGATACCCTCTATTAATTTTGATGATAGTGAGATTTTGGATAATGATGTTGATCTTCATTCCTCATTCATTCCATCATAGCTTGATCACTAGCTTATACACAGTGTCATAATTGATAATGGTGTAAGAGAGAACATTTATACTATGACATGATTTATGCATTTGGGTTATAAAAATCATGATTTACATCCTTTGACCATATTAGTTAGAGTATTTAATGGGACCTCACAATAGATTCTTGGTGAGATTGACTTACTTTTATAGGTAGGTCCTACACATGTGGTTAATACATTCTTAGTTATACCTTCCATGAGTGTTTTTTATATGTTATTAGGATGACTTTAGATACATACATTTTGATAAGTACCTTATCCAGTGTATGGGTATGTTAAATATATAATGTCAATTGAGTAATTAAATACTATATAATTCCATATGAACATCCAATTAAACAAGATAAGTTTATACCCAATCAATTAGTTATCAAACCTACTAAGGTTAATCATCCATAAAAGGGTAAGAAATAGGAAATCCCCTTTATGCAATAACATGAAATTCCATCAGAGATTCAAAGTGGGTTCCATGGGATCTTCATCTACTACACACCATATTCATATATCCATAGCACCTACACATGTTCTTATTACTAATATTATAAATAAACCATATAGCACTCAACAATGGGTTCAACAAACCCTTACTCCTATTATTTATTCACCACCACAAAGTCTTATTATACATACATAGAGAATTACATATTCTACAGTGATAGATATTGTACTTATAGGTTCTCCTTGGTAATACCACCAATTTATTGCACCAAGTTCCTAGTGGGAGATACCTATGACCATCCATTGAATGAGGTCATATGATAATTATTTATTTGTCATATTCTAAAAATACCAAAAAAATCAAAAAGCTTCAAAAATCCAAAAATATAATTAGCATTCACATGATCTATTATCTCCTTGGTATATATGTTGTCGATTCCATGTTAATGGATAGCATATCATTTATTTTTAAATACACGTGTTTCACAAATATTTTGAGTGTGATTCAAGCACACACAAATACATGGTCTATGCACTTTTAAATATTCGGCCTTCCCTCTACTCATGTCATGTGGATGGTAGAGGATTTTGATTCTTTTATCATGATATATCTAGGTTATATCATTATATGGTAACTTTACATTATCATATTTGACCTTATGTACTTACACATTCCTTTATCCATGCTTACATGTTTTGGAGTGTACTTGATATGATATGTACTTAATTTTTTTTTTATAACACATATAGTCAAGGACTAGTATGATATGTTCATGTTGGTTTCTTATACATTTCCTTTATGTACTTCTCTGAGTGTCTTGTCTTGCTTGTTGAGCAGTTAAATATGCTCCATTATTTGTAGAACTTATACTTTTATTTGCCTCTTAGACATTTGAATATGTCATTGCTTATTATATGGACATTTGAAAATGTCATGCTTGCATTTATGTATATTTGAATAAGTCATAACCATTCAATTATCTGGCATTTAAGCATGCCCATTATTTAATGTCTTCTTAGACTGTTGCCTTTTGATTTGATTTTAAGTGCTCTTGTTTGTGCTTGATTGCTTGTTGAGATTGTATTATTACTATCTAGATGGTTACATGATCTATATCATGCATCTTAGGATGTGATGTGATCACATTATTCATTCTTCAATGTTATATCTACCTAGACATGTTCCTTCTATATGTTACTCAATTCATATACAAATTATATAGTTATTTTATCCTTGAGGTAAATTGATTACCTTTTTATACTTCCCCTCACCTCAAAAGAGGGGCATATTAGTGGGGGCATGCCATAGATTCATAGATTCCATATTCTTCACAAATTCAAATATATAGTGGGGGTATGTTTTGAAAACATGTTCTCCATGCTTACACCAGTTCTTGATTACATATATATAGTGAAGGAATTTTTTGGAAATGTGTTCTCCACACTTAAACTAGTTATTAATTATATATTATAGTGAGAGAATGCTTTGGAAACATGTTCTCCACACTTACATAGTTTTAAATTTGGCTACATTACATAGTTATATTATTCATATACACATTTGTGGCATAATTATATACATTAGTACCATTGATATACATAGTTTCAACATGAGAAATATATAGGGTGCATATGTTATGCAAAGAACACATAAATTTTGATAAATAAAATCAGATTTTAGATTTGAAATAATTATATGGACTATTATTACCCACCAAGTTAGACTTTTATAGATTGTATTGAGCCAATATAATGCAATAATTGGTTTATTTTTGGTATGTTTGAGGTGATTAAATCACTCAATCTTAAAATGTTTATAGGTAAGACTTGATTGCATCATCCAACCTAACCAATTTTATAGTGTGAGTTGACTTTGTTCACTGATGCTCACTAGGTTATAAGTATGATTAGGCTACATAATTGAGCTGATCTCAACTACCAGGTGGAAAATTACCTTTTCTTCAAAGTTAGAGGCATGATTCCTTTAATCTCTATTTATCTCCCTAGGTGTATGCACTTTATATATTTTATATTTGTCTTAATCAAAACTCTAACTATTCATAATGATACATCTCTTCAAATCAAATTTATAAAAGGCAAGGTGGTTACATCAACACATAGATCAGTCACTATCGAATCACTCAAGTCAAATTCATGAAAAGGCAAGGTGTGTTATACATACCCATATATGCATTTCTTTACTTTAAACTAACAAATTCATTACTAGATTAAAGGGGGGAATTATCGACATTATTTTGAATTATATATTACCTCAATCTCGTACACTTGGTAACTACATATCATGGATGTACCTTCAACTTCTAGACCCTTTCCATATTTGAAAGACTTGCATACAATATCTATTTATGTCTATTGCTTATTTCTTGGTTTGAAAAATGTTATTATAATGATTTAGACCTTATATTATGCCCAGATTGTTATAAACCTACTTATCATCTATATCTACAAATTTTGGACCTGTTTCTATTTAACAACTTCCTTGACACTTGTGTCCTAGTCAAACATCTATGTTGATTCATGTGCCTTATCCAAACACAATTATACAATGCCCTAAAGTCATATAATCTGAAAATGAAATATATTCCTATGATTGACATAATTTCTTTAATGTAAGATATTCTCCAAAGGTATTGATATATATACAAGATTAACCCTCATTAATTTACCATCTAGTAACATCTTACCTACTCACAAGGTAACTTGATAAAGGCATTAAATCAAGCACTTAAGTGAGTAAATTTTACCTATTTTCTCCTATTTCCATATCAATCATAGGGACAACACACTATAGGTTTGAAGTACTAAAGGACCATTCCATGAGTCACATTTTTCAAGTTATAAGTTATGTTGCTTTATGTACTTGTTTATCACATATTGTATGATACACATATAATCTAACATGTAGGGGAGAACTACATAAGTCTGATTCTTCTTTAGAGTATTGGATATGTAGATAGTATTTATTAAAAAAGAGTTATTTGGGGCAACTTGACACCATGTGCGCACTAACCCATTTTTTCAACTTCCACTATGAAGATGAAGAAATAAGATTTTTTTATTTGACAAGGAGTGATAGTCTATGACCTAGATCTAAATATACCAAAGTGAATATGAAACAAAACCTAGATGCATCCATGTGGTTTCATCTAATTTTAGTAGGTATTCAACACTAGACACCTACGTATAAGTCAGATAAAAGTGTCAACATAACCATCCTAAGTTGATGTAAATGTCCACAACTATAGAGGTATGATTTCTAGAATTAAGAGACTGATCCAAAATCTATATCCATATTAGTCAAAGGGATAACACATCTACAGGTCTAAAGTATTGAAGGACTATTCTATGAGCCATATTTTCCAAGTTACAAGATATGTTACTTTATGTACTTGCTTATCACACATTATATGATACACACACAAGCCAACATGTAGGGGAGAACTACATATGTCTGAGGTTTCTTCAGAGTATTGGATATATAGGTAGTGCTCATTAACAAAGGGATCTTTGGGGTAACTTGAAACCATATGCCCACTAACCAATTTTTTCCACTGCCACTATGAAGATGAAAAACTAGGATATTCTCGTTTAATAATGAGTGATATTCTATGATATATATCTCAGTGAACTAGAGCAAAGGTGACATAAAACTTATAAGCATCCATGCAGTCACATCCAATTTTAGTAAGTAGTCCACAATGAACACTTATATACGAGTTAGACATAAGTGTTGATGTAATTCCTATAGCTATAGAGGCATGATTTTTAGAATTAGATGACTGATCTAGAATCCATATCTTATATATTCCCTTCCTATTCCATATCTATATCTATATTAACATTAGAAATAGTTAAGTATCTTATTTTCATTATTAGTGCAATATTTACCATAGATGTACTTTATATTTTTAGTATATCTCAACATATTAAATTCAGTATATGTTTATTTGAGTTTTAAAATTAATTGGTCTACTTTAGAGATAATCTACCATATTTATGCCCTAGTCTATCTCTACCCCTTTAATCCTGAATTCTCCCAAAATAGATTTTAGGGTTAAACAAGAACATTCATTATTACTATATGTTTAAACAAATTCAAACGTAACAAAATATAACTATACATGGAACAAGTAAAAAATACACCCAAACAACCATGTGTGTGTAAGGATATGTTTCTTCATATTATATTCATTCCTTTCTTATCTCAAATGAGTCTTTTTCTATTCTACAGACTTTTTATATACATGTATGTTTTGAATAGATACAAAATGGTGTAAATTATACAAAAGACTATAAGTCACACACTTATCATTCATATACACTTTTTCAAACTTAAACAGTTGTTTCATCCCAAGATAAAGTTGTAAGAAGTGTGCCTACTATTAGCACTGGTAGTAATGCTTGTGAAAAAATTAGGAGATTTTTTCCAAAGAAATACTTGTATTAATCACTTAAGGTGTCATTTACTCATTTTCACCTCTTATGCATTATTTAACTGCCCTTTTGGGTTTTCAAAAAAGTAGTGTCATAATTTACCACCCTTGAAATTTTTCAATATTTTAACCTAACTAATAGGATGCCCTTTACAAGGTTTCAAAAATATTATACCTGCATTTAATGTTTTTTCCTTACCTATTTCAAAAATGTTTAAAATTTACAAATTTGAGCCTCATAATAACTAAAGCAAAGGTGGAGGCATAGAGTGCACTTACGAAATTTTAGGAGGTTACAAAGAAGGTAGAGTCATTAAAGTTGATGTTGAGGATGATGCCATTATGGAGTCAACTATTGGAGGCATTTTTTATATTTTGAATGTTTTCTATCATGCCTTTTCTAATTTATGGGTTTTAAGATCCTATGTGATCTGGGTGGGTGGAATGAACTAAGGTTCATTAATATTAGAGTAATGGAACTATCCAAAAGTGATATATCTTACTTGAATTGTTTCCAATATGAAAAAGTGTCTCACACCATGCTAATCAGTGTTCACAATGGAGCTTGGTGCTTCATGATGTTCTGGATATCTATGCCTTATGTGATGTAAATGGTATCCCTTTACTAAGAAATCTAGAGTATAATATCTTTTGATATTTCTTCCATTTGATATGTGTACCCTTAGGTTTGCATGCTAGTGAATGTGTTGCGATGCATCTCATTATTTTATTTTGTCAGTTTCTCCATGGCAGTGTTTTGAGAGTGAAGATACTCATTTAGCTCAATTTCCATTTATGTTGGAGTAGTTGTATACTCTTGGATAGTTGCCTTGAATTTGTCTACCTTAGATAATTCTAGTTGAAAACCACTCAATGTGTATTTAGATGGTAAAAATTGTTATGTCAATGAATCAACCCTTTGTAAAACCTATGAGGAAGGTTAAGATGGAATTAGACTAGTTCAATTATAGGGGGTCTGAGGAACAAGAATTGATCCTCATATTAATAGAGGGAGATTTTAATAATTATTGGAATAAGTAAAAAAATAAAATATTAAATTATGTGTCATTATATTTTAAAAATCAAATACTTTGATAATAAAATCAAAATTACATTAGAAAGATATAATATAACCTATCCAACAGAGTAAAGCTTGTCAAAGAGGAAATCTCTTGAAGAAAAAATTTATGATCCATATAATTTATTATTAACCTTTCACTCTTATTAATCACTTATTGAAACAAGACTAAAAATAAATTAAAATAAAAAAATAAAAAAAAAAGATAAATAAAATTAATTAAAATTAATACACTCAATGAACATTGTCAATTAAAGACAAAACTAAATAAGGAACTTAAAAAAGAACTAAAGAAAATAAAACACTATCTTTAATCAACTAATCAATTTCTATTTAAAATTGATAAACAAAATAACAAAGGAAAGTAATAAACAAACCTAAAATAAATCTAATAACAACCTCACTGTGTAATGAAACTATACTAGAAACAATAAGTAAATAATAAAAATAGACTAAAAATCTAAGCAAGAATTAAGAAAATAACAACAAATACTAGAAAGATAAGCAGGTGTGAATAAGAAATGAATCTAGAGAAAACAAAAACAAAATTATAATCTAAATAGAAAATGACTTAAACAAAAAGGTAAATAATTAAAGATTAACAAAACATAATAAAAATAATCTATCTAAAATAGAAATTAAGTCGAACTATAATATAAATAAATATAAATATAACTATAAATAAGAGAAAATTATGAGACTTGAAACAAGAATCGACTTAGAGGTGTAAAAGAAATAAATTTATTGAGAAACAACTGAAATGAGTTTGATTACAAATATAATCTTTAAAAAAGAATCAAATTACAATTAAGATATTAATAATTTATTATAAACTGTGATGCATTCATCATTATTCAAGTTAAGTACAAATTTTTTTATGCATATGACTTCATATATGCAATCATCAAATGATATTAACGCTTGATAATATTCAGATAATCAATTATGAATAAATCAATAAACTTAGATATACCTATGTTATTCAAGCATGTTACTTCACCATCAGAGAATGCATTATTTAGTCTATCTATAATTGATTCATAGAAAAAGAAAAGATGGAAAACTTTCAAATTTATAAGAGCTCTTGATACCTATGTGTTTCTCTATTTTGTTATGTGTTTTCAATCTCTTTATAAAGTAGCTATCCTTGAGGAAGTTATGGATCAAGTTTAAATTAAATTTTTAATTAGTTGTAGTTAAATTTAATTGACCTTTCAAGGTTAATTAGTTTACTTTATAAGTTTATAAAGTTATAGCTTAACTTTATAATTTGACTTCTATAAATTCTAGGGGATTAAATAATAAAGTAGACTAAATTAAAAAATTTAACTAGTGGGCAAGAGTTGCAACTTTTACTTGTTTAGACATCAATTAAAATAATCAATTATCTAAACATACACTAAATAATTAATAAATGCTAACATTTAAAATTAATTAAAACTTTTAACACTAAGATTTCATAAATAGCATTTATCAATTAATGATCAAAATTAACTATAATAAATTTCAATATGATGATTTTTCATTCTGATAAAAGAAAATTTATTGTTGTTATGTAAAATAAAATATATCATCACCAAAAATTAAGTATCCACAAGCCAAAAATATAAAGTACCATGATAAAAATGTACTAATATATCAAAAAAAATAGAAAATTCATCAAATGAAAAATAAGTCACTCAAAATCACTACCAGAGTCCAAATCGATCAATGGAGCACCCTTACCTATTTGGTACTCTTAATTACTCCATTAATTTGGTATGTAACTCAATCATATTCATGTATCCCCAGTTGTCATCAACCTTTATCTTATCTTTATTCATCATATGATTCACCAAGGGCTGATCTGTAGCATTTCTAGCACATTTCCTATTGGAAGAGGTAGGTTTTTTAGGTATAGGTGAAGAAATCCTAGTAATCAATGGAAAATAAATATTATCAAACAAATTATAGAAAATGGGTTAGATACATCAAAGTGAATTGAACATGAGTTCCACGATTAAAAGGTTGAGAAATGTGTCAACATCCTATGGCCATGAAAAGTAATCCTATGAGAGCTACATCATGAAGGATTACCTTCACTATGTTTGTCACTATTTATTACCCATACATTTATCCTTGAATCATGGGAGTTTGAGGTCTACCTTGACATACTATTTAAAACAATTTCACAATAATAACTCAAACTTAAACTTATGCAGTCACATATATAAAAATATCAGCATATATCTTATCCATTCACATTCATTGATAATAAATTGAGAACTATCAAAACATCTAAAAACTACTAAATCATCTAAATTCTACCATTACTTGCAAGTTTTAATGAAAAAACTAGATGTAAAAATTGAAGTCAAAGTGACTGTTATCTTCTAATATTAACTTTGAATTATTTTTAGAGTTCTCAAATCATTCAAATATCAATAAAATATTACACAAAAACTAAAGTTTTTAAGTACATCAAACAAAAACCTTCAGTAATAAAATGTCAATGATCACATATTGCACAGATCCACATGAAATTTTAACAACTTATTAAAATATATCAAAACTTATCTTGAATCTAATTATCAAAAAAATTATGTAAATCATATGAGCTATAATAGAATGAGAGGGTCTTAAAAATCATACGACTTATATCATTGTATCAACTCACAAGAATCATTTGTGTATAACAACCAAAACTTTGCATCATAGAACATCCATACAAATACAAAAAGTTAACCTCAATGGTTTGATAATTTTATCAATCTTAAATGATTCTCAAAATAATTCAAAAGCATTAATTAATCAATTATTTTCATAAGATCCTTTGATACTCATTATATCAAATGGCTATAGGTCAATCTCAAATGCATATAAAATATCTACCATACATATTTCAAAACAATCACCTTCAAATTTACAACACTTATCAATAAAACCAAACTGATATTTTATGTCTAATGAACACTTTGAGCTCAAATACATGCAAATATAAAAAAATTAAAAATGTATATGATACGTTGTTCACCCATATGATTTCTAATAGGACCAACGAACATATTTTCATTGATTAAACTTTAAAATCCCTTATAATTAACAACCATATGTTTATGATTTTTCGTACAAATCATTCAAATTTCATGTTCATTCTTGTATTGAAAACAAGAAATTGAGACCACTAAAATACCAAATAGTAACAAACAAGCTCAAATGTATGCAAAATATATATCACATATTTTTCTATTTGAAATTAAAATATTTACAAATCAGCTTATTTTTATCCCAAATAAACCTAATTGAATGTCTTTTAAAACAACCACACACCATATTCAAATGCATGCAAATGTGTCTACCAAAATCTTTAATATTCAAAACCCTCAAGCTCGAAAAAAAAAATTGAAAACAAAACCAACCAAATTCTTTGCACACCAAAACACAACAAATAATTTTGTTCTATGATTCAAAATCCATGAAACATAGTGATATTTCACACAATTTATTTGAACATTTTTTTAATAATGACTTCACAAAATGATTCAAAACTACATAATTCAATATCTTATCAAGTTATGGATAGAAAAATGAAAAAAAAAAAAAATCAAACAATATATGCAAAAAAATGATCATACTAATTGTATGAAATAATAAGGGAATCTCAAAATTACGTGTATATCACTTAGATAGTGAAATATTCAAACATATTTTAAATAAATATATCATGTAATATCGAAAACAAAACATTTGAGAAACCATCTTAAAACTACATCAACAAATTTTTATTAAGACCCTTTTCAATATTCTCAATAAATCAATAAATAGTTGCATTAAATATTCTCAAATATTTCTTCCATATAACCTTTCATACACACAGATGAGTCTATCCAATGATAAAAATAACTTGAAAAATTAAACTATGGCAACTGTGTATATCACCCAACATAAACCAACACTAATGGTTTTTTTATTTCTTTTCAAACTGGTGTGAAATTTTCATGTTATTCCTTTCAAAGTCAATTAACAAGAAAGCTAAAATTTCATTCTACAAAATTTTGATAATAGATGAAAACAACATAACCACCATATATTTCTTGACTAAAAAAATATTACATACATTAACACGTTTCAAGCTCCTTAATACACCCAAAACCACCATAATCAAACATCCTCTCCAAACAACCAAAGTTTTACAGAGCTCTACTTCGACCAACTAGCTTGCCAAATATGCAAAAAAATCAAAACAAAGACCTTTTATTATGAGGAGGTTGTTGTAGTTTTAGGTTAAATTAACTTAGGTGATGTGACATTATCTTAGTGGATAGTGTCATCACTACAAAAATAAACAAAGGTTCTACAAATTAAATACAATAAAAATATATTTAGCGAGATCTTTAGAATGTTTCCAAATTTATCACCAAAACTTCAAACTCAAGGCAAAGACTAGCCATTAACTCATCACTAACCAATATTGTCATCAAATCCAATGTTATGCACTTCAAGTTGTATGCTCATTTAATGTTGTTATTATATATTTTCATGAATCAAATAGTAGGGCCGAGGACCAATATTTAAACATAAATTAAACATCAAAGTTTTAAATGGACAGAAACCCTTTAATTATATAAAAATAAATATATTCATTAATTTAATAATGATGTAAAAAATTTAGCCCCAAGGGTTAGCTCGAGTGGATAGGATCAATGACTTCGGTCACTTAGGTCTTGAGTTTAATTCTTACTGAGTAATTTGTGTTTCATTGAGGCTTAGGGGTAGACACACACCTACATTCTGAAGTAGCCATGGGAACACCTTGAAGTAGGGTTCAACTTCTCCATGTATTCCATATGGATCAAAGTAGGGTGATTTTAGTTGCGGATCATTTGGTGGACATTACGGACCCAAGGCCACCCCCATTAAACTTTAGATGTAGATCAAATTTTCAAATCCCCAAGGGTTAGCTCGAGTGGATAGGATCAATGACTTTGATCACCTAGGTCTTGAGTTCAATTCTTACTGAGTACCCTATGATGCATTGTGGCTAAATGATAGATGTAAAGCCTGAAGCACTAGGAGCAAACCACCCTTCATTAATGGAGGGTCTTCTTTGAATCCTTGGATTTCAAAAATAATTATGTAATAAAGTCTCAATTTTGTAAAATATGCATATCATAAATTATCAATGGCTAACAACTTAATAAACAAATGTTTTATATTTGATCCTAAGTTCTATCTCGTGTAAGTGATGTTTGGTAATCACAACCAATAGAATCTAGATGAACATAGTAACCAATACAACTCTAGTCAATGAAACATGCTACCTTGAATGTGTATAAAATATTTTGATGGAGCCAAGACGCGTATGACAAAGTCATGAAGATGTCATTTGCATGAAATATTCTATCTAGAGAAGCAAAATGACATAAAAATATGGTTTTATATGTTCTTACTTCTTACCATGAATCATTGTGTTCAATCAAAATAAACCTTGTGATTGGGAATTGAATGTAGATATCATTGGATCACACATCAAATAATATATAATTAAAATATAGATCATGCAATATTTATATTAACCAATCATATTACAACTACACTGAGGATTGTTGATGACGTGAAATCAATATAATTTTTTGTGTAGTCATTAACTTATTTCCATCATTAGTTCAATGTTATTGTTATCAAATTCTATTACAACTATCACAAATTGATTATTTTCAGGCAATGACTGAATTCAAGGTTATAACAATCAAAAGTGCACACAAATTGAACTATAAATATGTGAAACCATAATGACTTTATGAATGTAACATATACTTAAATGATCCATTTTATGCTACACATTACCTTAAATCAATATTACTAGTAATAAAATCATTTTAATGTAGTAATATCTCATATTTACATAAACACAAAAAAAATTCATTCAAACTAATGCAAAAAGTTAGCCCCTACCAATAAATTCAAACATTATAATAAAATTCACCATATGGAAGGAATATTCATGTTGAGTCTTTTATAAAAATAAAATGGTATTAAAAATGGACATAACAGTGGTGACCTTGTTAGCTGGTTTTATTTGTCAAATTATGTTACAAATAAAATTATGAATGTAAGTAAACTTAGGAGTATGATCCAAGTAAATCATTTCTTAAGCATCTACGTACAAACCCATTTAAAATTAAAATATTCAAAGATGAATTGTTTGGATAGTGTGATATGAATAATAAGAAAATTTACAACATAAAAATTTGGGTCAAATGAACAACCAATGCATAACTTAAAATATAAATTTTGAAAATTAGTAATGTTCATAGCACATTAATATTCAATATTTGTCATCATAAAAAATTAGTCTAAAAATGATCAAGTAATAATACTTTAATAATGAGTTAATTACAATGATACAATAATTTTTTTGTCTTTTCTTATAATGATGTAATCTTACAAATTTGATAAAAGTTAATAAAAAATGAAAGAGAAAAATAGGAAAAATAAAAGCAAACAAACTAAATATTAAACAAGAAACAATAAAAAAAAAGATAATTGAAAAAGAGTTTTAAATGATGACCATTGACTGAATGATACAACCAATTACCATCAAGATCTTATAGATAAAAAATATTATTTCCAATAACAACTATTTTATAAGTACCAAGTCAAAGTAAATAAAATTTATGATCCTTGTTCTTCGTTAGATTTATCTCAATATAGTACTAAATCACCAACTTCAAAACATTCTTTTGAATTCTTTTTATCAAATATTTTTTTAAGTTTGTCTTTATTTTTTTTCTAATTTATGAAAAGTAATGGCTTTAGTCTCATCAAGGGCTAAGAGATTATTAATTTTTTTCTCAACAACGTTAGTATATTTGGTTAAATATTGAAAAATAGTTGTAGTAGAAGAAATTTGGAGTTCTATTGGCAAAGTAGATTCAAAGCCATCAGCTATCACAAATGGATAATATCCTATTGCAGCCTTCACCATTGTGTGGTTAGCCCATAATGTTTCAAATATATTCAAATATCAATCAATTTTATTAACATAATTTTTTTCATAATTGAAAATAAATTCTTATTAGTGGACTTGACTTGTCCATTCTCTTGAAGCTATTATTACAAAGAGTGATTATATATAATTGAATAGTGACCCAAAAATTTTAAATAATCATTTAAAATAAATTAAAGAGTTTTATCTAATATTATTTCATAGGGAACACTATATCTAGAAAAAAAATGTTTTTTGAAAAATGAAACAACTTTAGCTGTGATAGAACTTTACAAAGCTATCATTTCAAGTGACTTAGTAAAATAATCAGTGGTTGTCAAAATATACCTATGATCAACTGAAGGAGGATGGGTATCAGAAATAAAATAAATACCCCACTTAGTAAAAGGTTTCTCTATAATAATATGATTTAAATGCATTACAAGTAGTCTATCTCTAATAGTGAAAAGTTGAGAGGGCATAAAGATATGAACTAATTTATAAGAATCTTGAAAAAGAGTAAGTCAATAATAAGTTGCATGTAAAATTTTGTACGTAGTAGTTTTTGTTATATAATGACCACCACAACTACCTTTATGACATCATGTAAGGACCTTTTGGGTTTCATCATGAGTTAAACAACATTAAATAATACCATCTCTATTCCTATAAAATAAAAATATCTCTAATAAAATAAATTTCAAAGCTTGTAAATGAAGTGATATTCTTTATTTTTTAACTAATTTATCAGGATAAGATTGATTCTAGAAGTAATAATTTAAATCATAGTACTAATTATCTTATTAAAACAAACAATTTTAATCATGCATTTCATGTCCAAATTTTAACTATTTAAAAAAAGTAGCAGCCCTCATAATCTTGAAATGAGGCTTAGCATGAAGAGAATCATCAATTGAAAGCACTAAAATATTTATGTCAGGGGTCATGTTTTCAAGAAATGTTTTGCTAAGTCATTTTATTTAATGGTTTTGGATATTTTGAACTCAATATCAAACTCTTGAATTTTAAAAATCCACTTGGCTAACCTTCTTTGAATAGTTGGCTACTTTAAAAGATAAGAAAGAACAAACATATTTGATCAATCGATGAATTTATTTACTATCAAAATATATCTAAATTTAGTCAAAGAATAAATCAATGATAAAATAAATTTTATGATCAAGTGATACTTAGTTTTAGTATCTTTGAAAACTTGGCTCATATAGTCAATAGGTCATTCTTCATTATCATCATCATGTTGAGTAATAACAACACCTATGACTTTATCAATACGATTAACATAAAGAATGCGAGGCTTTTTTAGATTCAGTTTAATAATATAGGTGCTCTTATAATGACATAATTTAAGCCATTAAACATTGAATCTAAACATACATGCAAGACATAATCTTGACTTTAATTTAAAAATGCTTACAAAGAATTATATTTATTAACAAAATCAATAATATTTTTTTATGCAAAATTTGATTTTATCAAAAAATGATCTAAGAATAAATTGATCTTTAGGAGGTGGTAATTATTTAATAGTTTTAATATATTTAATATAAACATTTATGTCATTTTTAGAGATGATATGACCTAATATTTTCCCTTCATTTACTCAAAAATATGATTTCTTAGGATTTAAAGAAATACTATATTTTTACATCTTATAAAAACTTGATGAAAATGATCAATATGTTTGTTTCTATTTTTAGAATGCATGGTAAGATCATCAAGGTAGACTTGAATAAAAATAATAATATATTCATCAAAGGCTACATGCATAACCCTCTAAAAATTGGAACCTACATTCACTACACCTAATGGCATTTTGTTAAAATAAAAAGTTGTTCTTCATGTAATACATGTATTTTTATGTCTATCTTCCAAATTCACAAAAATATGATTGTAATTATAAAATACATAAAGAAGAGATATAATTTTAGATCCTAAAACTTATTGTTAAATCTAATCAATACTAGGTAAAAAAAAAATCTTTAACACTAGCTCTATTCAAATCTCTAAAATCTATGCATAATCAAATATCACTATTTTTATTCCTAACATAGACTGATTTAGCTACCCAATTAGAATATATTATATTAAAAATGACACCATCACCTAACATCATATCAATCTCCTTATTGATGATGTCTTTCAATAAGAGAATATACTTATAACTTTCTACCTAATAAGTTTTATACCATGTTTAATAGGTATATAATGTTTAATAATTTTGGTATCATAACTTTTAATGTCTTTGTATGACTAAGTAAATATATCAATAAATTATTTAAACAAGTTAATGAATTGAACTTTTTATTCATGTGTACATTCAATTCATAAATAAATAAAATAATATAAAATCTTTATCAATGTCAAGATTAATAGAAATAGTATCACCTATTATTCTCCTATATGGATCTTCAGTGGATGAAATTTTGGGTTGATCATTACGAGTGAACATTGATTCTAATATGACTAAACTAATAGGTAAATTATTAGTGCTTAACTACAAATAATCATCACAAATCATCATGATCAAAATAACTACCTTGTAATAATGAATAAATATGTTCAAAATAATAAAAAACAAACTATCATTAAGATCAGGAACTTTAGGTCTAAAAATCCTATAAAAATAGAAATATATTGTTATCTTTTTATCACTCAAGAACAGATTAGAATAAAAAAATAGCAAGTGTCAATACAATAATTAAATTCTCTAAGTACATGCATGATATTAAAAGATTTAAATATTTCAAGAAGTGAACAAATTTTTTGAGTATATCTATCAAGATGGGTCTGGTTTGATTTATAAAACTTTTTAAATTGTCTAACTATCAACTCAGAGTCTCCAAAGACCTCTAAATGCTTAATATTAATTTTTATAACATTTTCATGTTCAAAACATAAAACTTTAAATTATATTATATTATTAGTATGATGAAATGACAATTTATAAGCATAGTGAAATGTTTTACCAATAGGAGATTATAAACAATACCAATACCATGTTACGAACAAGCTCCATCAAATAATAAAGACCATATAGTATCTTTAGAAAAGATTTTTTATTTCTATTTTTCAGGGTCATCTAATGTCAATAGCTCGTAATTACTAATTCTAGTTTCTATGTAAGAAATGGTAGGTGGTATGGACTCCATGGGAATACTATTACATTCCTCTATATGCATAAATGTAATTTTGTTGCCAATAAGAATCCAAATTTTATTTTTGCATACAAAATAACTCGTTACTTTATACCAATATCTACTTAATAGCATAGTGTAATTAATAGGGATATATAAAATCTAAACATTAGACATACATCTAATTATTTCATTTTGAACTATCTTAATAAGAATATCATGAAATTTACCATGGTTCTTGATTTGACAAGAGTCAAAACCAATAAGTTATATGTTATTAGTTTTGTAAGATATACCTAATTAATCAGTAATAAGTTTAGGTATTATGTTTTAAGAAGTTTATATATCAAAGATATAAATATGAATAATTTTGTTAGTGATTTTAATAGATATGTAAAATGGAGGAATATAATTAGTAATAGGATTAGTATATTGAGTAAAAACTTAACTATATTCCTTATTACAATACTATTCTTAAAATTGTACTACATTTTTAGGCTTTGAATTTTTAATTGCATAATTTATCTTATCAAGCTATCTAGGTAAACCAACAACTTGTAATAAAGAAAAACCAGCTTTCATTGTAGTCAAATCATCAATAATGATATAAACACCAACATCAAGATGATAAATGTGAGTATAATTTTTAAGTTTATAAGGAAGATACTGAGTATTATTGAATCTATTGGATAAAGGTTTATTCTACTGAGATTTGTAGTAGCACTATCTAAAGCAAAAATATTATGTGAAATTGCCTTGTTATTGCGTAGATGGTTTGGAAGAATTTTTATTATTAGCTTTATTAGAATTATCTTTTAGGTTAGATTTATAATCTATTTACCTATTTATAGAGTGTAATCATTAATAGTCTTGATGTTGTCTGAAGACTCATCAAAGCTACACTTATTTATATTATCAACCAAGTCAATGGTAATATTATCCTTTTCATGGATGAAATTTTAGAAAATTTAAACTGATATACAAATGTTAAGGTCATGATCTAATTCACAAACATTATAATAATATAAATTTTATTCATATTTAGCTTTCTAATGACTGGAAATCTTACCCAATGTATAAGGATTGTCATCTAATTGTTACTTGATGGTGACCAACTCATTTCAAAGATTATGAATGGCTTTTAAAATTTCTACATTATTAAAATTTATACATGTGAAAGCTCTATCTTTAAAACTAACATATTTTAATTTATTTTCATACTCTATGCAAAAAGTAATAGTTTCATCACTATCTGATATATCTTCATCTTATAAATCCATTTTATAATTTAAAGAGAAATCACTAAAAATATAACATAGATAATTTTTTGGATGGTCTAACATCATGAGGAATCTTTTGACACAACTTAGTAAATCTGGTTATAAAATGGTAAACTATCTCACTTGGATCAATAAAAATATTACTAAGTTCATTGACTAGCTCTAAATATTCTTTAGTTTTGTTAAAAAAAGGTTCTAACCAATCATATATATCTTTCCAGGTACTAATAACTCTAGTAGAAAGGCTAATAAAATCTTGATAAGATTTACCTTCTAAAGTTTGAAAAAATATTCTAAGAGAAAAAATTTTATTAATAATACCAATAGTAGCACAAATTAAATTGAAACCATCTAAATGATCTTCCTAAAACTCACCAGGACTTCTTGAGAACTTAGAAATATTAAGTCTTTTGAGTGAAGGTAATTTACTAGGATGAGTACCAATATTAATAGGATTCACTAGAAGTTGTTCATTATCTACATTATAATCCACTTCATTGTCAGTGACTTCTAATTGATCTTTATTATTCTAAAGATTTGGAATCAGTCTCAAACTATCTATTTTATAAGTTCTTCCATTATAAGTTCTAATAAATTCCACTACTTGATTACTAGTTTAACTCTGTAGTTATAATAGAGTCAGTAGGGATAATAAAATCATTGAAAAGAAAAGATTTAGAAACAAAATGTATTCCAGGTTAAGGATTAGCAATCAATTTTTTCCTTTTATCATTAAATATAATGATTTTCTTCTTGAATATGAAACTAATTTTCATGGCTAAGATTAGTGTACCAATCTATTTTGAACACTCTTTTGTCCTCTTCTTTGTCTATAACGTCAAGAATGTGATGTAAATTATAGGGTCTATTATACCAAGAAAAAAAAACAAGATTAGAAGTAATATCTAATTGATCCTTAACAATATTAATTTCATGTTGAATAATAGGAGGGGACCACCATGGTCATAAGAAATAAAGATAGAAACAAACAAAAAGGATAAATATATGAAAATAAAAATAGAAAAATAAATATAAGATTTTTTATAAAGTCCCCAATGGAGTGACTAAATTTGTTAACCTGTGAAGAATAACCGATCCAAGTTAAATCCCAGCATGAATTCGAAGGTAAAAAATCAACTAAAATGGATGTAAGACATAGGCATTATATATCTATTAGAAAAAGTAGAATGGGCTAGCCCAATGATGGTAATGTTGTTTGGGTTGAAAAAAGTAAGAGAAGATAATGTTATTTGAGTTGAAAAGTATAGGGCTAAACCACTTAGTCCAGACATGCAATGGAAAATAACCTAAAGAACTTCAAGATGAATCACCAAATGATCATTTTGTTTATATATATGTGATTCTTGAGAAAATGGAAGACATCGTTAATTTCTTAGAACAAGTAATTTTTCCTATGCACTATTTGTAAAGGGATAAAAAATAAGTGATCACAAAATATATTCCATTCAACATTATTAATGGATTTCTATATAAAATGGGGAAAGATGATTTATTATGTAGAGTGTGTTTTGAACATGAGTGACCACAACTATTTGATGCAGAGGTTAATCAACCATTTTTCAATCTCATAACTTAGTGTCAATTAGTATTTATTGCCTCACTATCTTATAGCCTTTTTTTACTATTTATAGTCATATAATCAAATAAAGAATGAACCTAAGAAAATAAAGTGATTTTTAGATACTATTTATTGAATTATTTCATTCCAATAATTTTTTTAATCAAATTCCACTCATAAATTCACTTTCTAGACTCTGTCTAGTCCCAACTAGGTCTCCCAAGGCCTAATTCACACTCAATCCTCTACTTCCATACACAAAAGTACCATATAAGTCTAATTCCTTTAAAATCTCTTCGAGTACATTAATACCTAATAAATCACCCATTTTTATTTTTTTTAGGGTGGTATCTCCTATAATTCAAGATTTGAAACCCTAAAATAGGGTTTTACTTAATTGTGCTAACCCGAGGAGTAATTGGATGTTTTAAGCTTAAAAATGAATTTTAATCTTTTGTGAAATGTGAAATATGTTTGTACTCATCTTCCACACATGATTGAATGTTTAAAACCTTTGAAAGAACCCATGTTATTCTTTTAAGTAGAATTTTTAGTCTAACTGAGTGTAGATACAGTCACCTATAAGGTCTATGTTGATTTCTTCATAATGATTTATGAAAAAATCTAAATAAATGTATGAATATCCTTTATAAATAGTTTAGTAAACTTACCAAGATATAATAATCATAAAAATGTGTTCTTTCTCCAATAATCAAACATACACAGTCATCTTGATACCAAAAACACAAGAAAAATAGGGTATGCAGATTGAGTCTTCAAAAATGAGGAAATTTTATTGATTTTGTTGGAGTTAGAATTCATACACATTATAATGATGTATATTACCAAGGATTACACATGTTTTAAGTGTCCTAGAAATGATCTAACTAATGTTAGATTCCTTCAACAATCATTAAAGTACTAACTAAAGTACTTAAACATACAACAAAGTTCATAATTCTTAAACACATGACTTAAGATGCATATTTTATACACATGGAAATTTCAAGAGTTCATCCTAACAATTTCATAACTTTAAAACTCCTCAAAACACACTTGAAGCTCATAAACTAATACTAACCAGTTCAAAAAGTCAATTTTGATAAGAAAAGCCAAATTTGAATTTATAAGCATGTAGAGCTAAAAAAACAACTATAAATGAAACCTAAAAGTGATATAAGCATCATAATATAACTTAGACCAAATATCAAACCAAAATTGACTATGAAAACCAAAATTTACAATAATTTCACTTAGGAATGATGCTCCTGCATCATACTCCCAAGGGGAAAAGAAAAGAAAACACTCAAGGACTATTGTCCATGAGTTATTATAAAGAACTCTCTTACTTCCTAATGTCATTATATATCATTCATGTAGCATAATCAATGGGTTGTTTACTTTCACTTGACTAAATACTTGAAATATTGTTTATCCCTAGTTTGCTTGACCACTTGCTTGTCCAAGATGCATTACAATTCATCTATTTTGACTTGAGGCAATTGATTTTACCAATCTATACCTGTTATAGTTACTTCCTCTATTGTATCTTCACTCTTGGCTCCTTATTTGTAAGGGTATAAGTCTAAAACATAAAAAATTGGTGATATGTCTATACCACTAGGCAATTCTAGTTCATATGCATTATTGGCAAACTTTTTAAGCACCTTACAAGGACTAATATTTTTCATATTAAGATTATTATACTCACCTCTTAGAAATATGTTCTTCCTAATATGAGCTAAAACCAAATTTCCAACTTGAAAACTTACCTCTCTTCTATTCAAATCTACTTGTTTTTTTATATTTCTCCACACTAGCTTCTATTTGCTTTCTTACCTGTTGATGAACTTATATCATGGCCACTACAAAGTCTTCTCCTTTAGCACTTATGTTTTCCATCCTACTAATTTTCCTTAGATCAAACAATCTTCTAGGCTACATACCATACAACACTTGAAAAGGACTCATGCCAATGTTCTTATTAGAAGAGTCATTGTAAGAAAATTATGCTTAGAGTAATACAAGATCCCACCACTTGGGATTATTTTTAGATAAATACCTCAATAGGTTTATTAGACTCTTATTAACCACATTAGTTTGACCATCTGTCTGATGGTGGTAAGCTAAAATAAAACTCATATTTGTCCCTAGCTTCTTCCATAGTGTCTTCCAAAAGTGGCCTAGGAATTTAGTATCTCTATCAGATATAATACTTAGTGGTAGTCCATGAAGTCTTACTATCTCCTGTAGACACCAAAAATATATACATTGTGATTCCAAATGTCAAAAATCCCCTTTGACCTACCTAGGACCCTCTTGGGACCAATCTACACCAATCTAGCCTAGCCAAGTTCACCCACGATCAATTTTATAAACTAACTCAATCTAGCCTTCAAGATATTTTCCTTTGGGGAAGTGACTGTCGACAGTTAGGGTAACCATCGATGGTCACCCCTAGGAAACCTTGACTATTTATATTTGGGGTCCACCTCTTTAACCAAAATTATGCAATCATCCACTGATCTTTTTTAAATATAACTCATCTAAATCTTGTTGCAAGCCTTTGCATGGACAAATTATAATTAGATGGCTTAGTTGCACCTTGACTTCCACCTTTTACTTGAGCCTATAAGAAGAGAGGAGCCTGGGAGGTCAAATCCATCTACAACAATTATCAAGAGCTTAAGAATTCAGGAGTATTCTTTTGTAGGTCAATCAACATCATCAGCATCATCAATAATTCAGCCATCATGTTGAGAGCTGACTCGCCATCACCTCTCAACCAAGTTCTCAAGTACCATTACTCTATCAAATTCAACCTAGATTCCACTAATAGGTTAACTACTTCAATGACTCACCCAATCAACTTATATTAAGACAAGTACTTATTTGTTAATAGTCATTTACTTTGTTTCTATTGCACAATCAACTAACCTTGCCCATCTTTCAGAATACATATTTTAGATCATGTTATTTAGCAATTAACAACTCAGAACTCACACAATAACCATTGATAATTGAATCAACCACTGATGGTCTGTCCAACCACTGAGGGTCAGCTTGACCACCAACGGTCACCTTAACCACCAAAGATAACCCTAACCACTGATGATCACTATGGTAGTGAAAACTAGCAAGTTATTTTCACCCATCTACCCTCAACAAAACCTAGTTTTCTATGTTCTTGTTTGTCCACAAATCCCTTTCAGATTTTTTGAAGTATTTCTCAACCCCTTAGCATTAGTATTAATTAGTTTATCACTAATTTTATCATTCGTAGTTTATTTTCTAAGCAAGCATTCTTGTGTTCAATTTTAGTACATTTTTTCTAATTTTGTGAACTTAATTTTTTAAAATGAGTGGATTGACAGCGTCTAAGGAAGCTCTCACTTCTAATATCTAGCTATCACTAGACAATCCACCCAACTATATGTCTAACAAACAAGTTTACTTTAGTACTTTCTTATCTATAGGTCTTCCTCCCAAGCCAAAGAGGAGCTCTTCATAATCTTCTTATTCAATGTGCGCAAAAATAAATAGGTTTTTCAACCATACCCATATCAAGTATCTTCTCTTTTTTTTAGAACTTAAAACAAAAATTTACATGAAACATTTTGCCATGCCCAGTGGGACCTGTGGTCTCTACTCACTTTTTTTTTAATTCGTATGCTCTTCTCTCTATATGTGCTCATAATTGAAATTAAAATTTATTTTGATCTTGAAATCAACTGCATCAATTTCTAACTTTAAACATTAGTTCACTTTGAATTAAAGTACAGTAATCTTATTGTAGCACCACTTTTGTTGCACACACTAACTGAACCACTTTCATCAATTAAATATCAAAAATATTTAAGATAAGGCCCAACTAAGATTTCATCACCTAGTGGATCATCTTACCCTTTCCCAACAATCCTACTTGGAGTTCATTACCAAGGGGAAAACCAACTCAACTCTCTGATTAAGTATAAACTCTGGATATTGATATATATTGGCTAAGCATCCAATACCCTTATCAATGTGGTGTGTGAAGTGAGGGGGTAGACCCCAATACCAAGCAATGTATTAATTCTAATATAGGTTATTTTGAACACCTAAACAACCCAAAACTAACCATATACTACTTTTATTGTATCGGATCTATAAGCCAACTTCTATCACACATTCTCATAAACTAATGCATGAGCCAAAAATGAGATTAAAACTAACCTCTAGGCTTAACATACTTTGTAGTGTGTGTCTTGATTGCCTTGATCATTTTATTATTTTTTTCTTGTTTATGTGTTGAGTTTATTCTTGTATTTGCTCCCCCTTTCCTGGTTCTCACTTGCCAACAGCGGAGAGACCTAGTCGAGCATAACCTATCACTGGACCAACTAACCTCTTCTACTTCCCTATCTATAGAGTACATCTCTGAAATAGAAGACTCACCCCATTCTTTGGAAAGCCCTAATTTTTCTCAAGTGTTTTTCTAGGGAGACATGAACTTTACCACCTTTTTGGACAACAACCAAGTTTCCCTTCATCATTACCTTAACACCTCCCCTCATTATGCCCTGATTTCAACTCCATCTCTATATCCTCCTTTTGGTATGCCATCTTGCCTTATGGGGGATGTCTCTATTTTTGTGGTCACTACCCAACCTTTGACTACTTAGGCATCTTCATCTACTAACCTCTTTGATGCCACAGCTGAAAATCAACCTCTCCAACCAACTACTACCCTTACACCTTCCACCCCTACCAATGATTCCTCCACCTTAAGAACAACCTGACCATTAACCCATCACACTCCACTCATTATTGGATCACCTACCACTAGCAATACCAACCTTCCCTCTATCAAACCCAACCCATTGGTCAATACCCCTTTACCGAGCTTAGCAATGTCTATCCTTTCTACTTCACCACCTATTAGCAAGAAGGTTACTACTTCTCCCCTTGTCACCAACCCAACTATCATTATCCCAACCTATAGGAATCCCTCAACAAGTACCCATTGTACAAAACCTAGGATACATTCCTATCCCATAAGGGTATGTACCCACTACTCAACCACCATTACCTACCTACCCTTACATTTCATCAACCCAACCTCTAACATCCACATTCCAAAATGTGATAACCCATCAACCACCAAATAATTACCAATATGTTACCCAACCCCAACCCCATTATCCACCTTATAACCCTTTTGGTGTGTCACCTCAAACTGACCTAATGAAGATGCTCATGGATAAGATGATAAACCTTGAGTTATCCATTTCAAGGGCTCATAACATCCTATCCTATGATCAGATTTGTAATGAATATATTCATCCCTCTATTCCTATTAGACCTTACCCTCCTCAATGGAAGCTTTCAAAATTTACCAAATTTTAGAGCAAGGAAGACCCCCAATAACACCTTAAGGCTTTTAGACATGTATGTTATATGATTCATTATGATGATGACCTTATCCTTCGTACCTTCCCCGTGTCTTTATCCAGCTTGGCACTTGACTGGTATAGTGCGATCACCAAGCATTTAATCTTTTCTTTTACCCAACTAGCTTAAGTCTTCTTAGATCACTTCTTCATTAACATTTCTATGGTCCCTATCACTGAACTCTATTCTATCAGTCAATTTGATGATGAGTCTATTATTGATTTCATCACCCACTAGAGAAGCTTGATTAATCATCTTTCATTTTCCTTGCCTCAACCTGAACTTATAGAGCTTTTTACTCAGGCTTGTGCCAAGCATATATATTCTACATTTTGTGTCCAAAGCTTCAAAACTTTTGATTAAGCTTTTTCCATGGCTCTTAAACTAGAGAATCGAACCATAGATGAGGGTAAATTAAAGTTACAAAATAAGAACTCTACATTCAAGACCAATAAAATCTCTTCCTCTAAACTAGGTAATCAAGCTAATACCAAAACCAAAAGCAGGGGAACTATGAATGTAGTTGTCCTTAAAACCACCCCTCTGCCCAATATCAATCAACAATATTCTCCCATTACCTCCAATCAAAACACAAGGAACCCAAATTGAAGCAACCAAAAATAGTTCACTCCACTTGGAGAATCTTATGCCTCAGTTCTAGAGAAACTATTAAAATCTAACCTCATATAGCTTTCCCACATCAAACCTCCTCAGCAATTTGATTCTTCTTGTCCCTCACCTACTTGGTATAATTAGAATGACCTTTGTGCTTTTCATCAGATAATTGGACATGACATCAACCAATGTAATACATTTAATAATGTTGTTCAAAGCATTATTGACAAGGGGGAACTCATGTTGGATAACCCCAATGCCCCTTAAAATCAAGCTCTTAACATCTTCAAAAAGACTTTTCCTAACCATGCCCCTATCAAAAGTGAGGACATATAGGCTAAACTCTCTCATGATGCCCACATGGTCAATATGGTTCTTGATACACTCATCCATGAGAACCTAAGCATCCAATCTACCTACTCTTTCCCCATCTCATATATCGAGGTGGTGGAGTCACCTTCCCCTCCTTTAAAGACCTGAACTAAGGAGGTTCCTTTCTCCCTAGCATCACTCATAGAGGCTTTAGAATCATCAACTACCCCTTCAACTAACATATCTGAGAAAACAATCACTCTTGACTCACCATCTCCCCTAACTACCAAACAAACCACTACTCCTATGGACATTATCCCTAGAGGAGAGACTTTACCACCGACACTTCTCATGGAAGAATGAACTATCCTAACCTTACATCCCTCACTCAAGGAAACTAACCATACTAGCAACCATCCTCCCCAACCTATGATTTTATCTTTTGTATCCACTACCTAGGGATCAAGACCAATACATAAACCTTTCTCTACATTAGTGCAAAAATTTAAAATTGGACATGGATCAAACCAATTTCTGTAAATAGTTAGGGCTCCTTTACATCAACAAACATGAAACTTTTGACACACCTTTAACCAACCAATCTATAATTTTTCTACCCCCTCTTAAACCAATCAGAACTTTTACCTATCCCTCACCTTCTCAGTCAACCAAAATAACCACATCTTAAATGACTACACCACCAACCAAACCCTTCAAAAAATTTGGTGACTTCCCTACACAAATGTTGGTTCATCCATCTTTGAAATTATAATTAACCACATCTGAAACCATACCCAAACCAACCAAAGAGGTTACACTGTTAAAGGGCCACATGGCTAGGATTCTACCTCCCTCCACTTTGCCTTCTACCTTGGGGCCTCATCCATCAACCTTGCTTAAGAAGTAGGCCCCCTTTAACATATGTCACCCACCACTATTGGTTACACTGGCCCACTTAATGTCTGATACACCAGTCTTTCCTGAATTACCAATAGATAAACTATCGATGTCAAACCCTCCAACCATAAGTGTACCCAACCCAAAGCCATTAACTATAAACACCACCTTACCTAAACCCCATCTCACCAAACCCATTACTACCAGAACACCCACCTTACTAACCAAAACCATAACCTCTAGGCCTTTCCCACCTTTGGATAAATCTTATTCAAATTTTTTTCAAAGGTTATTAAAAGCCTCTTGCCTCACCTTACTTCTTATCAGACCTTTCAATTCTCTTTGTTCGAAACCAATTTGGTATAATAACCATCAAGTCTATTCCTATCACATGACACAGAGAACTAAAAATCTCTCCAGGCCATTATCCATTAGCTCTACATTAAAGATGACCTTTTTATAGATGAGCTACCCTCCACCCCTCTACCAACACACCTAATAACCATTTGCCAAAGCATGCCTGATCCCCCACTCTCACCTCAAAGTGATGGGGAACCTACCCAACCTCCTATCACATATTTCCCCTCTATCCACACTATTAACATGGTCACACAATCACAACAAAAGGATAAAAGGAAGGCCAAGGTGTCCATTCCATGGACATACCCACCTTCTCACCCTAAACTAGACCAGATCCCAATCTCTTTGTCTTTAGCTAAGCCCAAAGTGACCATCTTAGGCACCTTTGAGGATAATCCCTCTGAATCCATCAAAAAGGTCATTCTTAAGCAACTCCACCAGACTCCATTTAAGATGATCCTCTATGAGTTCATTTTCACCTCACCTCACCATTACCAAGCCGTGATAGAGGCTATGCAGGCCATTGAGGTTACACTAGGAGACTCATGACCTATATAATCCTTTGTAGGTGTTCTCAAACTCTCCACCCTTTTTACCTTCAAGGACTCAAAGATGAATTTTATCCACCCTGATGACCTAGATCCCCCTCTATTTATTACTACCCTTATCAACCAAACCTACATCAAATAGGTTATGATCAATGGGGGAACCAGTATCAATATCATCTCTTCTCATGCCTATCACCAACTCAAATTGCCAGACAATATTATGTTTGAAACTTTTGCCATCCTTAGATCCTTTAACAACACTATGACCACTACCTTAGAAACTATTATCCTCCACATTCATCTAGGACCTCAAATGCTCCCTGAACTTTTCTATATAGTCAAAGGTGAATTCCAGTATAATGTTCTACTAGGGGGACCTTGGATCCACTCTATGGGTTGTGTACCTTCTACCCTCCATCATTGTGTTAAGTTTGAACATGATGGTCAAGTTGTCACCATACAAGCTGACCCAAGCCCTTTTACACCATATAACATGACCTACCAACCTAATGACATCCTCTTACCCTCGACAAAAGCATCCCAAGCATCCACCACCAAGTCCTCAACTATGGAAAATAAAGACATTGCTTCCCCTTACATAGAGGCATCAACCAGTTCATCTATTCTTATAGACTAGATCCCCACCACTGATCCCTTGAAACCTACCTTCCAACACCTTACCCTTGGATATTATCACCTACTCACCCTTGATGCCTTCCAAACTCCCTAGGAATATAAAAAACTCAACCATCAACCAGGTTATGATCCCAACATTAGATCCATTGTTCCTTTGGGACCTCCCATCTGTCAAACCAACTTCATCTATGGGGGGCTTGACAAGCCACTTGACGTTGATATTGTACCCTCTTCACCTCAACCACTCACTTCCACCTCTTACTTGGACAACCAAAACTTTGCCAAAATATACCTTCACAGGTGTGCCTGAAAAGGTTTTGGTTTAGGATAATATGAGTATGGCCCACACACATTGATCTTGATTGTGATGTGAAAGCCTCATGAGAAGCATGGCCTTGGCTTCATTATACCCAATAAGAAAAAAGCCATATAACCTACTACTTCCATTGTTGACGAAGAGACGCCTTCCTCACCAACATCCCCTCCACCTGAATATGAGGATCAGGATATTATCCCACCTTAATTTTTTTCATCAACATGATTACCTTTAATCCCTTGACTTACCAAAAGGAAGGGGTACCCTTATCCATCCCTTTGACCCATCCTGAACTTATGGGAGAAGAGTCTCCTACCATAAACACTATTTAGTGCCAAGATTGATTTTTTTCTCACCTACCTTAGTGTACCTAATTCCTCCATCCACAAATCCTTACCTCTAGAAACCTCAACCATGTTAAATGAACCCACCATGGATATTAACATAGGTACTCTGGGTAACCCCCATATTATCAAACTTGGCCAATCTCTAACCTATGAGGAGATTTATGACTCCTCTACCTTCCTCCAAGACTGCATCATTGTATTTTCCTAGTCATATGTTGACATGTCTAGTATTAACCTAGACATTTCAACCCACAACATCATAACTAATCATGAATCTAAGCCTTTCAAACAAAAACTTTGATGAATGCATCCCCACATATCCCTTATTGTCAAAGAAGAGTTTCAACACCTCCTCCCTGTTAACTTCATTCAACCCATTGATTATCCCCAATGGGTTTTGACCATCATGTCAGTCACTAAAACCATAAGTGGATTGCATATATGTGTGTACTTTCATGACCTCAACTTCACATGCCCAAAGGATGACTTTCCTCTACCTAGCATTGGCCAACTTGTTGATCTTACAGTAGGCCATGAGATGTCTCTCATGGATGGATTCTCAGGTTATAATCAAACTTTGATTATCCTTAAAGATCAGCACAAGACTGCCTTTATCACCCCATGGGGGACTTTCTATTACATAATCATGCCCTTTGGCCTTAACAACATTGGTGTAACCTACCATCATGTTATGACCTACATCTTTCATGACCTTATCCACACAATTGTCAATGACTATGTGGATGACCTCCTTGGCAAGTCTAAGTATCACAAGGACCACTTAGCCATTCTCAAAATTATATTTGAGAGACTTATCCATTACCATGTCCACCTCAATACCAAAAATATATTTTTTGGGTCTTTTTAGGAAAACTCCTCAGCTTCATCATTTTCCTTCAAGGAATCAAAGTGGGTCCAGCCAAAATTAAATCCATCCTGTAAATGCTACCTCCAACCAAGCTTAAGAAACTCCACAGTCTACAAAAGAAACTCTAATCCATTTGCCACTTTATTTATTAGATCTTTGATTAGTGCCAACCTTTCCATCACCTCTTGAAAAAATATATCTCTTTCAATTAGAATATTGAATAATTAAAAGGCCTTTGATTCACTTAAAGAGTACCTTCTATCTCCACCTATCCTCACACCTTGTAAGGCTAACCAACCTTTCTACCTTTATATTTCTGCCACTGACCATTCTTTAGGGGCAATGCTTGCCCATTGGGATGAACAATTTAAAGAGAAAGTCATCTATTACATATGCCACACCCTTGTAGAATACAAAACTTGGTATACTCATACTCAGAAACTTTGCTTGGCCCTAGTCTTCATAGCCACCAAACTTTTGTCATAACCAATATTGATCCACTCAAGTACATGCACTCCAAGCCATACCAAAAATAGTGTATGGCCAAGTGACTCATGCTTTTATCTGAGTTTGACCTTGACTTTCTCTAAAAGAATTCAATTAAAGGGCATGTCATTACTGACCAATTGGTTGATGCACCCCTAACAAAAAACCAACCTCCTCTTGAATTTCTAAATGAGTCTATCACAAACCTATCTCAAACGGATTTCACCAATCACATAACCATGTTCTTCAATGGTTCCAAATGTCAACATGGTGGGGGAGCTAGTCACATCCTTACCCCCCTTCTTAATGAACCACTTCCTTTATATTTTAAACTTGACTTTGAATGTACCAATAATATGGTTGAATATGAATTCCTAGTAATAGGTCTCCAAATAGAATTAGCCTTGGGAGTCTAAACAATCAATATTTTTAGTTACTCCCAACTTGTGGTCAATCAATTCAACGGCATATACCATTATAAGAATGAGATTTTGCAAATATACAGATAGTTAGTCATAGAACTCTTGACATCATTTAAACACTACCATATTCAAACCACCCCATGGTATACCAACAAGTTTGTTGACACCATGGCTTCTCTTGCCTCCCAGATCCCATCATCACCCTCAAACTCTAAGTTGTCAATCATTGTCCATTGCCTCAATAAACCCTCCTACATCAAATCACACACTC
Organism: Torreya grandis; assembly: GCA_037957365.1. Taxonomy (NCBI): domain Eukaryota; kingdom Viridiplantae; phylum Streptophyta; class Pinopsida; order Cupressales; family Taxaceae; genus Torreya; species Torreya grandis. Next base: position 1,762,362 of record JARHVA010001033.1, on the reverse strand, counting down.
TAACCATTTTTAGTCTGGAGGAGATCCAACCAGACCTTTGGTATCAATAAAATTTTGACTACCTTAACCTTGGCATAATTCTATCTAGACTCTCTAGGAATGTATGTCAAATATTTATTCAGATCACCTCTCGCTAGACCATTATGGGAGGCACCATTTATAAACATGACTTTGACAGTCTCTTTTTTCGTTGCCTGCATGGTCTATAAGCCTCTCATTCTATCAAGGAGACACATGATGGTATCTGTGGAAGCCACTTTTGTGGACTCATTGTGGCTAAACACATCCTCTATTTGGGCTATTACTAGCCTACCCTTAACCAAGACTATTGTGATTATGTGAAAAAGTGTGTCAAGTGTCAACAACACATTAATTTACATCATGCACCTAGCCATAGTCTTCACATCTCTGTCAATTTTTGGCCCTTTTCACAATGGGGTCTGGACCTTATTGGTGAAATTAACCCCCACTCTTCATAGTGACATCATTATATCATCACCACAATCGAATATTTCACCAAATGGGTGGAGGCTATTCCTCTTGTCTTGAAAAAAGCTAAAAATATTATCGAATTTATCACCCATCACATCCTCTATCGCTTTGGTGTTCCCTATAAGATCATCATTGACAATGGAAAATCCTTCAAAAATAAATAATCTCAAGGTCTTTGTGATGCATTTGGAATTAAACTAAGCTTCTCCTCAATAAGCAAATGGATAGGCAGAAGCCTCAAACAAAACCCTTAACAACATGCTTACCAAAATGGTCAGTGCCTCAGGTTGGGATTGGCACTTGTACATCCTTTTCACCTTATGGGTATATCGTACTAGCATCTAAACCCCTACAAGTGCTACACCTTTTTCTCTAGTGTTTAGAGCTGAGACTATATTTTATCTTGAAGTACAAATACCTTCTCTTCATATATCTTTATGTGACCTTATTTTGGAAGATGATTATCATCAAGAACATTTAGCACAACTTGAGCTACTTGATAAGCATCATTTAACCTCTATTTCCCATCTTTGTGTCTATCAAGAATGAATCAAGCATGCTTAAAACAAACACCTGAAAGTGTGAGAATTTAATATTGGAGATCTCATTCTCAAGGAGAATTAACATGTAACTAATATGGAGAAAAGTAAAAGGAGAAAATTTTCCTTTAATTGGCTTGGACCCTACATCATAACCCATAAGTATGAATCAAGAGCTTATCATTTATCCTCTCTCAAAGGCAAACCATACCCTGAGCCTCTTAATGCTTCACATTTGCATCCTTTCTATTATTAATGAGGAGTCACAATCATCATTTGTCTAGCTTAAACCCATCCCCTACAACCACATTCATTTTCCCTCTTCTTAGAGGAAACTGACTACAATTGGATCATTTGATTATTCATTACAGTTATAGCCTAATCTTGAACTATATGTACCATAGCTCTACCCATGACATAATCATCTTTTCACCTACATAACCTTCCTATGATCTTATTCTTGCCTTCATAAAGGTAACCCATTGAGCATGTATAAGTAAGTCTATGTCAAGTAAAATCCAACAAAAGCAAAAGTAACATCAAAGTCAAAAATGAATCATGGGTCATTCTTAGCATTTGTAGACTGTTCCTTGAAGTGCGACTATTGAAAACTTATTCAAATTTTTTAAAATGTAAGGTAGACTACTCTCTCAAAGGAAAGCTATCAAAAATCATTTGAACTAAGAATATAAACTTAGACGTCTCCCTTGAAGGATGGTTGAGTAAATCACTTATCAAAGCTATCAATTTCTTAGAAGCTCCCAACATCAATCAGCTTCCCCAACCCTAAAGCACAATCAAAAGTAGTGAAAAACCCATAAGCAAAAGCATCATCAATGAGAAACACCACAATCAATTCTCATAAAAGCAATAATCTTAAAAATCTGTAATCAGCTCTCTTCAGTAGACTTCCTGCATCAATCAATCTACCTTTTATATATGAGCATAGACTTGCTTATACTATCATCTTAAAATCCTACATAAGAGGCATGCTAGTTTCACACAAAGGTTCTAGTTTCACCCATCCTCCCTCCATATATCATATGCACAGGACTATGAGCTTACTTGACACAATGTGATCAAGATACCTATTTATCAACTAAAGCACGCTAATGCAAATCATTTGAAAGGCTTATTTTCACTAAGACAATCCAAATTTGGGTTTCATTTTTATCCTTACCAATGAAAAATCATCATGTTTATTTTCTTATCTTTTATTGGTTCATGTAGACGTACCTCTCATGATTCTTATCACTTTCCTAAACATTTAGTTTGTTATCTACTTATTTTATGTATTCTCATTACATCTTTGACCATGTTCACATTTTATCTCCATGGTCATAAACAACAAATATCAAATCAAAATCATAACATTATGAACTATATCCATAAACCACATCACATATCTATCTATGATCAAAACACCATGAAATCGCATCATATCATAAACATCATCATATCTATTTACCATCAAAGCATTATATGAACATATATCATATCATAAACAACCCTAATTGCACCATTCATCATCATGAGCATAAACAAAATCAATGATCAAAACATCATGAGCCATATCATATGTCATCTACCAATCTATCTATTTACCATAACATTACCACAATACATTTTATAATATTAACCCATGCAAACCACACCAATATAACCATAAACAAATCTATTTATGATTACATCATCATATGACATATATCCATCCATAACACATCCTATCACATCCATTAACAAAATCATAACATCATAACCATCTTTCAAACATCACATGCCTAAGCTACTGAGTCAACATCTCATAAAGCGTATGCAAGAAACCATAGACCATCAACCATAAGCATGAACATAAATACCCACAATAACATGTAAACCATGGACCATAAACATACATCATAAAACATATATCATCATCATATACATCATGTTATCATAAATACATATAACAACGTGTAAACTCTCTTTCAAAACATGTACATCTCATTGCATCAGCATGTAGGCTGGTATCAAAATAATATACACCTATCTATACCAATATATCAAAACATATGTAAATCATGCCCATGGATCACCTGCACCACTGCCACCTTCCCCTACACTCCCATCTAGTGGTGGCATCCCTAGTATCCCTACCTAGCCCATTGTGGAGGCCCATCATCCTGGAGTAGCTACCAAAGGACCGCCTACCAAACTGGCCCTATACTCCTTGTATTTTAATGTTGTAGGTAACTAAGCTAACACCATCACCTTATAGTACCTCAACTCCTCAACAGTGGCTAAACACCATGTCCTCATCACTATGTTAGTTGGTCCTCCTACTACTATTGTGGTTAATCCTCCCCTATCTCAAATAATATCTCTCCTGAGTCACTGAAATAAGAAATGCCCTCATTGAATCATGCTTACTTGTCAATGTCATAACCTACCATGTAAGGCAAAAACCTAAACTTGCAAGGTGGCCACTTATCTCTATAATCATGTGATCTATGCTTGTGCTACTTCTAGTGCCACTACCACCTAACCACCCTATATTGGTGCCCAAACAAGATCCACATCCATGGGCTATTAGCCCCCATCCCCCCATCCAAAATCATCAACTACATATCTAGCCTAGTACCAAGTTATGTATCCATTTACCACACCAGCATCATCAATGGGAGATCTCACTGGTAACTCCTCATGGTCCAAGACAACCTCCTTTGGCTATGGCTTTAGGAGTAAGAACTTGGCATCCTCCCTCTTATATTGAAGAAAATATGGAGGGATTCCTTGTAGCAATCCAAATTGCCTCCACATCTTGTCAACTGGGATGAGCTCAATCTCACCATCTCACCTCCCATATATCCATCACTAGTTCTACAGTGATAAAGTGTGATACTTGTATCCTACCAAAATTGGCTAGCTTAAGTAAGGTCTCCACACCACATCACCAACCACCAAGCCATCTAGGGAATCTCTAAACCACTATATATCATGAACACCTCCACCATCCCCTATCAGTGCTAAATCACCTCTCCATTGCATAAATCCTACCCTATAGTCTATAGGCAAAAATCTATCCCATGGGAGTCCGAGTGGTCTAAGCACTCTGATATGCTTGTATGCCTAGTAGTGGAGTATGAACCTGACACTAATCTTGTACCTCCTATGTACATAGAAATCCTATAGCTCTCTATAGACCTACACTAATAAAATGGGATCTCACCTAAACATGGTCCTCCTCAACATCTCTCCTAACACCCCTAGAAGTAGATATGGAAAGTGACTGCTACTTTAATCAATAAGGGTAAAGCTAGATATCCCCATCGTCATCACCATCAATAGCAACCTATCCACTGGTGCACTCTAATATAATGTCTCATAGTGCATGACACCTACATGAAATCTCTCTTTCTCCCTTTCCTCATCGTAAATCTAGTCCATATAGTAGTCTCATTGCTCACTCTATATATGGTAGATTAGGTCTCCATATTTTGGCAATTGTATGATCTAATGTACATCCTCTAGCAGGATGCTCATCTCTCCAGTAGGAAACATGAACATGTTCATGGTTTGATCCCATCTCTCGATGAGAGCTACAATCATCATTTGCATCTCATGGCAAGTGATGATAATGCCTCATGGCCCTTAGGCCAACCGCCTCTACATGATGCTATTCATCATCTAGCATACCATCATAAACCTCTTTGAAGATATTTGGGACTCAGTCCTGCATCTAGATCTGATCACATGCCTATAAAATAACCACATTAGCACACACACTTAGTTTTCCACCTTGAGCTAAGCACCAACCTATACCTACCTTTTTCAACCTATTTCTAACCTACCTACTTACATTGACAATCTAACAATTAAATAAACACTTTACCTCTTATCTACATATTGAACCTACATGCTTTTATCACCAAATGTCGACCCTAGTTCATCATCTTAAAACATATAGATATTTTTGTTAACTAAAAATCTAAGCACTGACCCTTGTCCCTTTTTCTAAACCAGCATTCAAACCCTATGTGTGAACATTGATGGCAAAACCCTCAAACCCTAGACCCCAAAAAAAACCCCAAAACACTTCCAACCAGTAAATAATCTCCCTAAAACTCACCTATGACCCCTTACCAACCTAACCTACCCTATCACTCTTGATTTTTCCCATGCATTTCACCAATTTTAATCTAAAATTAACATTAGTGCATCATGGCCCAGTATAATTTCCCAAAACCCTACCCCATTATTGTAATCTATCCAATTATGACTTTTAACCACCAAATTCAACTAAACTATCAATTTACAACACCTCCTACCTCATTATGTGAGTGTTACCATGGTTGAAGCCCTTGTCTCCCTACTTGACCATGTCCTCATTCACCTTCCATTTGATCCACTCTCAGTCAATCTCTTTTATCAAACATTCTCTTTAGTCAAACACCAGCCCCACCAATTCCAAATCTCTTTTAGTCAAATGAAAAAAATGCCAAAATCCACAACACACCTAAAAAACACCAACACAAAATGTCACAAATGGTAAAAATAATTTCACATTTTACTTTTTATCCATGGGTTTTTAGGGTTTTTCCTGATCGTCAATGGTCAAGGTAACCATCGATGATCGACCCTAGGACCTCCAGCCATTGACGGTCAGGATCCCCAGCATTTTAATTTTTTTTAGGTGCTTAACCTTAGTGATCACCTCATCTCACTTCAACTAAAACTTGAACTTTTGGAGATTACCCTTCTTTTACCCACCATTTAACCATGTCTACCTCAATGCTGGCTATTTTTGACCTAAACTACTCGCCTATTTTATGATGACTTTGCATTGTTCCATTTGACCACACCAACAAACCGTACCATGTTAAACTTTTTCACTTTGCACCACCTCATGCATGACCCAACCAATCATGTTGTTTTTTAGGATCACTTCCTACCCTAGATACTTGCACCCAACACCGACCCTAACTAGATGACTATAGAGTCACCTAATCAGTCATGACTAGCATTGTGGACTAGTTATCCTATCACTTGTACTTCTAGCATCTTTATTTTTACCAACATTAGCAACTTTAATCTTTGCACGATCTTGACTAATCACACTCAGTCACATGTTGTGCACAAGTTTGTGTTTCAATTGCCCAACCTTGTGTCACGACTTCATGACTCACCATATACCATTTATCAAACCCCAAACTAAATTTATTTCACCTCATCACTCCTAATTTGAGGGGGGGCACCTTCTCCTACCCTTGGGACAACCAGACCTTTGACCCATACTCAATTTTTATTTCATAGTTCATTCACACAAGCCACACAACAAAAAGGGGAAAAATGTAGACATCAAAAATTTGCACATTGTAATTCCAAATGTCAAAAATCCCCTTGGACCTACCTAGGACCTTCTTGGGACCAATCTAGCCTAACCAAGTTCACTTGTAGTCAGTTTTACAAAATGACTCAACCTAGCCTTTAGGACCTTTTCCTTTGGGGACCTAATTGTCAATGGTCAGGGTAACCATCGACAGTTACCCTTAAGAAGCCATACCATCAATGGTTGGGGTCCACCTCCTTAACCAAAGGCATGCAATCATTCACTGACCTTTTCTAAATATAACTCATCTAAATCTTGTTACAAGCCTTTGCATGGATAAATTATATTTAGATGGCCTAATTGCACCTTGAATTTCACCTCTTTCTTGTGCCTATAAGAAGAGAGGAGCTTGGGAAATAATATTCATTTCCAATAATTGTCAAGAGCTTAGGGAATTATGAGTGTTATTTTATAGGTCAATCAACATCATCAACAATTCAGCCATCACATTGAGATTTGTCTCACCATCACCTCTCAACCAAGTTCTCAAGTACCATTACTCTATCAGATTCAAGCTAGATTCTACCAATAGGTTAACTACTTCAACCACTCACCCAATCAACTTCTGATAAGACAAGTACTTGTTTGTTAAAATTCATTTACTTTGTTTCCATTTCGCAATCAGCCCAACCCTTACCCGTCTCTCAAAATCCATCTTTCAGATCTCATTATTTAGTAATTAACAACCCAAAACTTACATAATAACCTTCGATAGTTGACTCAACCATCGACAATCTACCCAACCATCGACGGTCAGCTTGACCACCGACAGTCACCTAAACCACCGATGGTCACTATGGTAGTGAAGACTAGTAAGTTGTTTTCACCCATCTACCCTCAACCAAACCTGGTTTTTTATGTTCTTGTATGTCCACAAACCCCTTTCAAATTTTTTGAAGCATATCCCAACCCCTTAGCACTAGTATTAATTATTTTATCACTAATTTGATCATTTCTAGTCTATTTTCTAAGCAAACATTCTTGTGTTCAATTTTAATACTTTTTTATTATTGATGCAAGTACCTTCTTTCTAGTTTTATGAACTTAATTATTTAAAATTTGTGGATTGATAACCCCTAGGGAAGCTCTTGCTTCTGAGATCTAGATGTCGCTAGGCAATCCACCCAACAATCTGTCTAACAAACAAGTTTGCTTTAGTGTTTTCTTATATGTAAGTCTTTCTTTCAAACCAAAGATGAGCTCTTCACAATCTTCTAATTCAACGTGTGCATAAACAAAAAGGTTTTTCGACCATACCCATATCAAGTTTCTTTTCTCTCTTTCTTAGAACTTAAAGCAGAAATTTACATGAAACACCTCCTTAAAGAACAGATTTGCCACATGGGTGGCATCATTTGTGGTCCTAAAAGGAATAAAATGTGTCATTTTTAAAAACCTATCCACAAATACATATATGGAGTCAAAACCTCTTTGTGTTCTAGGTAGTCCCATCACAAAGTCCATGTTCATGGATTCCCAAGGTCTATTTGGGATTGGTATAGGTTGATATAAACCTACATTTGTACTTTTTCCTTTGGCCATTTGACAAATTTTTCACCTCTCAGCATATCTTCTCACTTATGCTTGCATCTTATGCCAAAAATAATCCATAGTGAGTTATTCTAAAGTTTTATCAATCCCAAAACAGCATGCCAAACTTACATTATGCATCTCTTGGATTAAGTTATCTCTTATTGAACTTCTTGGCACACATAGTCGCATATACCTTTGAATATTAATCTATCTTGTATGATATAGTCCAGTCATGGTTCTTTATTTAGTCTAGTTGTATGCTTACAAGCATTGTAGGATTCTTTGAAATCTTTATCATCCTCATACATCTCGTTGAAGGACTTGATACCAACACTCTCAAGTTTTATTTAATGCACTAACAAGACTCTTCTAGTCAATGCATCTACTACCCTATTACTTTGTCATTGCTTATGGTGAAGGTAAAATTCTGCATATGCTCCACCCATTTCATGTGCCTTTGATTTAGTTTAGGATGATTAGTGATAAATTGAAGTGTATGATTATCTGTGTAAATGATAAACTCTTTATGAAATAGATAATGCCTCCATTTTTTTAAGGCCTGCACCATTGTGTAAAACTCCAAATCATATGAAGAGTATTTCCTCTTGACATCATTGAGTTTTTCACTGAAGTAAGTTATTGGCCTGCTCTCTTGGCTTAAAACAACTCCTATTACCACTTTTCATGCATCACATTCTATTTATAAAACCTTATTAAAGTCTCATAATGGTAGAATGGGTTGCTCTGTAATTCTTTGCTTCAAATACTAAATATGTATTTCATCTTTCTCAGTCCACACAAACTTCTTCTTATCTTCCTTAATAGCATCTATTATTGGAGCACAAACTCCACTGGAGCTTCTAATAATTTTTTTATAGAAACTTGCAAGCCCATGAAAACTCCTTACCTCTCCATCTATTCTAGGTGTTGGTCATTCCATGATTTCCTTCACTTTGTCATTTTACATCTTAATCATGCCTCAGGAAATTATAAATCCTAATTAAAATAGTTCTGATTTTACGAACACACATTTCTTGAGGTTGATTAGCCACCTTTCCTCTTGTAATCTTCTCATGACTAGATGCAAATTATGAAGATGTTGCTCCTTATTAATGTTGTAAATAAGAATATCATCCAATTATACTACTACAAGCTTACCTATAAAAGGTTTGAAGACTTAATTCATAAGCCTCATGAAAGTACTTGGTGCATTTTTCAAGCCAAATAGCATAACCGACCATTCATACAACCCCTCATTGGTCTTGAAAGTGGTTTTCCATTCATCCCCTTATCTAATCTTAATCTGATAATACCCACTTTTGAGATCAATTTTTGAAAAGTGACTTGTTTCACTTAATAAATCCATCAAATATTCCATCTTGGGGAGAGGAAACATATATCTAATTGTGATCTTGTTTATATCCTTGGATTATGTATACATTCTCCACTCACCTTTTTTAGGCACCAACATTGTAGAAACTGCACAAGGACTAAGACTCTCTTTGATCAGCTCTTTGTCTAAGAGTTCATGTACTTGTCTCTTGATTTTTGCATTTTCCTTATGATTCATCTTGTAGGTTGCATTTTTAGGCAAACTTGCTCTTGGAATAAAATCTATGTGATGAGTAATATTCCTCATGGGTGACAATGTGCTTAGCAACTCATCAACTATAATTTTTGCATACTCTTTCATCATGTCTTGAATCTCTTAAGGCAACTCATTCACTTTGGTGGTTGTCATAACAGTCCTAGGCTTAACTACCAATTCAAACCCCAAATCTTCTTCATGCATAGCATTTAGGAACTCTTTCCCACTAACCAACATCACATTTGATCCAACTTGTTGCTCATTATCCTCATCCTTCATAGGCAACAAGGTATGACTAACCCCATCTTTTATCAAGGTATACACATTTATTCTATCATCAAGGGTTATTTTTATATCATATTACCAAGGCCTCCCAAGAAGTACATGAAAAACATCCATGGGAATCACATCATAAAGGACCTTATCCTTGTACCTTCCAACTTGAAATTCCATCCAATTTTTCTCACTAACCAAAACTTGTTGTCCTTTATTCAACCATGAAAATTTATATGGTGTGGGGTGAGGCAACTTATTCAATCCTAGTTTGTCTACCATTTCATTATAAACCAGATTATTTGTACTTCCTAAACCTATAACCATTTTACAACACTGACCTTGGCACTTGCAACAAGTTTTGAAAAGTGTTTTTCTTTATAGTGGCTCCTTCTTCTTGGGTGTCTTAATCAGCACTTTCTTCATAAACAAAGATTCTCCTACCTTTAGTTCCTCCACAACTGATGAAGAACAAGCAATCTCTTCTTTAACTACCTAAGTAATCTAATTTCTACTTACTGTTCTTTGAATTTTTGTTGGTTGATCCTCTGGATATTCCCAAGATCTATGTCCAATAAACTTGTTGCACTTGAAGCACCTACATGTAAAACCCCCTGAACCTCTACCTCTTGATGCATAACCACCCCTAAAGTATGGTCTTCTACTTCTAAGTATTCCTCTTGAACTAGATGGTTATTATTACGAAGCACTAGACTCCCATTGACTTCTTTTTGAGTAACCTCTACCTCCTTGTTGACCTATGCCCCTAAACCTTCTACCTCTACCTCTATTTTATTGGTTTTGCTTCCTATTAAGCTTGTCCTCTACTTTTAAGGCCAACTAGTAACATTTTTCCAATATTTTTAGACTAACAAGGCTCAATTTATCCTACAAATTGTATATCAAATCATTGATATATCTAGACACCTTATTAGTATCATCCTCCATGTAACCTTATATGATACTCAGTTTATAAAACTCTTCAATGTATTCTTTTACTCCCATTTCTTTTTGTTTCAAATTTTGAAGATTCTTATACAAATTTGTGATGTAGTCACTAGGCAAGAACTTACTTTTTAGTTTGGAAACCATTCTATCTTAATACCTAATCAAACTTCACTTGTTATTTGGGTACATCCTCAAAGTTAAAATACTTGTCTAACTCTCTTATCTAATCAAGGGGTTATTATCCACTGAGGCTACCTACATACACTGAAAGATCTATTTTGGGCTTGGATACTTACCCTTTCACTATCTTCAACAATCTTTCAAACTTCTATTCTTCAATTTCTCTTTCTGTTTCATCTTCCAACTCTGGTGCATGTGGATCTTCTTCCTCTTGATCACTCAATTCACTTGTAACTAATCTTCTCCTTTGATTAACCTCAACTAATGTGAGTCATGAATTAAAGTTGACTCTGAGATTCCTCAACTCCTACAATATTTCATCTCTCATTTGTATGGCTACTACCTTTTCACATGTTGCATTTCTCCTAGGTGGCATCTTGTCTCCACTTAGATAATTAACTAAACAATCTCAACTTCTCTTCCTCTCAGAGAATCTCACCTCCTTGAATAAATTTTGAGTGTCTTAGTTTGGATTTGATACTAAAATTATGTATAGGTTAAGCAACCATTCTTCACTCTCACAGCTTAGTGTCAATTAGTTTTTATTGCCTCACTTCCTTATAGCCTTTTTTTTACTATTTCTATTGGTATAGTCAAATAAAGATTAAAATTGAGAAACTAAAGTGATTTTTGGATACCCTTTATTTAATTATTTCACTCCAAGAATTTTCTTGATCAAATTTGACTCATAAATGTACTTTTTAAACTCTATATAGCCCCAATTAGGTCTCCCAGGGCCTAATTCACACTCAGTCCTCTACTTCCATACACATAAGTACCATACAGGTCTAATTCCTCTAAAATATATTAGAGTACATAAATCCCTAAAAAATCACCAAGTTTTTTTATTTTTTGAGGGTGGCATCTCCTATAATGCAAGATTTTGTTTTGAAACCCTAACATAGGGTTTTACTTGACTGTGCTAACGTGAGGAGTAATTAGATGTTTTAAGCTTCCAAATGAATTTCAATCTTTTGTGAAAATTGAAATAGGTTTTTAATCATACTCCACATGTGCTCTAATGTTTAAAACCTTTGAAATAACCCCTATTATTCACTTGAGTAGAATTTTGAGTCTGAGTGTAGATTCACGATCACCTATAGGGTCTGTGTTGATTTATTCACAAAGATTTATGAAAAAAACTAAATAAATGTATGAATAGCCTTTAGAACTAGTGTAGTAAATTTACCAAGATATAATAAGCATCAAAAAAAATTCTTTATGGGTTATTTATCCAATAATCAAACATACATAGTCATCTTGATACTAAAAACACAATAAAAATAGGGTCTACACATTGAATCTTCAAAAATGAGGAACTTTTCTTGCTTTTCTTGGATCTATCCTTCGTAAAAATTCAAATTATGTCTCTTACCAAGGATTACACATTTTTTAAGTGTCCTATAAATTCTCTAACTAATTTTGGATCCATCCAACAGTCATTAAAGTGCTAAATAAAGTACTTAACCATACATCAAATTTCATAATTCTTAAACACATGACTTAAGACGCATGTTCTAGACACATGGTCCATTCAAGAGTTCATCCTAAAAATTAAATAATTTTAAAACTCCTCCAAACACGCTTGAAGCTCCTAAACTAATCCTAACCAGTTTAAAAATTCAAAAAGTCTAGTTTGGCAAGAAAAGACAAATTTAAATTTCTAAGCACCCAGAGCTAAAACAAATAACTAGAAATGAAACCTAAAGGTGATCTAAGAATCCTAATATCACTTAGGCCACATAGAAAACCAAAATCTTCAATAATTTCAGCTAGGAGTGATGTTCCTACATTATTGTTATAAGAGACACATCAGGGAATCATATGTGCACATTTCAAAAGTGAATCCAATGCAAGAAAGATATTTAAAATTGGAATGTGGTGCCCTACATTATTTAAAGATGCACACTAAATGACAAAACACTGTGACATCTTCCAAAGGTTAGGAAAGCCTAATCAAAGAGATGAAATTCCATTGAATATTATGTTCACTAAACAACCATTTGAAAAATTGGGAATCAATTTTTTTGGAATAATCAAACCACCCAGTAAGTGCAGTCATGCAAGGGACATCATTACTAGGATGGAATATTTCACTAAATGGGTGGAATATACTATTACACTAAGTTTTAGTGTTAAGGATGCAGCTAAATTTTTATATGAAAATATTATAACTAGATTTGGGTGTCCTTTGAAGCTAGTTAGTAACATAATAATGCATTTCCTAAAAAATACCATCAAGATTTTAATGAAAGAGTTATGATCTTGCACTAAAAAAACACAATATATCATCTACGGGATAATAGATAGGGAGAGGCATCAAATAAATTCTTTTAAAATATGCTTATAAAAAAATGTAATGTGTAAAGGGATTATTGAGAGGATCCAAGTGATCTTATGTGTATGCAATCAAAAATGCATCATGTCTATAAATCAATCCTAACTTGAAGAAGATAGATCATACCATACACTTTTGATTGGGGACACATTTGTTAAGCGAGAACATGACCAATATAGAAATTTGCTAGACCTGATTATGGTATCTCTTACTACAATACACCATGACAGAGAGGGTTCCAAGGCCTCCAGTCAAACATAATCATGTAATAACCCTAAGGGAGTCTTATGTTTTGATATCTCACTAAACTAATAACAAGTAAAGTAAATCTAATATAGTGCTCACCAAATATTGTGGCACAAAGTGGGGGTTAGAAATAATAAAAGTAAACATGCATAAGAGACATATACTCATGTCAATGTATATGGAATCCTAATGCACGGAAAAAAGTAAAAATACATATATATCTACTGTTACAAAAGAGGAATAAAGTTAAGAATACTTACCTTTGAAGATAAACCTATTCAGCCTTAATATCTCCCTTGGCCAAGGTGCTTCATAAGAGGTTGTTGTGTTATGTAAGGATGACAAAGACAAATCAGCTCTAGGCTACACAACCTATCAATGCATCTAAAATACTTCTCCATAAGACAAGATTCATATCTCCAAAGAAAGTATGGAACCCTAAGCTTGCTCCTCAAGTAGAATGGTGGATAAACAAATGTTAAATAGCTCTTACTTCTTCTCTTTTCTAAATAATACTAAAATGAACTTGTATATATGGGTGTATTTGACCTTAAAACCTTATAAAAATCTTGGCTGACAAGATCGACCTAGTCAACCTAGCACAATTTCAAGAAATAATTCACTATGTCATGAGCTAGGTCAACTAAGAGTCAAATTAGTTCCTATGTGAAAATCACCCAAAATTGTATAGGGTCAACCTAATCAACCTAGTACAGTCGACTAACAAAAGGGGATTAATGTGAAGAAAAAGAAAATAAAATTTGGGAAATGACTAGAAAGGGTACAATAGAGAATAACAAGCTTAGGGAAAGGGTTTTTAGAAGACATGTGTAGATAACATGTGGTAAGAGGGATAAAAATCCTATGAAGCACCAATGGTCTACCCACCCCTTTCCCAGTGCACCCCTTAAGGCATGCAGTCAAAGAGATTGAGACTCGATGGGTTCATACAAGATATAAATTATCATTAATCAATAAAAAATTAAAAATATTATGTGTATACATATGCCCCAATCTAATCTCATCATGTGTCACATGAGTGCAACACGAGATGGTTCTTTAGAACATGATAACACATAATGTTGATGCTAAGTAAAATGCATTAAAAAACAAATAAGATAAAGGAAATGATAGAAATGAAAAACACATACCTTTACTTACCTTAATGTTGTAGATAAAGAAGTAGACTGTAAGAGAAGTGAAGGTGTCTAATGTGAAGAAAATTAGGTAAACCTATAGAAGTTAGTGTAAAAAATAGCCAAAAATTTAAAAAATTGGAAGATAAGAATATAGTAGTGGAAAAGATTCTCTACATCATCATGATTTTAGACTATTTTATGGTTTGAAAAATGGATTAGTAGAAGCAAAGATATATGCAAAACAAAGAATCTGATAGAAAATATTTGAAATATTAAGATTTTTGAAATGTAAGTTAAATAAGGTCAAAGGGAAGTCATTTTTTATTGTTGACTTGTGAAGGAGAGAAAAAGAGATCTAAAATACCAAACAAGCTAGGATGGTAAGGAGATGATAGGCGAGATAAGAGGGACCCTCAATGGTAGCAATGGATACAACACAAGTAGGCAATGGATAATCTCAAACTAGTTTTTGAATATTTTATTGTTTAAGGTTTTTTTATAAATTTGTAATTTAAGACATTTTTAGACATCAGAATAAACCCAAAATAGATGCTAAGGTTAGAAAAACCATTTAGAGAAATGGGTTTGAAGGGTTTGGGGAAATAACTGCTAGAATGCATTTATTATGAAAAATATAAGCGGTCAATAGGTAAAAACAACTAAGTCAACCCAGTCGACTTAGTAGGTTGAAATTTGGTAAATTCCACACTACCGACCTAGGAGGTATGTGCTGACCTAGTGTGTTTTCCAGACTACTGACTTAGTATATTACTGTTGACGTAGTATAAAAATTCACTGTGACAACTTAGTACTAGAAAGAAAAAAGTAAAAGGTTGACTTAGTTTTTTAAGTCAATTTTGGTCAAAATAAAGAAATTTTGGTTAACTAGTGTTTGACCAAGGGACCAGAAGAGTACATAAATACGTGTAACAGGTCAAAAGAGTGCTAGAAGGGCCCAAAATGGTTGACTAAGGGCTAAAGGGGCTGAGTAGGCTAAAAATAGATTGAATTGATTAAAAATGACTAGATTAAAGTAATTTAGGCTTGTTTTTGGTTAAATTTTGAAAATAATATATTTTGATTATGAATGAAATGGAGGATTTAATACATCTTTTATTGTTTTATGGTTGCATGGGCATCCAAGGTTTTGACATTTAGAGGATGCATCATAACTCCTGAACTTATTTGAGTGCTTGTCAATTGAGGATAGAGCTAGATTGATCTCATTAGGCCTAGAAGTCATAGTAGACATGTGTAAGATTCATTTGAATTCAAATTTGTTAGCCATGTTCCTAGGAGCCTGAGAATGATTGACTAACACTTTTAGGTGGGAGGTGGAGGGGGATACCATAGAGGTGGGTATCACCTTAGAGGTTGTACATGACATCTTAGGACTACCCATAACAAGTACACCCATGGTTATGAAAGTACCAAATAGTTAGAAGGAGAGGAGAGCCCTTAGCCATATGGGTGGTAGGCTCGGAGATGATATACCCTAGATTGAGGGTGAGCATGTTTGATGTATATACCTCACAAATTTTGGATATTCAGGTTTGATGTATATATCTCATAGATTTTGGATATTTGGAAGGCTATGATAGGACTTGTGATAGCATAGATGCTATGTCACAAGTCAGATAGAAAGGTACCACTATTTTTGATAGCCTTGTTCTAGATGATATTAGAGTAGAGGGTGTTATATGACTTGGGATCTATCATCTAGGTAAAACTCATGCATGACATGTATGGAGTGTTATCTAGAGGGTAGAAGTCTATGGGAGTAATTATATTATTAATGGCATGGATATATGAGAAGTTCCCCATGTATCAGCCGACTAGGTTACCCTATGTGATCGATGATAGGTTACCTTAGGTTCAAATATGGAGACACGACTAGGTAGAGTTGTCCATGCCCCATGTGCTAACACTATAGATGATGAGAGAAGTGAATATTGTATGGCAGCCATATGGGAACATCGCTACAATATGGCCTAACTAGGAGATAGTGGCACTAGCTTTGGCATAGACAGAGGTGATAAGGCACTATACCTGGTGGATAGAGTAATATCTAGTGGCACAGGTACCAGGAAAGATGGGATAACCTAACCCAGTGGTGCTGATAGTGGTGCCTATCTTTTAGACTCAAGATGCAAGAGAGCCATGAGGGAGAGGAGGATTAGAGCCACCAATGACTAGGCCAGAGCCCAGGCCATGGTGTGAGAGACCATAGATAGGTCAAGCATGATGGGTAGCAGAGTAGGAGGAGATAGATGCATAGGTAAGACTATCAGAGGTACCACTACTAGTTTCATAATAGGAGGAGCAGTGATCACCAAAAATATAGCTTTGATGGATGTAGTAGGAGAAGGAGAGAGCAGAGATTATCACTATCCTAGATGATCTATCAGATAGGCCAAGATAGAGATGGGTGATAGATAGACCACTTAGGTATAGCCTAAGAAGAGCACGATTGGTGACTCCAAGATTTGTTTTTGGGAGGCAACTAATAGATGAGGTTCTTGAAGGATGCACTAATGAGGAGACTATGTTCAACGAACAAGCAGAGGGTGAGATAGTGGTAGCTGACACATAGTCAGGTAATAAGAAATGATTAAATTTTGCTTAAGTTTACTTGAGATAGACTAGATATAGATAGATTTTTAAATATATCAATGATTTAATATCTATTTGTTTTGGTTTTTATAGGTATTATAGAAGAGGAGACCAGATGGGGGTCCCTAGTGAGGGGAGCACTCCATGATATCCTACAACCCTTCCACATTGGAGTATCCCATGGTACCATCTTCCCTAGCACAGGTGAGCTAGTTTAGACTAGTTTGAGAGGTCGTGAGGTGGTTACAGTCACATAGAGAGGGGATGCAACCATTATTATGGGTGGGTGCAGGAGAGGTAACAACATGGCAGGCCTTGGCTAAGGAAAGAGCCATACATCTAGCTATCATAACATAGATGGGATAAGTACAAGCCCAAGAGAGAGTAACACATTTAGAGACTCTGACCCAATTGACATAAGTACAAGATCAAGAAAGAGCAACACATTTAATGAACTTGGCCCAATTGACAAAGGTACAAGCTCAGGGGGCTCATCTAATGGGGTAGGTATCAGGAGTAACATCTTGGACAACATATTTACAACATTTTATTCAGAGGAGTCAGACTGAGGCATCTATGGGTAGAGTGGCCTAGCATGATGGGGCCCAACCATAGATTTGAAGCTTTGTATATGGTTGTATTGTTGTATTAAAACTCATTATATATATATATATATATATATATATCTTATTTTGGTAGTTAAATGTTGATTGTATGTGTTTACATTATGGTTGTGATTATTGATGCTTGGATATATTTCTTTCTAGCACATGTATTTAGTTGTTGTTGTATATGTTATGGGAAAGATATAAGTTATGGTTTCTTTTCTATCATTATGTAAGACACATGCGTGGTTAAAAAAAAATAAGAAAAAAGATTTGGTAAAATATAATTAATCAAAAATATACTACACACTATTTCATGTTGGGAAATGCATAATAACAAGAAAAGGACTAAGTATAAAGAATCGAAGGGTGGTAAACAAGATGGTAAAAAGTTTATTTTTAAATGAAGAGAAAAATTGGCACCAAATTAAAACAAGTAAAATCACATTAAATCATGTTGGGAAGTATGAAAATAATGTAATAAAGTGGAAATCATGTAAAATGAAAAATAGTATAAAAATAAATCAATTAATTTAATCAATCATACTATATCATGTTGGAAAGTGTAAGAGAAAAACAAAATTATTCAAAATTAGTCTTAAATTTATCATAGTAATTCAAACTAAGAAGTATGAAAAATTCAAGAAATCGCTAGATTCTTACATGAAATCAGAAAATAAGAAGATAAAAGTGAAAGAGTAAAGAAGTAAGCTTAAAACATACTAAATCAAGATGGAAAGCATGTCAATGACATGTAACTTCATGATCAATTATATCTTATCTCATATTTGACACATTAGATTATTAAAAAAAATTATTAAGAGGGCCAGGTCCTATCCATGATATTACACTACAACTCACAAAGGGAACACTAATGAGGTGGAATAAATGTGAAAATTGGGTAACAAAGGATGTTGGTAATAGAATGTAAAATTATGGTAATTTGTAAGGATGTCCAAGTCCTATCCAGTCTTACAATGCAACTCACAAATGGAATTTGTAGGGGAGTAGTGAATAAAATAATATTTCTTAAGATGAAATATAAGGAATATAGGGAGTGAAAAAAGGATTGTAAAATATCATAACTTAGGCATTTTATTAGAAGACCTTAAGAGACAGATGCATACTACAGACATGAGAAGACACTAAGTGACTAGTGGCAATCAACATACAAAATAAACCCATTCGCTATAGACACAAAGTTGTGTAGGAAATAAGCATGCTACTAAGATCAACTCATGAAGGTATAGTGGTACAAGAAAATTAAAATGGACCTACCTTCCCACGATGTGTTCCCTTTTCCTTAGGACCCCTTATAGAGTTGTTAATCTACTATGAATATTGAGTACTTACATGAGAAAGTAGGTAACTAAAAGACGTTTTTATTCTCCTTTTATAATATACTATCCTACCACACCCCAATGGACCTTGGTTATATTGTGAAGCCAACTATAAAGTTCAAACTTCGACTTGAAGAAGGAGATGTGATTTGAATCATGTCTTTTAGTGTGATTTGACTGTTAAAGATTTTGAAATGTTTTTTTCTTTTTGTATCATTTCCTTTTTTTAAATGATTTGGATTTTGAATATTTTTAAGGATTTTTAAGATTCCTCCTCCATACAGACTTGGAATGACCAATAATGATAGATAGAGTGATACACATGAATGAGTTATAGGTTTAGGCTAAAGGAAGCTAAGTAACCAAAGACAAGACTAACTAAGACACTTGGGCTTAACAATGAACCAGCATGTTATCTCAAGTCTCAACATGTATATGCTTAGTTTTTGGAAAGGTAAATAAAGGGGAAAAGGAGATCCAAAGTGAACTTGCTTAAGGAGTTTATAATGAGATTAATTATTTGCTAACTAATCACATTGTAAAGAAGGAATGACTAAATGGAACCAAGTTTGTATAACCAAGTCACAATGACAATTAGCCATGAAAATAGAGATAAGAAAACAAACAATCATGAAAATAAAATAAAAGAATTTTTAAGAAATAAACTTAGGAAGAAAGATAAATCAATGATAAGGAAAACATCCATAAACAAACATAAATGACATTATAAGTAATATAGAGTGTGAAATCAAAGTCGCCATGTAAAATAAATAAGAATTTGACACAATGTCAAATGATATAAAAAATAGATAAAGATAAAATTGGATCACACATCCAAATTAAAATGAAAATGTAAGAACACCATACATGTGTTCATAAATATTGATAGATTTTCCCACACATATTGTCCAAAATATTTGAGAGATCTCTATGAAGTTGGATGCAAACTACACCTAATGTCTCATCTATCTTTAGTGAAAACTAGGAAAATACTTCGTGTCTAATCTCCTCAATAGAAAAGGTAGGAACTATTTATGGATCATGTTGAGAAGGACTATCAGGAAAGGGATGCTCAAAATAATGCATGAGAATGGGCTCTATGGGAGAAGGGATAATCGATGGGGAAAAATCCATAGGTGAGGGACTCATAGTTGGAGAAGGATCCACAGGTGAGGGAAGGTCCATGGGTGAAGGATTCATGGGTGGAGGAATAAGAGGTGAAAAAGGAACCAAAGGAGGTGAAACCATGGGAGAAGAAGGAGGATACTTCTTATAGGGATGACCTATGGGAGGAATGGTAGAAGGTACAAGAATAGCTATAAGGTGATTTTTAAGATGTTGAAGGATACGACAATGATCAATGTGATGGGTGACACATTGGTTCCAAAAATTAATACACATCTCCATACTTAAGAATATAATCAAGTAGTACCTTCAGAGGAGCTATAGATTTTTTTGAGGACTGAGGCATAGAAGGATGCAAAGTATCAATATATTATCACATCTTGCAACAATGCATGGAGGAATGATTATTTATGCCATGAAAGCAATAGATATGCTTGTGAGTAGTCTTGGTAGAGGTACTCATAAGAAGATGTGAAATATAAGTGGAAGGAGTTGGGGAAGGCTTGTCAGTACATTTGGTGCGAAATAGATCCATCTGTAGTAAAGGAAGCAAACCATCATCGAGGGAAGGTGGTGTTGGTGAAGGGACTGGACTAGGCTCAATGGAAAGAGCAATGTGATCAGACGCAGGAATAGACTCAGCTAAATCAAGAATAGGAATAGGCTCCAAAGCAATCTCTATTGAGGGAGGGGTAGGGTCTAAAGAAGGCCAAATGAGGGTACCATGCATATTAGGGATAAGTCAGCTATAGGGATCAGGGTACCTGGCAAAATGGTAAGGCCTAGTCATATCATGATCTATAAGCATAGTCCTACATGGTTTTTCATAAAATGGATGTGTCTGCACCATCTATACCCTATGATAAAGATGAGAAATACTAAAATTAGGAACTATAAATTATGGAATATCGGAAGAAGCACTAAAATATTGAAATAAAGAGGAATGATAATGGATAATCTCAACATCATAAGCCTAAATAAGACCACCTAGAAATGGATCATCTAAGGAATAATCATCATCATAATTAGTTATATGAAGATCAATGATGCAAGTAGGGATGAAATTATCATTTGATGAGGTGTGATGAATGGAATGTTGAGTCTTATTTAATGCAATGGGGATATCATCATAAGGTGGTTTGAGAGAATAAGGCTACAAATAGGTAGAAAGTTTAAAGATGAGATGAGGTGAGATATCAGAAGTTTTAATATTTAGGTTGATCTCATCAGGCTCATCATCATCAAAATCTAAGTGGTTAGGAGGAATATTCTCAATGAGTTTAGGATGCCCATTGTAACCTTGAGTGGAATTAATGAGAAAGTTGAATAATTGAGACTGACAGAATGGAACATTAGGCAAAGGTTCAATAGTAGGAAACTTGAAGACACCATAGTACTAGAATTGTTAGAAATTCTAAGGGTTAGTGTCACCTAAATCTTATAGATAGCTATATTACAAGGGAACTTAATGCATTGGTAGGTAGAAAAAGCAACTACTCTCATACAGTGAGTCCATGGTTTACCGAGCAAGATGTTATAAGAAAGAGGAAAGTTAAATATCATCACCTTCGCACAAACGGTGATAGGTGGGATAGTGATGGGAATCCACACACAACTTAAAGTAGGAATTTTCCTTTGATCATGTCCTTGACATGTGTTTTGTGTGGACTTGAGATTACATTTATAATATCCAAGGGTTTTGATAAAATTTAGAGAGGTAACATAGGTGTTGGAACCCTCATCAATCAAGGCACACTTGACTAGGATATCACCAATTTAGACACTAATGAATAGAGGATGATCATCCACATGAAGAAAAATCTCATCGAGAATTATAGAAGTGATGGGAAACTTTAAGGAAAGATAAGTGTCCATTATTTCATCAAAATGGATGGACATCTCTTCACATTGTTTTAATATGTTATCTTTAGATCCAGATAAGATTGTTTCATGTCCTACTAGGGGAGGATGAGGGATGTTCATTTCAAACAAGAGTTACATGAGATGGTTTTGATGATGTGAAGAGGTCCTCATAATCTCAAGGAATGGAATTTGGGATGGGAGATTAGTGAGTTTCATGATGGGATCCCACTCATCATAACCCATAAGAAGGTTGTTATAAATAGGTGCATCGTAATGAATGAGGTCTTTGGAAGGAGGAGCTGAAGTGCATTGGAATTTGTGTTGATAATAAGGAGAAGGTTTAGAAAAAGGTTATAAATTATGGTGAGAATGTGAAGTAGTTGGTTTCGGTTGGTATTGATAATCAGTGAAGAAATTTTGATAGAAGTTTGATTGTCATTGGTGTTAGGTTAAAAATATGAAGGGATGGTAGAAATAGAATGGGAAGTGTTATCTAAAGGAGGATTTGGAATTAGATCATCAAAATTTATAAGTTCATCTTATCCCAAATCATTTAAGTGAGTTGGATAAAAATCTTGGATAACAAAAAATGTGTGAGATAATGGAGGGGTGTAGCTAGGTTGAGGATCAATGAAAGAAACCACCCTTCACATATTAGTCATGTTAACCACATTCTCTTTAGGAATTGGGTCAACAAGAATTTATACATTGTTGGTGGAAGGGGTGGACTTATCTTGGGTATCTTTATTAGGTTGGTGATTTGAAAGAGGGTCTTTATAGATAGCCAAATGAGCATTGGCTTGATTTAAGGCTTTAGATTTAGTATGTATTTCATGATCCCATAAAATCAATGTCATAGGCTTGTTGACATTTTTGAATGATAGAATAATGATCAAAATAAGGACCAAGAAGAAAATCCATGGCTAAATTACAAAGCTACCTATAAATCTCATAAGAATGCCCCAACTATTGTGAAACCAACAAAACTTATTAGGATCATACCAAGATTTCATAGGATGAGTGGGATCAATTTCTCATGGCAGAGGCCTAGGTAGACATTTTAGTATTTTAGCTAAGGATAAAGTTTTGTAAACATTGATGGTATTAGGTGAAGATAAGTGAGGATTGGTGTATTTTGAGAAGGGGGAGTTTGTTCTGAAGATTGGTTAAGAACAACAACTTGAATAGTGTGAATGGTGTCATAAGAGTTCATGACACCATCATCGGTAGCATTATGATTCTTATTCTTAAGTAAGATACGAGGACCCATAGAAGGTTAGGGTGGATTGAATTGATACATAAGTAAATATTGACATTTCGCTTGGTCAATGGCCTCCTTTAAGGTACATGGAGAGAGAGAGTGTGGACCTGATATTTCAACTTGGGAAGAGAGCATTGGTAAAGAGATGGAAAAGTTTATCATCAGCTTGTTATGTTCACATTTGTTAGACAATGTTTTCCACCTTTAAACAAAAGCTTGGGCAGTTTTGTTTTCAAGTTACATACAATCTATAAAATGGGCCAAAGTATTTTAGGGAGATCACTAGTTTGGAACTCTTAGACTAGAGCATTCACTAAATTTTCCAAACTAATAATAGAATGAGTTTTAAGTTGGTTATACCAATCTAAAGCATCACCCGTGAGAGTTTTGGCTAAGAGCTTGGTAGAGGCAAAGGTATTCAATTTGAACCAATATTTATAGATATTTTTAAATGTTTTTAAATGAAGTGTAGGATTAATCAATCCATTGTAAGAAACGGTAGGGGTGATACCTCCTATATCAATATTAGCAATTTGAGTTATAAGAGGCTCATTTTGAAGATGTTTAATTGTCTTGTTGACAAGAGGAGGTTGAGGGATGAGATTGCCATGGGAAGATTGAAGAGGATGTGGGGGAATATTTTGATTATGCATGCCTAAAGGCATTGGTTGAGGGTGGGTTTGAATATGGAGAAGATGATTTTGCATTCTCATCATTTGATTTATATAATGAGATTAAAAGTTATTCATTTAAGTGTTTGTAAGAAAATTTGATGTGTTTGATCAACATTGTTAGTATTATTTTAAGAATTAGCATTGGAAGGAGTGGCTTGGGTACCACTATTGGTGTTGGTAAGAGCTTGAGAGGAACTATGAGAATGTGAGGCACTAGTGGCAAAATTTGCTCATGTGGTAAAATATGAACTAATGAAGGGATGAGAAGAGGAAGCACTAGAAACATGATCACCTTGGGTAGACAATAATGCACTAGTGGAAGAGTCTAGGATAATACGTCTTGGGAGAGGCCCACAATATATAAAACCTATCACATTAGTAGATATACTAGGCATGGAGGTGGAAGACGTTAAAGAAGAAGAGGTCATGGTATAAGAAAGGGTCATAATAGAGGGAAAAGGATGAGAAAAATATAAGCTAGTACTGCCAAATACTTGTGAGAATGTGGGAGAAGGTGAATAAGGCTAGTCAACTTGACCACTAATCATGAGATGGTAAATGGTAGAGGGATCCTTTCCTCAATGTTGAGAAAATTTAGAGATAATGAAGATCATTTCAGGGGTATACTTTAATTTGGGTTGATCTTCAAGTTAGAAGAAAGGATTATGCTATGAATATTAATGAGAAGGGGTCCCATAATTCATTGTGCGAGTGGCTATATGTGCATTACTCTCATTCAAGAGAGGATCACTAATATTCTTATGGGATACCATATGAGGGTTGGTAAAACTCATCATATATGTTGAATTCAACTCAGTATTGTCTACAAATAAAAAGTGCATGATGGAGAAAGACTAAACAAAGTAGAAGAGATGAAAAAGTAAGGAAATAGGAAGTGATAGAAAAATGTACAAGGTCAATTGGGTCAACCTAGTATATAAAATAGGAGTTGTAAATTATATAGAGTTGATAGGGTTGACCTAGTACAGAAAATAGAGCTTAAAAATTATACAATGTCGATAGGGTCGACCAAGTATAGTGAACAAGGTAAAAATAGATAGTTTGTAACTACTTGTGTTGATAAGAATGACTATGTATTGAAACAAGAAAAAATTTACAAGTACTTTTAAAATCAATAAATGAAGGGAAAACCACAATCAATTGGGTCAATGAAGTTGATCCAATTGAAGCACATAGCACAAAACCTTGCACCAATACTGGCTAATGCAATTTTTTGCAATACAACATACAATTAAGAAAAGAAAAAATAATAAACTTGGAAAGTAAAAGCTAACTAAGTGTTCAACCTAAATGTTATTAGATTTAGATTATAATTATATATGTGATAATTTTGGATTGAAACAAGGAACTAGAAATCAATCCAATGATGGTTTTAAGATGTTTGGATTGAAAGAGATATGTATCAGTAATGGTACCAGCTTGGTATTAGGACATACCCCCTCACTTCACACACCATAGCAATAAGGGTGTCAAGTGATTATCTAAAATACACCATTAACCATGTGTTTATGTTTAACCAGAAAACTAAGTCGACTTCTCCCTTTGGTGATGAAATCCAAGTAGGTTGGCCTTGGGTAGACAATTATTAAAATACTTTTTAAGGTTTTGTGATTTGGTAGTGTGTGCATAAAATATAAAATAGTAAAACTAAATGGTATATTTAAAAACCACCTAATTAGACTATGTCATATATTCTAAGCATGAAAACAAGAAATGAAAGTGTGAGCTAATTACTAGCATATAAATGTTAATTCCAACTTTAAAACATAGTACATTGTCAATTTAGTCGACAATATATGCAAAGAATATAGAACTGAGTCGATAGTGTCAATTATATATTTTTGAATCAAGGGTATGAAAATTAATTACATCAATAGAGTTGACCTAGTTTGCTAGATAGAATATAGAACTACATCGACAACATTAACCTAGTTGATGTACAGGGGCAGTTTTAAAGACTACAAATTATAAAAAATAAAATTGTAATAAATGATAGAAATGACAAAAAAATATAGAAAGGAACATTGGTGGGTTGGAAGATGCAAAGAAAGATGAGATTATTGTTGAAGAACCTTTATTTATACTTTTAAATTATGCTAGTTATGTCAATTGGGTCAACCTAGCTTTGTAGACCATATTTGTTAACTACCTAAAAATGTATAGGGTCAACTGGATTGACATAGTAGTCTAAATTGGAAGTCTAAAAATATACGAAGTCAAGTAGGTTGACCTAGTATGTTGAATTGGATGTCTAAAAATGTATAGGGTTGACTAGGTCAACCTAGTAGTTTGAACTGAAGTGTGAAAAACTTGCACAAATAGAATGAAGTCATATGGATGTGATTTTGTTGTTCAGCATGTATAACATTTAGAAATGTGTCGTCACTGTCAATAGTATCATAAATATATGATAATAAAAATGATAAAATAATGAAAAATAAGTGAAGTAAAGCCTGTAAGAGTTAAATTCACATAGAGTTCACTAGAATGTATGCAATCGAAAATGCATCATATCTATAAATCAATCCTAACTTAGAGAATATAGATCATACCATACACTTTCAACTGGGGACATACTTGTTAAGTGAGAACATGACCAATATGGGGATCTATTAGACCCAATTACGGGATCTCTTAAAACAATACACTTTGCTATGAATGATTCCAAAGCCTTCAGTCAAGCACAATCACACAATAACCTTAAAAAAGTCATGTGTTTTGATATCTCACTAAATTAATAACTAAATATAATCTAGTGCTCACCAGAACTTATGGCACAAAGTGGCGGTTAGAAACAATAAAATTAAACATGCATAATAGACATATACTCACATCAATATATACAAAATCCTAAAACATAGAAGAAAAGTATAAATGCATATATGTCTACTCTTACAAATGACAAATAAAGTTAGGAATACTTACCTTTGAAGATGAACCTGCTGAGCCTCAATCTCTAGCTTAGCTAAGGTGATTTGCAAGAGGTTGTTGTGGTATGTAAAGATGACAAAAAAAATTATCTCTAGGCTACACAACTTATCAATGCATCCAAAAGACTACTCCACAAAACAAGATCCATATCTCTAAATAAAGTATGGAACGCTAAGCTTGCTCTTTAAGTAGAATAGTGGATAAATAAATGCATAATAGCTTGTACTTATTATTTTTTTATCTAAATAATGGTGAAATGAACTTGTATATATAGGTGAATTTGACCCTAAACTCTTATAAATATCTCAGCCGATAGGGTCAACCCAGTCGACCTAGCACAATTTTGAACAATAATTCACTAGGTCATGAGCTAGGTTGGCTATGATTCAAATTAGTTCCTAAGTAAAAATACCCAAAACTATACAAGGTTGACCCAATAAACCTAGTATAATTGATTAACAAAAGGGGATTAAGGTGAGAAAAAGGAGGATAAAATATGGGAAATGATTAAAGAGAGTACAATAGAGAAGAACAATCTTATGAAAATAGTTTTTAGGAGACAAGTGTGTAGATAATAGATGGAAAAAGTGATAACAATCATGCAAAGCACCAATGGTTTTCCCACCCCTTTCCTGATGTACCTTTTAAGGTATGCACTCAGAGACATTGAGACTTGATGGGTTCTTGCAAGATACAAAGTGTAAGTAATTGATAAAAGTTTGAAAATATTATGTGTATACACTATGCACATATAGAACAAATTAAATGCATGTAAAAGGATTCACTCCATTTTAGCTATTTTATGGACTAGAGTTAGTCATGCCAATGGATTATATAGTTCCTAATATGCACATTATAATTATTATATAACTAGGAGATCAAGACTCTATATAGTAAATTTTAAGGTATTCAATAAGGATGGAAGAAAATAGGCAAAGACAACATTAGATGCATGATCTCAAAGAACAAAGTCAGAAAGTGTGGCATGATCACAACCTCCAATCTAAAGAAACTTTCATAGAGAAAGTATTATTAATGTATGATAGTATATTTGGAATATTTATGGGAAAGTTGCACAATCATGGAAGGGACCTTACATCATTCATTTCATTTCATAACAAGGAACAATTGTCATAAAATATATTTCAGGAACCATTCTATCAGGATGTGTAAATGATTGCATATTTAGGCCTGACCATCAATAATATCTATCTAATCTTACTAAAAATTGAGAGAGATTACTAAGTAGTACCATATAGTTTATGATTATTTTTTAATGAACTATTTTTTTTTTGGGTTTAGGTTTATGAATTTTGTACAATACGATCTATATATCGCAAGACTTCAAACTAAGATGGAAAATTCAAAGTTGCAGAGTGTGATCTAAGAAATAACCTAGTATGGGAAGAAACATGTAACATAATTCAGCATGAAGTTCACTCATTAATTCTTGGAACAATGCACTATAAAAAAATCACGGAAGAAGGACAATCAAGGTCATTCAAAAAGTTGTTAATAATGACACACTTGAAAGATTGCATCTTTTCTAAAAATGGATTGCGTGTCAAGCCTAGGGGTTTTTCAATAAAAGAAAGTGGATGACAAAAAATATGGTGCATTACATCAACCACTCCCATTATCCAAACCAATTCTCGAACTCATTGAATCACCAAAGTCACATCATTAAAAATTGGTTATAATTAAGGTAGCCAACAAAATATGAACAACTCAACTCATTCAAAGTGACATGTCAGATGGATTCAAACAAGAAAAGATATATAAATAAGAGCATGAATAACACCATTACATTACATATTTTTTAGAATAATATCCCTTTTTAAATCATGCATTAATCATTCAATTGTGCTAGATTGTTCATTGGTACCTATTCAGTCAAAGGAATTGCTCAAACAGAACTACAACATCAACCATGGATCATCCACAACTTTTGATTCCCTTCACCGATGCATAAAATGAATAAATAGGGATTGCTCTTGGAATCAAATAGATAATAAATCATGATCCCAATCATTTTAATTTATTTATGCATCATATGCTAATTTTTTTATTCTAGATTAGCTAGATGTAGTACAAATAATATCCCTGTCTCTTCAACAGCCTCTATAAGGATCTAATGCAGAGGTGTTCATCAAAATCCTTACATTGGGGTAATTAGATGAAGTAATAATGACATTTCTCAACTGATATAATTAATTTGTGATCCATATTTCCCATGATATCATAATATTCATCAATCTACTGACCATGGCATAGGCAATAAGACTTTTGACTCGTGGAAAAACCTTGCTAAAATTTAAAACCAAGGTTTCTCTAATTAATTCTAACATAAGGGAAAAATACAGTATGGCATCTATGGGGATCCCTATTGAATCGATGGAGGATATTTTGGTGAACATTCTCTTTTAATTCATAACTAAGCACTTTTGGCAGACTACCAAAAGTACGATACAAGCTACCAGAAGAGTCATCAATACTACATATTGAAAGATCTAACTGCAAGAGGATTTCAACTAGACAGAGTTTTTGGTCTCCAAGATCACCACTAACATCAAGAAGGCTTTTATTGTAAAATCACAAGTGTTCCAGTATTAATCCTTGGTAATCCTTTGCTTCAGTAAGTGGAATTTTCTAGATGGCTCAATCAACCAAGATTTGGATTTTTGCCCTGTGATCACATTTTCCAACATTTCCTAGACCAGAAGATGTCCAAACTATTTTAAAAATTTCAATTTCCACACATGGTGGGTGGAATTATATAAACTCATTATTTCACGCACTCACATACCTACCAACATTATGTAATATTTGGGGCAACATGCTTTATTCATAAAGCTTCATGATGGGATCCAAAGCAGGGTTAACAAGCTCCCCAATGCATCAATAACTTCCCTACCATTCTTCATCAAGATTTTATATAGGTGGGCCAAAGTCCTATTAAAAAAATATATGGCTTATTACATTGTTTCACTATTATGATCTATACCTTTAGGAGCACATTATCCATCAGCCTAACCACCACCAACACAATAGTAAGTGGAGGTATAGGCACTGCTAAAGACAGAAGCATCCCCATTGTATTTTTTTGTAAGGAATAGGAAGGCACCAATGCAGAGAGCTTCACTACCTCCTTAAAATAAGAAGACATGCATTACTAAATCTAGTACTTATGGTATGAATGTTTACAGATCATAATAGAATATGATCTGACTTAGTTAGAAGTTGAAAGGGAGGATGTGTATAAATACTGATTGAGGACATAATCATTGATGTCTATGAATAGGAAGAAGAAAATTAGTTTTTATTTTTGAAATCAGTGTGCACTTGTGAAATGTGAAATAATGTCCCAAATATCTTGAAAGTGGATATTATAACACTTCAAGCATCCTTAATTGTTGACATAATGGCATAGGAACAAGAATGCACATGCAGGATGGATATGACCTTTTAAGAAGCACCAGATGCAAGGTCTTCAATGGCTCAATCAATCCCACATTAGTAAGAAAACCCACAACAACCATTAATACGTAAGCCTATAACATATAATGTGCCCCGATTATCACCAAAAATAATAGCACGTATGGGTTCCTTCACTAAACCTCACTTTATGGAGGAAGTTGAGCCACATGAATCTCACATGCCTGAACAACAACCCCACAAGAAAATTTAGGATTACAAGTAGCTCAAGAAGACATCGGTCCCATAGTTAGGCCACAAACATTAGTAGGCAGGTGCACCATGAAGTCACCCTCTTCATCCTCAAATTCACAGTCACTCTCAAATCCTAACTCACCAACTATGATGTAGGACCCATAATAGACTTAAAAACTATAGTCATATCATCCAACCACAAAAACATAATTTTTAGTGCAATAACAAGCTCTCAAGGATCAACTCGAGTAGGAAAAGGCTCAAAAGGTGGCGACAAAAAAGGTTAGGAAAATACAAATAAACATGAAACTAATAAGAGGAAGGAAGAAGTAGCACACAAGGTTGTTAAAATGGGGTAGATGAAGAAGAAAGAGGAAAATAAGAAGAACAAGATGAATAAGATGTGACAAAGGAGATATAACAAGCAATTTTGGAAGTAAAACTAGTGTATAAATAATATTCTAAAACTAATACAATAATAAATGTCAAAAAAGAAGAGAAATCAAGAGAATTCCTACGTTTAAAAAAAATGAAGAAATAAAAAGGTAGGAGAAAGAGAAAGCATCTAAGGATCAAGAAGAAGTAACTGCTAAAGTAAAGGTAGAATCAAAGCACACAACATAAAAAGAAATCACATTGAAATATACAACAAATTCCTTTAAGAATGGTGTGATATCTAAAGTCTAGCAGCCACCTTCTACATCATAAGGATTAGGGTCTAATCAAGGAGTTTCATAGGAGGATGCATCTTAGCATAAGCAATAATTCCCTAGCTAATGGTTGTGGATTTTACCTACAACCTTAACTTGGCAAATAACTTCTTTGAAAAAAATAAATAAGACACTTGTTAAGTCTATGAATTCAAGTTTGGTTTTGGCTATAATAGTGCATAAATCATTTCTCTATGTTCCTAACTTCCATTATCAAATAAAATTTAAGTAACAACTACATTCCATGAGTTTATCACTTATAAGGCTTCTACACTAGAGCAAGAGGTATTACAGCTAAGGGAGGAAAATGCATACTTACACCTCCACCTAACCAAAACTTGATAAATCATTGATAACACCTGCCCTTTGTTGGTCACTCATGTATTGGGTGATGAATTAATTAATTAAAATAAACATTTCATATCCTTCCTATCCCAACTCATATAATACTAACTTGTTGTGCAGAAGCTACATCAGCTTCACACATAGGGTAGAATATTAAGGTAGAAATAGAGGTATTTTTGAATTGCTATAATAATATGAGAAAGTCTCAGATATGGCTACGCTCTAATATCATTATATATCTTGATTCATGCTTGATTAGAAGAAGTATTTTAACACTACATGGTCTAAGGCCAAACCAAAGTTCATCAAGGCAAATAATGCCACAACGGTAATGAAGGATCAATTGGTTACCTCTAATGCACTGGATGTCGTAATCAAGTAGTCATTTGAATCAAGATATAATGTCACACACAAGTTATAAAATTGGAAAAATGAGATGCGACATAATTAATTTGTTTGCATTTAGACCCAAAGGCATACAGATCACCTCGAAGATCTATCCTTAGAAATCAAACATAAAGTGTCAAATGTTAGGGAACTTCTCACCATCATAGAAGAAGACAAGATTCAGAATCTAATGATGTGGAAATTTCCTTTGTGCCTAATGATCAATATGGTTTGCCAAGTTCTCACTAACTAGATAATGTTCAAAATGGACTTATCACATTTGGATAGCTATATCATAGATATCAATCAGGAGTAATAGTTCATCCCTCCAAACCAACTCCAATAGGAGATTCATCAAAACTAGGTCACCACAAGCACTCAACCAACCATCCAACATTAGTAATCATATCCATCACCTACTTATATATTTTTTAATTCCTCGGAAATAAATCCAACAACATCATCTTCTTAGTCTCCATAAACTCTAGCATTGCAGCCTATGCTTCCACCTTCTCTATAAGTAAAACACACATTTTAATTTTGAAATTTTTAAGAATTTTTCTAGTAGGTTGGCCATAAGCATTAGGAGCATGGCCAAGTTGGTTGAAACCCAATAAAGGGCAGCCACAAGGTTATGCTAATCTATTGAAAACTTAACAAGGTGGTATATTAGTATGTTACTTAGTTGAAAGCATAAAAGGGTAGCTATGTAGTGTGTAAGAGGTGAAAATTAGTAAACATCACCTTGAATGATTATTGCAAGTAATATTTTTAGACCAATTCCTTAACTTAGTCAATTTTCTTAGATTTACAATAAGGCACACTTCTTGTGACTTTGTCTTAAGATGAGACAACTATTTAAGTCGGACAATTTGTTGATATTATAATATAACTCTAAAATCATAGTGTAGATGAAAGACAAGTGTGTGATAGATATAAACGGGTATAATGTATTATATTTTACATGTATTTAGCCTATGTTGGCATTCCAAAAGTCTATGGAATACAAATAGACTCATTCACACCCAAATCAAAAGGATGGAACATGAAGTGACAATGTATTTTAAAAGTCTATATATAGTGATCACTTGTAATGGAAAGGAGTTTTGAACATTATAGAGATTTGATGATGGTTTTCCTGAACTTCTTTTATCTTTATTTTGTGAACAGTGAAAGTTTTATTTTGCCTAAATTTTCTTAGTCATGTAGTAATACTAATTAAGGGTCTATCTATGTTCATCTATGATTCCTATACAAATGTCTAATTCTGAACTGAATAAAAGATTTTTCTTGTTTTGTATCCATGACTCATTTTGTTCTTGTTGTCTAGTTTGTACATAAAACACAAATTAGTATGTTTTAATCAGTTTTCCAAGAACCACTACTAACAAAGGAAGCTCTCAATTTATTAATATCAATGAGTCCAAGGCCCCCAATTTTCTTGGGTTTACAAGAAATGTCCTAGATGACTCTATAAAATCACATGTTGACTTCCGAGTTAAACCAAAGGGAATATATTAATAATTTTTTAATTATTTATAGTAAACAGGGATATAAAATCATAGAGTATAATTGATAGACACATGGGAGACTCACACTATTTTGTGTTTTTTATCCACTTTTGTATGTATTTATCACTGGGAAGCATGTCAAAAATCTTCGCAATGTGAAGAGTCTTTCTTTCCTTTGTAGTGAAAGGTTGAAATATAAAGTGACAGTGCCTTGTAAAATCTTTATATAAAGCATTCAATTATATTTTAAAATAATCCCAATGTGATAGAGATTAATATGTAGTTATGAAATTGTTTCTCTCGAATATCTTTTATCATTATTTTATACATAATAAATTATCTATTTGTCTAAAGTTATTGATCATGTAGATTATACTAAATGTTTTGTAACTATTAAGTATATGTTTTATGCATAAATATATTAAATTTAACTAATGAATGGCTTGGTTCAGTCTGATTTCTTGTTTTTTGTATATTTTATGTCACACCTCGCATAGTTATCCATGTATTAGCATGTTCTGATTGGTTTTCCTTGAACATCTACTAATAATGGTGTGGTGAGCATGGACTTGTAAAACATGTTGTGATG
The DNA here is from genome assembly GCA_037957365.1 of Torreya grandis. Classification (NCBI taxonomy): domain Eukaryota; kingdom Viridiplantae; phylum Streptophyta; class Pinopsida; order Cupressales; family Taxaceae; genus Torreya; species Torreya grandis. Next base: position 1,728,074 of record JARHVA010001033.1, on the reverse strand, counting down.
GATTCTAGGATAGAGAGATTTGGAGAGAGCTTGATGAACAAATTCACAATTTCTCACAGGAGGAAATAATAAGAATAGAGCTATTCATAATAAGCTATTAATGAGTATATTTATGATGAAATATATGAAAATTTCTAGTGCAAATTACCTAGACTATTAGCTATATGGTTATCAAGATTGGAATACTATTATTTTTGGTTGAGGAAAATTGAATTGATAGCTTGGATAGAAGAAAGACTAGAAAACCTATGAAGATTAGACATCAATTAGACTCATGTGATAAATCACTAGACAAAACTTACTCTCGATAGATATATTACAGAATTTATTGTGCAAGGATATTTGGCTTTTGAGGATGCACAGGATCTATTTGTGGGAGGGATCTAAGAAAAGTTTATCTAGTGATTACATACTCTTATCAAGATGTTTGTTATTGAAAAGGCCATGGTGTCTACCCCTACTAACATAGAGTAGTCACTTCATACAATGTAGGAATGAATGATGAAATGCTAACCAAATGAACTTAAATCTAAACCCAAAATATGGAAGACATAGAAAAATAAAGTGAGAAGAAAATTATAATATTGGAAAGAGAGTTATGACAATAATGAAGGTGGAATAAACAGAATAATTGGAATGTAAATATAAATAGGAATATGATTAAAATATATTATTTAGAAGAGAGTTGATCCCATAGAGTGGCTACACAAGATATAGAAATAAGAGAATTTGAAGACTTTAAAGAGAAAGAAATGGAATAGACCGAGAAAGAAGAAGACAAAAATAAGGATAGAGAGGATATAAAATAGATCAAAGAGAAAGAGGAAAGTATCTTAATAGTAGATTAATTAGAGGATAGTGGTAGATCATAGTTACAAGGAAGGATATTATTTGGACCAGGGAAATAATATTCTCAAGAGGAAGTTATACAAAATCATAGGATTATTGTAGGTTAAAGATTACAAATAGAAAAAGTTGAAGAAATAGATCATTCATCTCGTTAGTATAAATCCTACCAAGCCCATTTTATCTTAAACAAAGAGAAAACTAAGTGTAGAGGTTGGGATAGGAGGAAATTAGTTTTAATTTTGTATAGATAAATATGGTAAACTTAACACAAAAATTAAGAAAATAATAGACAAGAAGTTAGAAGATGTTGGTTTCTACTTCACAACTAGTTTTAAGACACCCATAAAGACTAATTAACAAAATCTAGTAGTAGCAGTTATAAGTGAACCAATAATAGTATTAAACACATGAATATTTATTTATTTGACACCATATGATGAGTCTTCTAACCCTGAACAATATTTGTTAACTTGTGATATGAAATGGCAGGTTAAGGGAAAGATTGTTGAGGATGTGAAAAAGCACATGCTCATTATATCTTTAATAGGCAGAGCTATGGAATTCATTTATAAAAGATATGTTAATTCCCTAAGCATTCAATAGGTTAAGGACTAGTTAATTGTATAATTCAAGATGAAATAGTGCTCAATCTAGACCATTCAATATTTGAAATAGATTTGATAGTGAAGTGTAGAATCAGTATGGGAATATGATCACAAATTCTCAGATGTAATGTAAAAAGTCAAATTTATTTTAGAAGACAAATATAAGGCTACTTGGTTTTTGGAGGGACTATGATCAATTATTAGGTTTGTCATTGTATAGTCACATTTCTTAACTAAATCTTATGCATGAGCAATTTCACTTTAGGTACAACAAATTGAGGATTATGGGGATGCTCCATTAACTAACTCTAAAATTGAGACAAAAAAAGATGTTTTTTCATGAAGATGAATGAGCTTCATGAAATAAATAAACCCAAGCTAGGCATATGGTGTATGAAGTGAGGTAAATAAGGGCATCATAGGAATGATTATCCTAAAATCAAAACAAATTTCTATGATATATATAGAGTAGTAGGACATGCAACATAAAATGTCACCTATTATAGAAGTGCATTTAAAAATCACAGAGCTTGTATTTCAATTTTTTAAGTCAAAAAATCATGATGAGAAGATTTTTGCTCTGCAAGAACTAAAATAAGACACACTAAGAACATCTTCATAGTCATGTCCAACATATACCTACTAAAAGCAGGGAATTCTAGGCCTAGAGGTAGAGATGTCTAGAGCAACATAAGATGTTCTAGTTTGATGCCTTCATTGCCACATTATAAACCCCAAGGTCTATCTATATGGATGCCATCATCTCCATAATATCAATACCATTCATCTTGGAACACTACAATTCCCTAGCCACAACAATCAAATTAGGCTCCATCATCTCCTCAATGATAGTATAATGGATTTGATGCTTAGTAGCAGTAGTTAGGGGGATTTCAATGTAAATAATTATAAGGTTTGTGTATAAAATAAAATATATTAGAATATAGAGGGTGTACCATGGTGGATACCAAGAAGGTTTCAATGATGATAACCAACAAGCTTGTCAACCAGTGCAATGTTTTTTATGTGGTAAATATAATCACTTCACACGAAACTTCCCAACTAATCCTCAAAACTAAATGTATTATGTTAATTTTAGAGTTGAAGGACAACACCATATTGAATATTGGTTAGTTTTGGAGAAGCAGAGGAAAGAGAACATGACAAATTTACACCCTAAGGAAAATGCATTCATACAAGTAGTTATAAGGCAATAACACACAAATCAAAGATTGCCTCCTTTATAAATGTCATAAGATCAAAAAATTAGGAATGTTCAATATGATAAGTATCCTAACCCTCTAAGGTAAAATGTCTTGATGTACCAAATAGCCCAAGTTATTCATAGCGTACAACAACACGCTATGTCTGAGGGTAATGTTACAGCCATCAATGTGTATACGTATGTGTAGATTGTCTGCATAAAGAGATAAGAGGGAGTAGTGAATACCTTGATTGACTTTTTAAAATTAATAAGCACTCTAAAAAATGAATATATATCATATAATATTACAAATCTCTTTCATAACTTGTTAGAGTGCACACAACGAGGTCAAAAACATACTGAGAAGGTCATTTGGTAGTAAAAACTAAGAATCCCTAGGATGTTGATTCCCATATGGATATTGAGCTTAAGAAATATGAAGTACCTAATGATATATTTGATTTTTAAATCACGGTGAATATAATTCCTAAATCTACCTATGAAGCAATTGAACGACCAACACTTAACTACAACCCATTCATACTAAGCCTCACAAACTATGTTAGGTTAGAGCCTATTCATTGACTAGAAGATGTAGAAATTAAAGTGGCTAACCTAAGCTTGTGATGATAATTTTAAGTGATTGACATGAATACTAATGAAATATAATATCATGTGTTAATTAATAAAAAGTAGGCCTATGATGGTTAATTGACCATTAACATGGTGTAAAATTAGTTAGAATCACATGAATGGGATAAATCATCATTATAGCCTTGAATAAATTAGAGCAAAATCCATACATCATATCTAATGATAGATATTCACCATTTATATATAGGGGTAATATTTGGTTCAAGGTGAGTACATAATCTAAGTTTAATGCCTTGTGAGCTGTAAAATCTAAATTTTGTCAATCTGGGACACAGCCTCAATAGCGATTGCAAATAATTGAACAATTTTTCTTATAGATGTGTGATCACAAAGGTACCAAATTTTTAGTTTCAAATGGATGGATGTAGGTCACCTTTTATGTGTTAACCAACTAGGTATGATTGGATTTTGTGTACAAATTAGGTGTAACAGATATCGACTAAATGGAGGCAATAAAGGAAGGTCTTTTACCCTAGGATACTTCATCCTCAGTTACTAGTGACTAAGATACATACATGTTAAATTAGTTAATGGAAGATCATGAGGTATGCCCAATGTGCATGTTATTTTCCATAGAACATCAATTACTTCAATACTTTTCAATTGATGACTTGAATTATTTTTTTCTAAGGCTCAAACATCATGTCCCAAACCTAGACCAAAGGGTGAGTGCACTTAATTATGCACTAAAAAGATGTGGTGTGTCTTGGTGGGTAGTCCACAGGGCACACTAGTTACCATAGAAGGAGGCCTATGAACTATTATGCACTTGATTCCATATACCAACTACTATCAAAGAACAATGGTCCTTTTTGTAAGAAGGATAGTGCCTAGAAATACACATTCATAAGTTTATAGATGTGTGGATTGCATAGAGTGTAGAACCCAAATATTGGGTGAAAGTCTTTATATATATATATATATATATATATATATATATATATATATATATAAAGACTTTCACCCAATATTTGGGTTCTACACTCTATGCAATCCACACATCTATAAACTTATGAATGTGTATTTCTAGGCACTATCCTTCTTACAAAAAGGACCATTGTTCTTTGATAGTAGTTGGTATATGGAATCAAGTGCATAATAGTTCATAGGCCTCCTTCTATATATATATATATAGTAGTGATCTTAATAGCTTAGTACATGCACTAGGAATGTAGACATGATACAAAGCATTGGTCACAAGTTCAACAAGATTTCATTCAAACTTTTATTTTTGAGGATGAGAATCCTTTGTTACAAAATGCTTTGTAAAATTTGAAAATATTTATATGTTATGGGCAAGCAGAATAGTTAAGTACAATGACAAACTCATCTTCTTAGTAAGAAGCATCTCAATATTTCAATTTAGCTATCCAAAATTACAAGGCAAGCAAACAAAAGGAACATGTATTTATCAAACCATGCAATAGGATCACATATGGTGAAGAATTGACATAGTCCACTAATAATGATGAGGAATTAAATTTAAATAGATTTTTTGAACTAGAGACAATTGGAATGAGAGGATCCTCCTGTAAAAATTCAATAAAAATGCATGAAATAATAGAATTACAAAAAAAATCTATAGGCATAGTCTAGGTTCTATCACATATCTGCTTATAAGTCCTCTGACAGTCTGTGGATACTTTGTTGATTGATTGTTTTGAGTCTACTAGAAATATTTGGAAACTAATAGAAATGGGCCCCAAGTTTCAATGGTTGCCTAAGGGTTTTAAAAATTGCACTCTAGCCACCAATGCTATCTAAGTGAGTATTGCTCTCCAAAACATTTCTAGCCATGGATTTATCTCTTTACGATAACTCTTGGCTTTCCTCACGGATGGAAACTACTCAATCAAGAAGGGGCCATTGCCCATTTTACTAGAAAATCTTGTTAATGGTCCAGATACTTTGGGTTTCCTGTGGTACTCCTCATAATGAGTTTTATAGATTTCATCCAAGCACTTCCCACAGTTATGCAGTCAAAGTTTTTACCATGATCTAAAATATATTATTGTGATATAGGAAAATATTGAAATAAATTATGTAGCAGAACAGAGTTATTTTTAAAAAAGTATTATGTATAAATATAGAGTGAAGACTTTCTAAAAGAATTTGGCCCTGAAAAGCGCTTTGATACCAGATGAGAGGATCCCCCTGCAACAATTCAATAAAAATACATGAAATAACAGAATTACAAAATGAACAGAAGCACTGAATAGATTATATTGATCACAGACCACTTCGAGGGGAAAACCTCCTTTGATTAAGCTCAATACAAATAATTTTTGGATGCCTTCATTGGCCTCAACACTTATATATAAATTCTAATCTAAATAAGCACTACTTCCCATGAATGTGGGATAAAACAAAATGCTCACGAGACAACTTACAAAGCTTATGCATCCATATTAACTACTAAACTAATAAAGTAAAAAACAAGAGATATCACGGATTCATAACATGGAAGAGCCAAAAGCCAAAATCACAAACCAAAATGAAGAACAATAGTTGTGAAATTTTTATATTGAGGAGTAAGAAGGACACATAACAATGCAATATTTCATTCAAGTAGTTCCAACCAAATATATCAAGAAATCTTAAATAAGTTAGTAGGAAATATTGGGACAAAATTACACCAAAGCTTGTGACTTTGGGTGACTACTAAATAAAGAATGAGACTTCAAAAGCATTACAATTACTGTGAGATTACTAAGATGTTTTTCTATTGAAATTCATAGAAGTAAAATGGGTAGACCTTTCTTTAAGTGAAATGCACATAGAATCAAAAGAGTACACACAACTTGTGAAAAATGACCATACAGGTTAAACCTCAATATGAAGTTGAAAGTAAAGGATGAACTAGATCACATGCAAGATGCAAGCATTATATATCTAGTAGAAAAGGTAGACTGGGTCAGTCCAATGGTAATGTAACCTAAGAAGTCTAGATAAATTTGAGTGTGTGGGGACTACCATGTATTAAATGATACATGTAGAAATTATCATTTTCCAATGAATTTTATGGATGAATTCTTCAATTCAGTTGTAACACATGAATTATACTCTTTCATTGATGGGTTCAATAGGTACCACCAGATTCCAATCGCAGTAGAAGATTAATACAAAATAATATTTATAACAGAGTGAAGGCTTTTTATATATAAAGTAATATATTTTAGTCTAAAGAATGCTCTAGTTGTGTTCTATAGGGTGGTGGTAACTGACTTTACATATTTTATCCATGATTTTTTAAAAGTCTACCTAGATTATTGGGTTGTATTTTGCTTGTTCAAAGAACACTTGTCTAAATTGTGACTTATGTTGGAACAATGTCAAGTTCTAAGCATTGCGCTAAAATTGAATAAGTGCTTAATCTTCATGTCATTTGGTGTCTTGTTGGGACACATAAGATCTTGGTGGAACCAGCCAAAATTACAATAATTGTGGGTATGCCACCTCCCACAAGTTCTACAGAGGTGTGATTGTTCTTGGGACATATAGGATATTAAAATAAATTCATAAAAGGCTATGCATCCATATCTTCCCCCATGGATAATTTATTACACAAAGATACAAGGCTTGAGTGGACAAATGAGTGCTAAATAACTTTCATTAATCTAAAGCAAAGATTGGTCATATCACCAATTTTGGTTTTTCTTGACTAGATAAAATGTTTTCATATGCATGTAGATGCTTCAAGAATTATGATAGGAGTTGTTCTCACACAACTAGGAGATAGGGGATTAGACCATCCAATTCATTTTGCAAGTCGTAAACTATCAATTGTAGAGAAAAACTATACAATGATAAAATGAGAATATTTGGCCATGGAGTTTTCACTTCAAAAGTTTAGACATTACCTTTTGGTAACATGATTTGAATTTTTCACTAATCATGAAACTTTGTGATACTTAGTTAATAATCCTATGTTGGGACGAAGGACTTATCATTAGTTAATGTTATTTCAAGAGTTTTAGTTCAGGATGAATGTGAAACTAGGAAGGGAAAATGTGGGGCCAAATTATCTGAGCTAAATACGTAATGGAGAAGAACTAGAAGAAATAAAAGATGAACTACCAAATGCACATTTTTTTCAAATCTCTATGATTTCTAAAAACATGGAAAACATCACACATTTTTTGGAATATGGGATCTTTCATATGCACTATGTAGAAAGAGATAAAAATTAGTTGATCAATAGATCCATCCCATAAAAAATCATTAATGGGTTTATATACAAGATTGGGAAAGATGATGTACTGTACATAGTGGCTTTAGATAATAAATGACCACAACTTCTTGAGCAGACACATCAGTGAATCATAAGTGGACTTTTTGCAGTGAATTAATTGCAAGGAATATATTGCAAAGTAGTCTATGGTGGCCAACTCTATTTCAAGATGCACATCAAGTTGAAAACATTATGATATATGTCAAAGGAGGGGCAAGCCTAATCAAAGAGATGAGATTCCATTAAATCCTATGCCATTAGATCATCCATTTAATCAATGGAGAATCAACTTTTTTGGGCCAATCAATCCACCTAATAAGCATAGTAATGCATGATACATCATCACTGCAACCCATCACTTCACCAAATGGGTGGAGGATATCATGACCCCAAGTTGTAGGTGAGTGTTTAGGATGTAAACAAGTTCCTATATGAAGATACTAGAACCATATTTGGGAGTCTGATCAAATTGGTTAGAAATATAGGTGTACATTACTTAAATAACACCATCAAGACTCACTAAATAAATCATGATATTGCACCATAAAATCATGGTTTATCATCCACAAGTAAATGGACAAGTGGAAGTGTCAAACAAATTCTTTGGTAAGATGCTTATCAAAATATGCAATGTCCAAAGAGATGATTGGGAGGATTGGATTCCTATGATTAGATGGGTGTATAGTAAAAAGTATAAGCATGTGATAGGTTTCATGTCATTTCAACATGTCTATGGACTTGAAATAGTAATGCCTATCAAATATATAGTTCCTAGTCTACGCATTATAAGGATCATGATACCACATGATTGAGATTATCTATAAGTACAGTTGATGGATTTAACCAAAATGGAGGAAAATAGGCAAAGGGCACAATGGACCCAAGAAGTTAATAAGATAAGTCAAAAATCTTGGTAGGATCACAACCTATGATCTAAATAATTATATCCAGAACAAGCAATTCTACTATATGATAGAAAATTTAAAGAATTTTTGGGCAAGTTTCACACTAGATGGAAGGGACCTTATATCATTCATGTTGTTTCAAAACAAGGAACAATTGTCTTAAATATATTTAAAGAACCATTATACTGGGGCATGTAAATGGTTGAAAGATTAAGCCTTATCATCAATAATCTCTTATCAGTTCTCATAAAAATTTGAGAGAGGTTGCTAAGTAGCACCATGCAGCTTAGGATTTTTAATTAATGTCTTATTTTTCTTTTTTAGTTTTAGGTTTGTGTGTATTTATACATGTGATTTATATATTGCAGGTCATCAAAACTAGAGTTGAAAATTCAAAGTCATATATTATGATCTATGAACAAATCTAACTTGAGGGAAAGACAACTTACAATGGGTACACAGAGATCATCAATTAAGTCTAGGAATGAGGCACTGAAAACCAAGGTACAAAAGAATAACAATTAATGATCATTTAAAACCATTAATGATGATACATTTGAAAGATTATATCTTTCCCGAAGTAGATAAAATGTCAAAATGAAATGATGTAAAATAAATAAAAACGGATAGGTGAGAAGATGACGCATCACATAAATAATTATCTTCAAATGGATCAATGTTTTTAGACACAAAATAACAACCATCACACCACCAGTAACTGGTTGAAATTAACTCATAAGGCAAAGTAATGCACAACCAACTTAACACATTTAAACTATTTTTTCAAATGTATTTGAGCAAATATATATATATATATATATATATATATATATATATATATATATATATATATATATATAACAAGGGGAATGAAGAGTGAAAAGACATTACACACCTTTTCAAACAATATACCTCTATGATTTGAGTATAATTTAGTCAATTATGCATAAATTCCTTGACAGAGCCACTCTAGTGGGAGAAAAAATTCAAACAAATCTATAGTAGAAACCATGGATTGAGCATAACTTTTAATCGCCCTTATAGATGTGTAGAAGGAATAAATGTGGATTGGGTTAGCACTCTGACAAACTAGATATGATGATCCAGACCCCTTTGAATTCATTGACACTATAGATGTTAAAATGTTCAGCCACAACCAATCTAAAGAAACACAAGCAGGATCCCTACCACTACAACACCCTCTACAAGGTTTTGATAAAGAGACACTTATCAAGCTTCCTAATTTTGGTCATTTTGATGAGGTGATGCTCACATTATTTAGTAGATATAATGATGGTGTGATTCATATTTCACTTGGATGTTACCATATTCATCAACTCTACAACCATGTTGTGACTAACAAGACTTCTAGCTCAGGGAAAGTATATTTTGCCTTATAAAACTAAGTCTCCACCAATTCATTCAGATATAAAATAAAATTATAATAGGTCATCCAAAAGGATACCTATTGACACAATGGATGATATATCAATATGTATTCTCTTTGAGTACATCACCAAGTAGTTATGGTACACCACTAAGAGTGCACAACAATCAACAAAAGAGGTCATTAGCATTGCCTAACAAATGATCTAGATGCATGAGAACCTTAATTGGCTTGAATTTTTGGCTCTAAGTTCACAACTAACATTGATAAGGTCCTTATTGGAACATCGTAGGTGTTCTAATACTAGTTCTTGGTCCTATTACTATTTTTACCCAATAAAAGTCACCAGAGGGTTTGGTCAACCCAAATTAAGAATTTTGGCATGTGAATGCATTCACCAACCTTGCCTAGATAAAGACCTAGAAATACTATAAGCAATTGTCCAAGTTTAACCAAAGGTGGATTGAGTTTCAAGCCCTGATCATCTCACACCCTAGAGTACCCAAGGATGTTCTACAGTATCTTGGACAACATGCATCTGTCACAAATCTACATAATGGGATTCATATCAAATTCCATGAATTTACCAAAAAAACAACTTCACCACCCTTCTTCATTACCATGTTGGATGATGAGGTAGAAGTCCTACGATAGAAATCCCTAGCTTCCAAATTAGTATAACCCTTGCAATATATGCCTCTAGGCACACAACAACCTTTACCTACATAATTTTAAGCTTAAGCATAGGCACCACTACAAATAGAAGCAACACCATCATCAGCTAATAGGGGCAAGCAGAAGGCACCCACATAGTGAGCTTCACCACCACCACCAAAGAAGAGGACTCGTAATACTAAATATTGGTTAGATAATAAGCATATCCCAAAAATAGCTACAAAATGTGATCTTGTAAAGTTAGGTGTCAAAGAAGAGGAAGTTTTGTATTCAATACTCGCAGACATAGGTAAAGAGGTCTATGATCAAGAAAAAGAGAAGGGATTTTTTTAGAAGGTAGGATGCACCTTCCAAGTGCATAACCAGGAGTGATAAGACTTGTGGGTTTATATAATCCAATCTCCTCCTATAATAGTAAATATAGCATGGTAGAATAAAATGTACAAATAGATTCAAGTTGAGCTCTTTTACAAGGATACAACTGCATGATCTTCTGGTACATAGGGTGAGCACTTACCACTATCGGAAATTCCAACACCAACTCTGGTGCATAGGAAAAGGACCCATTTTATGTCTAGAGTGTCCTTAAAAATTAAGGAACAAATGGTTTCCTTTATATACCCTTGTATGGAAGTTGAACCTTAACAGGCTTAGAGACCTGAGCAGCAAACTCAAGATATGGTTTGGTCTTACAAGAGAGTGAAGAAGAATCTCACTCCACTATTGTCCAAACACAAGGCATTGACACGAAGTGATATTTTGATCAAATTAACCTCGTCATTCAATTCACCAACTCCTATGTAGGATCTAAAAGTGTAAACTCCACCATAGCCTAAGCATCCCACTAAACAATTAAAAATCATATCACACGAACAAGTTTCCATGGTACAACAACAAGAAGAAAAGGCATAGTAGATGGTTTATAATAAGGATTAAAAGTAAGAAGGAGAATAAGGAAGAGGTAAAGCACAAGGCTACTAAGGAGGAGGAGCAGAAGAATAAGAAAGAGAAGGATTACATGGGAAAGGCCGAGAAACATGAGGTAAAAAAGAAAAGAGAGAAATAAACAAAGGTGAAGAATAAATAAGAAGAAATTATGAGGAAATAAGAGAAATAAAATTTGGAAGCACATGTAATGAAGAATAAGAATAATTAATCTGAGGTCGTAGCAAAGGCACAAGAATAAGAAAAGTCAAAAGAAGTGTTGCACATTCAATAGGAGGAAGAAAATAATTAGGCTCGATAACATGGGGCTAAGAATGAGGCTAAGGTAGAAGCCAAAGCTAATAATGATATGGATGCCAAAGCCAAGGAAGAGGCAGATTCCAAATCCAAGGCAGAGGTAGAGTCCAAAGCTAACATAGAGGTCGAATCTAAATCCAAGGTAGTAACTATGTACAAGGATAAATAAGAGAATGTAGCCCAAAATCCAATAGCATTTACCATAATGATGGGGATACCCAAGACCTAAAAACCATCATCTACATCACAGGGCTCAAATTCTACTCTAGCGGGTGTGTAGGAGGAGGCATCACAGCATAGGCCCCATATCTTTAGCCAATGGTTATGGTATATCTCATCACCCTCCATGCATCTCACAACATTTTCTCTACCCATGGCATAAATAAATAAATCCCCTGTGGTGTTTACACATTTAACTTTGGCTTTGGATATAGTGGTGCAAGAGGCATCACTTGATGTATCACAAATACCTTAGTCAAAGCAAATTAATGGATCAACCATTTTTCAAGAATTTATCATGTAAAAGGCATTGACCTTAGAGCAAGAGGTGCTACAACTCAAGGAGGATAAATCATATCTCAACCTCCACCTCACCAAATATTGTTATTTGATTGATACTACATGCCCTACCTTGGTCACTCAAGTTTTGGGTAACGAAGTCATGTCAGAGGAAAAGTAGCTCATAGTCCTTCTCTCTCAACTCACAATATATTATCATGCTATGCAAAATTTATAGACACTTTATATGCAAGGGAATAACCTCAAGTATGAGACAAAGGTCATTTTTGAGCTCCTATAAGCATATGAACAAGTTTTTAACACTGTAACATATCAATCTCATAACATAGCTTGGAACATGCTCAACTAGAAGTAGCAGTTTTCTAACACATAGAAGGAGGCCATGATAGAATTCACAAAGGTGAAGAAAGTCAAATATTCCATGGATGACAATTCTAATACCTCAGATTCATTAGATATTGCACTCAATCAATCACTTGAAGCCAGAGATAATATTATGTTGAAGATGTAGACCTGGTAGAACAAAATCATGAGCAATATCTTTATCGATATGGAGGCACACAAATAATGAATTAGTCTAGGACATTCAAGTGAAAGTATTTCATGCATAGGTTATGACCCTAGTGATGGAGGATGAGGACATTTAAATTTTAGTTGAGTGTCAAGTGTCATTGCACACTAAAATCAACATGATCAGAAAATATATCATGGACTAGACATTGTTAAAAAAGGACATGTCTCATTTAGATAGATCTATTGTAGACATCATCCAAGAACCTCAATTTGTTCCTCTAAATCATTTACAACAATAAATTCATCAGCAAAAATTTGTGGTACCTTCATAGCCTACACCTCAACCCTAGCTACAACCTCCACTAATAAATTCAACAACTACTTATTTTTTACAGCCATAAAGGTAACTAACATCACAGCTTCCTCCAATTCAAACAACATAGTGCATGCCACCATCTTTAGTATAGGTATGACAAACACTCTAGTTTAGAAATTTTGAAACATTTTGTAGTAGGAAGGGCTTGAACATTAGGAGTGGGGCTAGGTTGGTTGAAAACCCATAAAAGGTGGCCACCTAATTATGCTAATTTATTGAAAACCTGAAAGGGTGGCTTAGTAGTGTGAAAAGGGTGAAACCCAGTAAATGACACCTTGAATGATTACCATAACTTATATTTCTAGTTCAGTTCCTCACTATAGACAATTTTTAGTTTTAGCATAAAGCATACTTCCTACAACTTTGTCTCAGGATGAGACAATTATTTAAGTTCGAGAAAGTGTTGGAAGCAAACATGGATATAAAATCATAGAATATAATTGATAGACACATGGGTGAATCACACTATTTTGTCTTTTGTATCTATTTTTGTATGTGTTTGGCATTGGAAAGCATGTCAAGGGTATTCAAAATGCAAAAAATGTTTATTTTATTTATAGTAAAAGGTTGGAATATGAAACAATGATGCCTTATAAAATCTATATATATAGCACTCAGTTGTATTGTAAAAGAGTTCCAATGTGATAGATATTAATATGAAGCTATGAAATGATTTCTCTCTAATGTCTTGGATCATTATTTTGTGCGTAGTGAATCCTATGTTTGTCTAAATATGTTAATCATGTAGATTATACTAAATGTTTTATAACTATTAATTATAGGTTTTATGCATAAATATATTGACTTTAACCAATGAATGACTTAATTCAGTCTAAGTTGTTAGGATTCTAGCTCCTAAGAGCACACTTGATTACTTTGTATAAGCAACTAAACACGGAATTAAACCAGAAGTAATAAGTAACTAGAATTCAGAAATAGCAAAGAATAGATGATACGAGAAACAATACAATATGTATTAACACTCTTCCAGAATGAAATACAATGAAGAAATCACACTCTTTCCACACCTCTTGGATGTCCAGTAATTCTCCCTCAAGAGTTCTCTCTCTCAATTACAAACAACTCAAACACAGAGTTGTTCCCTCCAAGTGACAATCAACTCAATGGTTGTTTTGCCTATCTGTCAGTCCACCAGTGACAATCAACTCAATGGTTGCTTTGCCTACCTTACAACAGATCCCTTTGATCTTGCTCTTTGTTGTGTTGCAGATATCCTTGATCTTGCTACCCCACAGATCTAACTGACCTTGCACACACACACACCTGCAGATCTACTTGATCTTCCACACCCTACAGATCAACTGACCTTGCTTACCAAGCAGACCTTCTTGATCTTGCACACTTGTAGATCAACTAGTTTTACTTACCATGTAGATCTTCCCTGATCTTGCACACTCTGTAGATCAACTGATCTTACACTTGAGGATCTAAGCCTTCTTAGTCCTTAGTCCTTTTTTACAATACAGCCTATGGGTCTCTTAAATAGATCCCATACAAACAATAATTAGAAACACAGACTCAAGACTAAAATTAGTCTTTACATGCAAAATAATTGTCCATCTAAAATTAGACTGAAACGCACAGATGACCGACGTCGGTCTCTGTCTGTCTGGAGATGACCGACGTCGGCCGATCCATGACCGATGTCGGCAGCTTCTGGTCTACCCCTGACCGATGTCGGTTGGCCTAACCGACGTCAGTTACTGTGACACTCAGCAACCTCCATATTTGCATCAGTGAAGCTTTTAGCTCCACAACCTAACAATCTCCCACTTGGAGATAAACAGCTGCATCTGTACCTGTACCTATACATCCTCTAATTTGTTTATGGCTTGTATCACCTCTTCAAGTTCAGTCTTGAAGACCAACAAGAGTTGAATAAAGATTCAACTTCTTTGTTCCCGGCTTTGTTAACATACTTGCAGGGTTCATATCCTTGCTAGTCCCTGTGACTGCAACAAACTTCTGCATCTCTGAAATCCAGCTAACCGCCGTACCACCAACAGTGAACACATATCCTGTGGCGCTACTCCTGTCATCTAAGTCACCTGCCATATCCGCATCTACATACCCATGTAGAGAAGTGTTTGACCCTGCATAGCATAAATACTTGCTGCTGGTCCCTCTCAGATATCTAAGAATCCACTGAACTGCTTTCCAGTGCTTTTTTTCTGGATTGACCATAAACTTGCTGACAACTCCCACTGCTTGGGCAATATCAGGTTTAGTACACATGTACTCAACCTTATCATGTGATTTAGGACATTGTCCATAGCTCAACTTGAATTGTCCAACCATAGGTGTGCTAACCGATTTTACATCCTGCAAATTGAACCTCTCCACTACCTTATTCACACAATCCTCTGGAAACAAAATCAACCTGTGATTTTTCCTGTCTCTAGAAATACTCATGCCAAGGATTTTATTTGCTCCTCCTAAATCCTTCCTGGCACATGTCTGAGCTACTTTTACTTTTAGCTCAGCAATTCCCTGCATGTGTGACCCTACAACAAGTATATACACTACATACAGTAACAAGATAATGTTGCGACCATTATCCAACCTGGTAAAATAAACACAATGGTTACATTGACATTGACTAAAGCCATGCTTTGTCATATACCTGTCAAACATTTACCACTGTACTGGAGCTTGCTCAAGACCATATAACCTGGCCTTCTGTCTCACCTGTCCATTATCTCCTTTCTTTAACCTGTGAATCCATTCGTCTTTCAGTGTTTTTTTTCCGACTGGCAACTCTACCAAATCTCTCGTTTGGTTTTTCTCCAAGGAATCAATTTCCTCATTCATGCCATGCTCCCACTGTTTTCTGGATTCTACGTGCATTACCTCTTCAAAACTTCTTGATTTTCCACCATCAGTGAGCAACAAGTAGTATAAAGAAGGGGAATAACGAAATTAAAGTTTACATACCCTTTCGGACCTCCACATGGGCGTTTGAGACTCATTGACAACTTGTCATCCACCCAAATTTTGTTCTAACAGTGACCGATGTCAGTCATCTCTCAGTCTGCACTTGACTGACGTCGGTTCCATGCAACCGACCTGACCGACGTCGATTCTCACCTGATCGACGTCGATTCCTACATGCTCGACATCACTAAATTTGGTCTCCATTGGACCGACGTCGGTTCCTGCCTGTTCGACGTCGGTTCTCATCTGATCGACGTCGATTACCACCTGACCGACATCACCGACTTTGGTCTCCACCGAACCGACGTCGGTTCCTGCCTGATCGACGTCGATCTCTGCCTGACCGACGTCGGTGTCTGTGTTTTCTTGTGAGTGATGATTTTTACCCGCGAGCTCATTTTGGATCATAACCTTGTCCAAATCAACCTTGCCCTGCTCAAAATTATTTAACCTCTTGAGCTGATCTATGTCCATCATTTTTTCTTTGAAAACCAAGGCTTTCCAGTTCTTAAATATGTCAAAAACATCAGATTTTCTCTTTATGCAATAAACTCAATCTTTTCTTGTAGCATCATCCATGAAAGAAACATACCACTGTGATCCTCCAATAGAAGCTCTTTGAGCTGATCTCCACACACCTGTGTAAACAAGCTCCAATCTGTGCTTCTTCTTTGTTGACCTAGTCTTGAGAAATCTCACTTTTTCTTATTTCCCAAACATACAGTGCTCACAGAAATCTCGGTCTATCAAATCTGAACACATACCTTTTGACTTAAGAACATCCATTCCCTTCTCACTCATGTGACCAAGCCTACAGAGCCACATCTTTGCATCTACATCTGAAGTAGATAAAACAGAAAGAGAATCAGTAATACAAATAGATAGATAAAGTGTACCTACTTTCTTACCTCTTGCTAATACAAGTGCACCCTTGAAAACTTTTTAAGATTTTGCTATGAGAGTTATTGTGCAACCCTCATCACCCAACTTCCCTACAAAAATTAAATTCCTGTTTAGGATGGGTACATGCATGACATCCTTCAACACCCATGTGTTGCCTGTCTGCAATTTCAGCGGCACTTCCCATTTGCCAACCATTTGACAAGGCTCACCATACAGATAATCATCTATCTACATCCTCCATAATTGATAATTATTGCCATTGAATTTCTCCATTCTTAGCTTACTTTCTTCTGCCATTGATTTACTCCCACTCAAACAGAAACCCCTGTGAGTGACCTGTAATCAACAAACACTAACTTCGCTCTGATACCACTTGTTAAGATTCTAGCTCTTAAGAGCACACTTGATTACCTTTGTATAAGCAACTAAACACAAAATTAAACCAGAAGTAATAAGTAACTAGAATTCAGAAATAGCAAAGAATAGATGATACGAGAAATAATACAATATGTATTAACACTCTTCCAAAATGAATACAATGAAGAAATCACACTCTTCCCACACCTCTTGGATGTCCAGTAATTCTCTCTCAAAAGTTCTCTCTCTCTCAATTACAAACAACTCAAACACAGAGTTGTTCCCTCCAAGTGAATCAACTCAATGGTTGTTTTGCCTATCTGTCAGTCCACCAGTGACAATCAACTCAATGGTTGCTTTGCCTACCTTACAGCAGATCTCCTTGATCTTGCTCATTGTTATGTTGCAGATCTCCTTGATATTGCTACCCCGTAAATCTAACTGACCTTGCACACACACACACCCACAGATCTACTTGATCTTGCACACCCTGCAGATCAACTGACCTTGTTTACCAAGCAGACCTTCTTGATCTTGCACACTTGCAGATCAACTAGTCTTACTTACCATGTAGATCTTCACTGATCTTGCACACCCTGCAGATCAACTGATCTTACACTTGAGGATCTAAGCCTTCTTAGTCCTTAGTCCTTTTTTACAATACAGCGTATGGGTCTCTTAAATAGATCCCATACAAACAATAATTAGAAACGCAGACTCAAGACTAAAATTAGTCTTTACATGCAAAATAATTGTCCGTTTAAAATTAGACTGAAACGCACAGATGACCGACGTCGGTCTCTGTCTGTCTGGAGATGACCGATGTCGGCAGCTTCCGGTCTACCCCTGACCGACGTCAATTGGCCTAACCGACGTCAGTTACTGTGACACTCAGCAACCTCCATATTTGCATCAGTGAAGCTTTTAGCTCCACAACCTAACATAAGTTATTGTCCATTATATACTTATATCACACTTCGCATAGTTATCCATGTATTAACTTGTTCCAATGGGTTTTCCAAGAACCTCTACTAATATCAATTTTCATATATGCTTATTTAGATGGAACCCAACAAGAGGAGTGGTAAACATGAGTGGTAGCCAAGAACTTGGAGTAGATTTGGAATTTTCTTGTAAGAGATAAGGATGTAGTGATCTAGAATGCAAATTTATTTTCTTCTCTCTATAAAATATAGTTCCATAGCTCAACATAGGAGGTTTGAAAGGCGAAGGGAATAAGTAGGAATTTAAACATTTCCCCATGGGTTATCCATTTCCTTTGAAAGGTCCCTAGATAACTAAGCATAGGGATATGGATTGTTTGTATCATTAAGTCTTAGCCCATTGAATACTAGAGCCCAAACCTAAGAGAAAAATGGAAGATATTCCATGTAATTATGGACCACCATTTCATTCTCCAATAGCATGATGGAATTTTTTGCAATGTGGCCATTTAGGAGTTGGTCCAAATATAATTGGGGAAGATTAATTCCTTTGACTAACCTTATAGTGTCATAGTTTCCAAACATATAGCCAAAAGCTTCCATGGAGAGGATAAATAAGGAAGGGGATAGAAGGTAACCATGTCTAATGGAGTGAAAAATTCTATATTTATCATATTAGTGGCCATAGATAGTGATACAAGCATATTCATATTAAAAAAGATTCTTGAAAGAGTGAAAAAAATTGGGACCAAACCTCAGGGCTTGAAGTGTGGCAAGAATAAAGGGACATTCAATCTTGTCATGGGATTTTTAAAAGTCAATCTTAACAAATAAATACTTATGATTAGAGGTGTAGGTCCATTCCATCCTCTCCCAAACTTCTATAATTTTCTCTAAAATTTACCTTCCTTAGATGAAACTAGTTTCTTATGCCTTATCACCATAAATAGAAGATATATAATTCTAAGTGTTAGGGCCTTTGGGATAATATTGTATGAGACATTGAGAATAGTTATGGGCCTCCAGTTAGTGATTAGCTCAAGTTCTCTAGCCTTGAAAATAAATTTAATATTGCCTTTGTTAATAATATTTCCCTAAGAACCGTCATCCATGGATTCTAAATAAACACTATGTAAATCAAGTCCCACATAGTACCACATGGTTTGTAATAACTCACATGGAAAGCCATCAATTCTTGTGCCTTTGTCTTGAGCCATGCCTATCACTATATTTTGAAGTTCCTCAATACAAAGAGGCCTTTTACATGCCATACTTTAGCTTGATGTGAGCTTGCAAGGAATAACATCAAGGCACTTACACAAGGCAACTTTCCTTTATTCATAGGGATTGAGCTTGGAAAATTTGATTATATGCTTAACAAAGGCTTGTAGAATGTCTAAGAGACTAGTGATGCAATGACCATCTTATTTTATAGACTTGATTTGCACATCAAATTGACTAACTCTTTGCTTCTTTAAAAAATCTTTGGAAACACAGTCACCATTGAGTCAATGAATGTAGGCTTAGATTTATGCTCCATGAGCTTGATCAAAATTTTATAGTTTAATCTCTTGTTTCAACTAAGCAACTTGATTTTTTAAGGTTTCATCCAAAGTGGATTTTTAAAGCTCATGAGAAACTTGATTCAATTCCCTTATATATGTAAATTTGGCCATTTTCCTAAACAAGACTAATTATTTTCCAAACACTCTAAGAAAATTGGGTTAACGCAAAATGACAGCCTCCTACTAGTCAATCCAACCAAAGGCATTATAAGGGCATGGAAAAAGGGTACAAACCTATTTGATATGAGTAAGGGTTTTAATATGCTACATATGTAAAGTGTTGACATAGAACTAGTTATTGAAAATATTTGTTGGCAAATCAAACCATTCAATGTAAAATTTAATGTGTTGTTGTTTTGACAAAAGAATATCTAAGAGCATGATGATTGGCCTACCATACTAATGGGAAAAACATAAGACATTTCACTTTAAAAGGAGATCTTTGTCCAGTCTCTTAATGATCCAGGAGGATCTATATTTTGCTTCAAAAATGAAGTCATCAAATTGCAGGTCGATCATTTCCATGGCGAAGGGCTCATCGAGAGCTTTACAGTGCATTCCACGATTCACAAAATAGAGCCCTTATGTATAAGTTATCGCACGACGAAGATCAAACCAGGCAAGTAAAAAAAAAGGAACATCTAGTTGGACATCGACAATTGGCGAGTGGAGATTAGACCATGTGGTAGGTCCTCAAGCCACCACGTGGTTTTTCACCATTTAAATATTTTACCATTTATCTCTAAGGTCTAATTTAACTATATTGTAATTAAATATTTTGACTATTCTAAACACCACCACATACCTTCCACGTGACATCCACACTTTCCATGTTCCATCCATGAAATCACCACATTACATGTCAACCGAAGATTCTATCCAACCAAGTGTCCATGAAATACCACGTTTTTCCCATAGTTCTCACACACTCCACATACCACATACCAAAAACCCACAAAATGCAAGCTAATGTCAATTACTTGGCATTGGTTACCGTGAATTTCATGGTATTTAAAACCAAACATGCCTCTCCACTTCCTAAATGTGGGATTTAAGATTAACATTGACCACCAAATGCATTGGAAGGGATTCAAACCATGTTCATGTTTGGTAAAAGGATAAGCTCCCAACCAATTGGGACACTTGTGCAAATAATATATAAAAGGGTCAAGTTTGTATTTGAAGGCAATGTGTCAATCGTGGAGAATGTATTCCAAGGCATGTAAAGAGTGTGGAGAGAAATAGAGATGGTATTAACAACTCAAACAAAATAATATTGTTTCGAGAGGATCTCTTGGATAGAGTGAAGCCCATATAGATGACTTTTAAGACTTTTTAATATTGTACGCTATTTTGCAACAATTATAATAAGGAGCGATCCCCATTGGAGCGAATCTAGAGACGTAAGCTTATAACCAAACTTCGTTATCAAATCATGTGGTATTTTCTATTGAATTGATCTCTTTATTATATTGCACTCTTAAATTTTGTCTATTTTAGATATTTAAAATCCGATTTTAATTTTGTAATCACTTAAAATGTTGATTTTAATTAAATCATTATATTAAGGTTTTGATCCATTGTAAGTGTGTTTTCGCTACTATGACACTTGTTTGATTTTGATTACGGATCAAATTTTTGGTATCAGAGTGGAATTTGTATTTAACCATATGGATTGCTAGTGTATGTTGATAAGGTCAAGATCTAGGTGAGGTGAGGGAGAATTAACAGAATATGATCCAGAGATTGGATCAAGACGTACTGTAGAAATAGGAGATGACTTTGAGTCTAAACGAGATTTTCAATAATATTTTTTGAAAATGAAGGACATGGTCGAGGAACTTTACCGTGAATGATGAATTAAGATGGAGCATGATGAAAGTGGTAAAAAATTTGAGAAACCTTTGTCCTCTTTGGGTGATAGTAAAGACAAAAACGTTGTTGAATCTCTTCCTTCACTAAAGCTAGATTTTAAGTTTGAATTGTCGATGTTTACTGGTGAGATTAATGTAGAAAAGTTGAATAACTAGATAAAGTAAATTGAAGTATATTTCAAGATCCAGAAGATTACAGATGATGAGGCTAAAATTCACCTAGCTTCTCTTCGAATGGGAGGCACAAGACTCATCTAGTGGGAGAGTAAGTTGAAGGAAAGCGAGATTAATACAGGGAACTTAATTTCCACTTGGAGTGAATTTTTTTATGCACACAAAAAGCAATTTTATCCTTTAGGCTATATGCAGCAAGCCATGATGGATTGCCAATCTTTTAAACAAACTAAAAGCCAAAGTGTTCAAGATTATACACAATAATTTAATAAAAATGCTTTACTTTTGAATATTCCTCTTTATACATAGGAAACACTGCTTAAGTATATAGGTGGGTTGCATAGTTACTTGAAACACATGATTCTGGTTCTCAATCCTACTAGTTTAGATGAAGCATGTGTTAAATCCATTCATTTAAAGGCTAGATGAAAATAGACAAAAGAATCTTTTCCTAAATTTAAAAGTAAGCAATCTAAAGTGAAGCATTATAAAGGGTAAAGTTCTGGAAAGGGTAAACAAAAATCCACTATTACTGTTCATAAAAAAAAAGAGTAAGCCATTTTGCAATCATTACCAGAAAAATCATGATGAGTCTAAGTGTTGGAAATTACATCTTGAGTTAAAGTCCTTTTAATAGGTTTAAGAAGAAGGATAACAAAACTAATACTATGGTTCAGGATATGGGTTCAGACTCCAGAGATGAAACTAAGATCATAGCTATGAGTATGCAGAATTGTTATTCTCTTTCTAGCACTAAGTCATCTAATGTTGCTTCCTCTTCAAAACAAAAATCTGTGCATGATGATGAAAAAAGAAATGAGTTGTTTCACATTAAGATTGTTGCAAAACATACTAAGATTGACACTCTATTTGATAGTCGATCATAGGAAAATTTGATTTCTAAAGAGATTGTTAAAAAGTTAGGCTTAAAGACAAATCCCCATCCGAAACCCTATCCACTTGGTTGGGTGTGTGATGATGCAAAACTACAAGTAACCAAAACTTGTAGATTGAAATTTGTCATCACATCCAAATTCATGGATGAAGTTGATCTAGATATAGTCCCCCTGGACATATGCGGGATTGTTTTAGCAAGTCCTTATCTTTATGATAGAAAAGCAATCTTCTATAGGGAGGAGAATAAGTACTTTCTTTTTAAAGATGGCATTAAATATATAGTCAGAGCACATCATGTTAAGATGAGTCTTTCCTTGGTTACAACAGGGCAAATGAAAAGACTAGTCAATTAAAACAAGAATTTTTGTCTCATGTTGATTAAGTTTAAGAAAAAAGAATATTACCAGGCTATGAAAAATTGTGATCCTAAACATAAAAAAAAATTGGTTGAAATCATTTATAGTTATGATGATGTGTTTAAGGATCCCAAAGGGTTACCCCCTAAAAAGAGAGTTCAACATGAAATTCAATTGTTACAAGATTCTCCTCTCCCTAGCATTGGCATGTACACGTTATTAGTGATGGAAAATGAAAAAACCAAGAAGCAAGTAATGGAACTTTTGGAAAATGGTGTTATTCATCCTAGTACATTTCTTGTTGGTTCGCCTATCATTTTGGTGCCAAAGAAAGATGGCACATGGTGAAGGTGTGTTGATTTCCATGCTTTGAACAAAATTACTATTAAGAATCGTTACCCTCTTTCTCGTATTGATGATTTACTAGATCATTTAAGAAATGCTATCTATTTCACTAAGTTAAATTTTTAAAGTGGTTATCATCAGGTTAGGATTAATGATGGTGATATTTGAAAAATTGCTTTTAAGACAAAACAAGGATTGTTTGAGTGCCTTATCATGCCTTTCGGGTTATGTAATGCACTAGCTACATTCATGTGTTTGATGAATGATGTTTTCAATCCATTCCTTGATGATTTTGTTATAGTCTACTTAGATGATATTTTGATCTTCAGTTAGTCATGGGAAGATCATGTGATTCATATTAGGAAAGTCATGGATACATTGATAAGGGAGAAACTTTATTTGAAATTGTCTAAATGTGAATTTGGCAAGAACTCTTTGGTTTGCTTGGGTTATATTGTAGGACATGGTGAGTTGAAAATTGATCTTACAAAAATGGAGGTTATAGTTAAATGGCCTAAACCCAATAATGTAACTGAGATTAGAAGTTTTCTTGGTGTACTACAATATTGGAGAAAATTCATTGCTAATTTCTCATTTATTGCATCACCCTTGCATTCTTTAACTAGTACTAAACATGTCTTTCAGTGGGGAGGCAAGCAACAAAAGACCTTCGACACTTTGAAGACAAAGATTAGTATTGCTCCTGTCATGGCACTTCCTAATTTGCATCAGCCATTTGAGATCGAGATGGATGCAAGTGATTATGCTATGGGAGTTGTTCTAATGTAAAGAAAGAATCCAGTATGTTATCATTATGAGACCTTCACATGGGTGATAACAAATTATCCGACTTATGATAAGAAATTGTATACATTGGTTCAAAGTGTTAAGAAATGGAAACATTACTTGATGGGAAAGGAGACAGTGATACATATAGATCATTAGCGCCTTTAGTATCTCCAGTCATAGGCCAAGCTACAACACTCTAGGCATTTTCATTAGATGGGTTTCCTACAATAGTTTCCTCTTGTG
Source organism: Torreya grandis (assembly GCA_037957365.1). NCBI lineage: Eukaryota > Viridiplantae > Streptophyta > Pinopsida > Cupressales > Taxaceae > Torreya > Torreya grandis. The sequence continues at coordinate 1,703,512 of JARHVA010001033.1, read as the reverse complement.
ATCAGGTATAAGAAAGGTATTCATAATAAAGTTGTTGACATACTTTTTAGGCCTCCTATGGTAGTTGCATCTATTCTTTTACAACATAATTCTTTGACTCATGAAAGTTATAAAGAATAGTATGTTCATGATGTTGACTTTAAGGATGTGTATAAAGACTTGATGAGTGGTAGATAGGTGGAAGAATCAGACTATCATGTGTATAATGGACTTTTGTATCATTTGGGTAAACTTTGTATTCCTCAAAATGAAAGGGTGCACATGATTAGGGAAGCACATACTTCTCTTATTTTGGTCATTTTGGAGTTGGTAAAATGGTTGCACATTTGAAAATGTATTGTTACTGACCTCGTATACAAGAAAATGTTGCCAAATATATCAAGGGATGTGTACTTTGTGCTACAAGCAAACCTAGTAACAAGAAACTGGGACTTTACACTTCCTTACATTTTCCTACTCATCCCTGGGAAAGTATTTCCATGGACTTTGTAGGGGGTTTGCCTATGTTACAGAGAAAACACGATTACTTGTATGTGGTAGTGGATAAATTTAGCAAGATGTATGTTTTGATTTCTTACACTAAGCAGATTACAGGGGAAGGTATGTCATACTTGTTCTTTCGGCATGTATGGGTTCATTTTGGTTTGCCCACTTCTATTGTCTCTTATCGGGATTCTCAATTTCTTAGGGAATTTTGGTCAACATTGTGGGAATTGATGGACACTAAGTTCAATAAGAGCACTACATTTTATCCACAGACCGATGGTTACATAGAGGTTGTAAACCGCACAGTGGTACATTTGCTTAGGGGTTATTTTAGTAAACATCCCAAGTTGTGGAATGAGAATTTATGCTATATACATGTTTACAACCGTGCACTTCATTCTTCTACTATGAAATCTCCTTTTGCAGTTTGTTATGGATATTTACCTAAATATCTTCTAGATGTTTGTTATGGATAAGATTCAGCTACTGATGAACGTAAAGATGTTGTTAAAGCCAAGAAATTCATTAAAAAGATATAGCTGGTACATCAAACTATCTAAGATCAATTAGAGAAAAGTTCGGCACAACACAAATTAAGACATGGCAAACATCATGTTGATGACCAATTTGTTATAGGTGATTTGGTATGGCTTCACATCAGTAAGAAAACGCTGATAGGTGAAGGTAAAAAGTTGAAACCAATCCGATATGGTCCTTTCTAGATTACGAAAAAGACTGGGAAAAATGTTTTTCGATTAGATTTGCTATCTTATATGCAGATTTATTTAGTTGTGAATGTGGAAAATCTAAAATTGTATAAGCTTCCGATAATTGTAGATCATGATGAGAGTGTATCTATTCCTTTTGTTGTTGATTTTGCTCTTGAATATCTAATAGAACTACAGGAAGATACAATACTTGGCAAGAAGGTTCAAATTTTGCAAAGGGGAGATGTTGAATATCTTCATGTTAGTCTCAAAGGGATGCACCCAAACAAGGCCAAATGGATGGAAGTTAGAAGAGTGAGGGAGCAATACCCTCACCTCTTTACAAATTAATCAACTTTTAGAGGTCCAAAAGCTCCTAGTAGGGAGGATTGATCCAAGAGGATCTATATTTCACTCTAAAAATGAAGTCATCACATTATACATTGATCATTGCCATGGTGAAGGGCTCATCAAGAGATTTTTAGAGCATTTCATAGTTCACAAAATTGAGCCCATATGTGCAAGTTATCATACGATGAAGATTAAACCAGGCAAGTAAAAAAATTGGTTTGGTGGAACATCCAGTTGAACATCAATAATTGGCAAGTGGATGACAAGTGGCGAGTGGAGATTGGACCACGTGGTGGGTCCTCAAGCCACCATGTGGCTTTCCACCATTTAACTATTTTACCATTTATCTCTAAGGTCTAATTTAACTATATTGTAATTAAATATTCTAAATGTTCTAAACACCACCACATACCTTCCATGTGACATCCACACTTTCCATGTTCCATCCATGAAATCACCACATTACATGTCAACCGAAGATTCTATCCAACCAAGTTTCCATGAAATACCACATTTTTCTCATGGTTCCCACACACTCCACATACCACATGCCACAAACCCATGAAATGCAAGCTAATGCCAATTACTTGGCATTGGTTACCATGAATTTCGTGGTATTTAAAACCAAGCATGCCTCTCCACCTCCCAAATGTGGGATTTAAGATTAACATTGACCACCAAATGCATTGGAATGGATTTGAACCATGCTTATGTTTGGTAAAAGGATAAGCTTCCAACCGATTGGGACGCTTGTGCAAATAGTATATAAAGGGGTCGAGTTTGTATTTGAAGGCAATGTGTTGGTTGTGGAGAATGTATTCCAAGGCATGTAAAGAGTGTGGAGAGAAATAGAGATGGTATTAATGACTCGAACAAAATAATATTATTTCAAGAGTATCTCTTAGACAGAGTGAAGCCTGTATAGATGATTTTGAAAACTTCTTAATATTGTAAGCTATTTTGCAATAATTATAATAAGAAGTGATCCCCATTTGGAGTGGATCCGTAGATGTAGGCTTATAGCCTAACTTTGTTATCAAATCATGTGTTATTTTTTGTTGAATTGGTCTCTTTATTACATTGCACTCTTAAATTTTATCTATTTAGGTATTTAAAATCTGATTTTAATTTTGTAATCACATAAAATGTCAGTTTTAATTAAATCGTTATATTTAGTTTTTGATCCAATGCAAGTGTGTTTTCGCTACTATGACACTTGTTTGATTTTGATTACAAATCACTTAAGAACCCTTTTTCCATTGAAAAAATTTAAACCAGGTAAACCAAGGGATAGGGGAAGGATATGCAGTGATGATTGGGGCCAAATAACCTAGTTTATTTCATACGTAAAACCATGCCTTTCATTCTTTGGCACACCATCTCATGGGAAATGTTATTTCTTTATCTTCCAAATTCAACCATGTTGAAATCTCCAAAAATTAACAAGTGGTAAATAGGGAGTTACTTTGCTAGCCACTGTCAAACAGCCTCTCACTTGATGGTGTCGTTAGAGGCGTAGAGATTGATGACCCCAGTGGTTTGCATGTCAAAATTGAACATTATAAAAAGATAAAAGTTAGATGGATCCACTACCAAATCCATTTTGAATGATGAAAAAATGGGTGTTATCATAGTGATGACCCCACCGTGTCTTATTTCACAGTCAGACATGTGATATGTAGCATCAGACCAGATAGATTTCGCTACCATCTGGAAAGCAAAACCATTAAAATTCACTTCTTGTAGATATGGAATATGCAAATATTTAAAATTATAATAGTTGGTGTAGAACATATACTTGTGTGTCAATTCATTTAAACCTCAAACATTCCATGATCAAACATTCATTGGAAACTATCAAGATTCATGGTTTCATTATATTTCCCTTCAAGTTACCTAAAGCAATTATTTAGGAACTTATGTTGTTGATGTTTGGAAAGAGATATTACAATAACAATAAGTTGGGCACTCATTTTGCACAAAATCCACCTCATTTCTTCCTTGCGAATAACTTCACAGGAATTGTGTATCCTAGTTATTAGGGGATAGGGGAGCTTCCCTAGGCTTTATAGCCATGACAAGGGCCTTTTGTGATAAGGATTGTGACTAAAACTATGATAAACTATGATTTTAAGACTCTTATGTCTTTAAAACTCTATTAGTGGCCCTTAAATTACTTGTCATGACTAGGCTAGGGTTTTCTTGAAGAACTTGAGTAATTGGAGGTTGGACAATAGTTTATGGGTTTACCACAACAACAATCATGAATGGATTAGGGATGTAAATGGGTAATTTTTTATTTGTGTAGTATGATTATTTTAACGACCCTCTACCTTCCATCCATCATTATATTTAATAGGTAGATACAAAGATTCAGTTGTGGCTTTGATCGAAGGATTCATGACTACCACGAGTTGACAGTCTTTGATATTGTGGCTTGAAGCTTGGAACCAAAAGCAATTGTTGAGAAGGTTGATGTACATAACCCGTTGGGTGAATCGTTTCCATCCAATTTTAATATCAATGGTCTTGTGAAGGTCTTGTGCAAGGTCAATCTCAATACAGACACACCATTGTGGTCTAGCAACACAAAATCTGTCATTTTCTAAGAAACTACACCAACCTAGAGGCTTAACCAATTATTCCAGAAGGGCCAAACAATATAGGTAAGGCAAAGAACTCCACCTAGACATGGACTATGAGTTTTTCCTTGTCATAGATGACAAGGTCACAGGTTCAAGGAGAAAACACAAGCAGTGAGCTTCTAACATAACATAGGCCATGTTTCTGTATGGCAGTTCTAATATAACAAGAAACCTTTGGACAAGTTATATACCCCAATAAGATTAATTCCATGGGGTTGCCATTGAGTTTGTACCTAGCTCTTGAGCATGGATCCAACATGGAGGCATCCCACAAAGTAACCAATAAAGGTATGAGATTCAAGTCATTGGCATACTCTATAAAATTCATACAAATCAAGTAAAACATCAAGAGGGTTATCCTAATAGTGGGGTACATTACCTCATAAAAGACCCTAGGTACAATCTTACATCATTTCTTTGGTGTCATGGTTGCTTCACCCAAAGTGAGTTCCATTCAATAATGCAAAGCCCATTAAATAAAAAAGTAATCTCTCAATGGGAAGATCTAAGCTAGAGGCTAATAAATGCTAATCAAATCAATGTAAAAACCTAGTAAAGGCAAAAAGAACATCAACGATATAGCCTCTATGAGAAAACCTTAAGAAGACATGCTCAACATTGACAAGAACTCACTTCTTAAATGTTCCAAAGTGAACTCCTTTAAATAAATATCTTAATTTTATGTAAATCTTATATTTTATTGGCAATTGCATCTTAAATTGTAATGAGTACTTCAATAAATAAATATTCAAGAAAATTATAATTGAAATAAAGAAAACTATTTATTTTAAATTATAGAAATTTAAAAAATATAAATATAATCGAAAATCCACTTTTACAAAAAATTAAGAATTTATTTAGATCATCCAAAATCAACTATAACAACTGAACATAATCATCCTACTTTTTTATTGATAAAATATATGGCTACATTTTGATATTGAAATGCTAACAATAAACTTAAAAATTGAAACGTGAGTGCAAATATAAAAAATATCATAACACTTATTAAAAATCTTTTGTTTAATACCCAATCCATTTCAAATCAATCTCGCATGCAAACTGTAGATTTTCTTGTATTTTACATCTCTTATTTTTCAGTCAAACTCGTACAATAGAAACAATATTAGCAACCAACTGCATTTAACACATAGCTAGAAGCAATAAATGTTGTAATGTGTTATTGAGAGGAAAATAAATTAATAAATATTAGATAAATTTTTTAATGTGTTATTAGGCAAACATTTGTGATTAGATAAATGGGCCTTTAAACAACTAAACATATATTTCATATACACGAATTTGGTTGTCCCTATTGCAAGTAAACATATTAAATTTTTAATTTGACTAAAATATAATCAAAGCCTTAGACTTTTCATAATTGAATGAGAACCAAATGTTTTTTTTTTTGAAAGGGAATGCAGTGCAATATACCCAAAGAAAAGAGTATAACATAAGCTCAAATATTCTCACCCAATTTCAAAATCGACGTTGAAAGAATTTTACATTCATAATGAAGGTATCGCATAACCTTATGCAATATCAAATTTAATAGTTAATCGATTTAAAGTACCAAGTTTTTTTTTTCATAATTCACACAAGCCATTGAAATAAAAGGTGGTGGAAAATGGTGGTAGGTCATATATCCAAAATCAAATATTGACCATTATTGTTTCTTGACTTTGAATAAACAAATCATTGTTTCTACATCCACACAATATTTCATCCTTAAGCCATTGAAATGATTGTTATGATCGTGCCATCTCATTTGATAAGAAGAATATCTTCAGAGGTTCCAATGTAAAATGAAGTTAATATTTACTACCAAAAAAATAATATTTGTGATTAGAATTGTATAATAGATATAGTCATATTTATAACATATAAATTGTGAATTTATGATGTGTGAAGACATGATCGTAAAGAAAGAGTTGTAGCCAATTTAGAGGTAGAGCAAAGCATTATTAAATCTAAAAAACCTAAAAAGAAAAAAAAATCATATTACAATTTGTTTTAAATAATAGGATATAGAAAATAGAATTAAAATCAAACTTATTTATCATGGAGCTGGAATACAAAGAAGAAATAAATACACGTAAGGTACATATGATATACCTCTAATTAAATTTTCTGAAATTATGATTGGATTGATGGAAAAGCCACATATGTTGATGAATGTACAAACAAAATAGAAAATGTAGTTATGTGTCAATAGAAGTTTAACTTAAAAATATACAATGTGTTTGAAATAGAGCAAGAAAAACAAGAATAATATATTTTAGGAAAGCTTATTCTATTTTTTTTTGTTATTGAATATTTTTCATAACCTAACCTTTGATATATGGGTTTGCAATTCATCACCTTTGATAACATTAAAGCTAATTTCATCCATCCCTTTTAATTGAGAGATTCAACCACATATAACCATAAACATTAAAACAGTTTACATGTTATTAACAACCAACTGATAAGCCACCCAGCACAAGGTAAAGACATGAAAACTTTCTCCATACTCGAGCAATCAGAAACAACCACTCATTACAAATTTCGGTAGAAACAACCACGCATTACTCAAGCAATTAGAAACTTGATTCATTCTTCATGTAACAAGTATGAAGAATGGAAAAGGACTACAAAAATAATTAAAACCTGTTTCCTCTATGATTTATTAACTCAACCCCAACTTCTAATCTACCATATTTAACAACCTAAATCCTTTGTAGCTTCTAGAGAAGCCTGGGTGAGATTAATCCTCAAAATAGAGTTGTTTTAACAAGTGCAAAATCTTTACTTTTGTTTAAATTATAATTAAAGGTCAAAACAAAATGCACATAATACATCATTCATGGTTAGAAAAAAATAAGTGTTTTTTCACTAATAGAAAAATTTCTATATGATTAAATAATTAATTTCGTCCATTAAAAAAGATTTATTTTTTTGAATTAAAAATAAATTAAAATTAAAGTCCTTCCTTAAAAGTAAGAACACATCCTCCAGCACTTTCTCAAAGCCAATATGAGCTTATAGATAACTAACGTTTGTTTTTAAAAAACATTTTTATCAAATCATATGGAGCCTAGATAGCTATAAAAAAATTTCTAAGAATTTTACGTGCTTGATATCCTAAATGTTGTATTGTTGTTTATAATAAATACATGCAAGTTACTAAACAATTCCTAGGTGGGTATTGTGCCATTACGTGATCTTTGTTTTATATGAAAATTAAAATTTTTTTACAATATTTCATAATGTGCACCAAAATTTATATTTAAGAAATATTGACAAAATGACAATAAAATCCAAAACCTTGATAAACACCAATAAGAAAGGATAGAAAAGATAAATCAGAACCAGTAGGACATTCTTGCCATCCTCTTTACCTTCTCATGCCTCCATTCAAGGATTCAAATGCATGTGATTAGACTCAAATTGACAAAGTGATAACTTGATGTTGGATGATTGATGATTAAGGATTATAGATTTTGCTATAGGATTTCTAGAATGATTTTGGCATGGGCTCCATAGATTTGTTTGAGAGTGGGTAGGGAGCTTAGTTAAATAGATAAATGGAGGAAAGATCAGGGGCTTAGATTTGAATTTGGGAGAATAAGATCAATGATTGAGAAATTTTCATGAAATTTTTAATTCCATGGAAATATCTAGAATAGAAAAATTCTAGAAGAAGGGGGCTAAATTGGAGAGATTTCTAGAATCCTCCAATTTTAGAAATCTCCCCATAGGGTTTAGGGAAGGCTAATGTAGGGTGGTGGGTGGGTAGTTAGAATATTTTTGAATTTAAAATTAGTTAGTGGGATTAGGAAGTAGGTTAGTAGGTAATGGGGTTTATTAAGGGTTAAATGAGGATTAGGATTCCTAGGGATGTAAGAATATCTATGGGGGTAGGCTAGTAGATGGTTAATTGGGGTTATGGAAATTAAAAAAATTCATTATAGTAGATAAAAAGGATTAGATTAGGATAATTGGAGATTAGGGAAAAATAATAAAGAGATGAGATGAATAAGGTTAGTGAATGTAGATTAATGAAACAGGAATGGGTTAAACGTTATTAGTGTCAACTAATAGGAATATTAGTCGACTATAATGAAGTGAGCAATTTTAGGTGTATACATTTTGTCCCTCTTTGAAAGAGCATTGTGAGTTGCTAAAGTAGAGGGAGTGATTGTCTTTCAAATAAAAACCATGTCATGGATGAATGTTATTGGATGATGATAGGGGATATGATGCCCCCTCTAAGGGACATGCGGGGAAGAAAGAGATGGATGGCCACTCAAAAGAAAAAATGATGGGTGGGGCTGAGATGGAGAGATGACGGGATGGGATGTCATATGTGGGATAGAAAATGAAGGAGATGAGCGATTTGACTCGAGCAATGAGCTACAAATTGATAATAATGCCCCTGGCAAGGACACATGCACAGAGAACAGAGATGATGAGTGTCACAATTGTAGACACATCACAAGGGGGAATCAACCACAACAAGATGATGATAGGATTAATAGGCCGCAAACTTTAGACGTATCCCAAGCAAAGATGCATGCAAAGGAGAGTTGTTGGCTAAGATAAGATTGATTTGATAAGATTATTGATGGGTGTAGCTCAAAGCTAAATTGATCAATATGATTTTTCTAATGACAGAGACGAAATGAGATGATTGAGTGACCAAAAAGATTAGGATGATGCCCCTAGCAAAGACACATGCAAGGGATCGAGAGAGAAGATATTATTCAAGATATGCACCAATTTTAAGATTTTGGAAATATTATCAAAATGACAATACAAACCCAAAATCAATGACAATAATAGGCAAGGATAGAGAAGATAAATAAAAAACTGATATAACATCTTACCACGCTCTTTACCTTCTCATGCCTCCATTCCAAGATTTGAATGCATATGATTAGACTCAAATTGACAAATTGATAGCTTGATGTTGGCTAGATAATGGATGCTTTGATAGTTGATTATGGATTTGCTATAGGATTTCTAGAATGATTTTGGCATGGTTTCCCTACAAATTTTCTAGATGGTTTGAGAGTGGAGGGAGAGGTTGGTTTTATAGAAGAAAGGAGGGAAGATCAAGGACTTAGATTTGAATTTATAAAAATCAAATCAATGGTTTGTAATTTTCCAAAGAATATTAAATTCCTTAGGAAACCTCTAGAAATAGAGGTTTCTAGAGACTTGGAGGGAAGTCTCCAATTCTAAACACTTCACCATTATCTTAGAGATAATGGAGGATTAGGTGGGGATTAGGATAGGATTAGGGCCATAGGGATGTAGAAAAGGCCAGGGTGTAGGTTAGTAGGTGGGGTTATGCGAATTAAACAATTTTATATAATAGATAAATAGGATTAAGTTAATATAATGAGAGATTTAGAAGAATTAATGAGGGAATGAGATTAGACTAAGGATAGTGAATGAAAGATTATTGAAGGGGGATATTAGATAAATGATTAAGAATAGGAGATTAATTTAGTGAGATGAATTAGAATATATGAGATTAGCAGAATTAATGTCGCTTATTAGAAATATTATCGACGGTAATGAGGTGATCAAATTTAGGTGTATACATTTTGTCCCTCTTTGAAAGGGCATTACAAGGAGCGAAGTGGAAGGAGTAATGGTATTTCAAAGAAAAACCATGTCGTGGATGAATGTTAGTGGATGATGCTAGGGGATATGATGCCCTCTCAAGGGGACATGGGGGGGAGAATGAGTTGGATGGCCACTCGAAAGAAGAAATGATGGGTGGGATGAGATGGATAGATGAGAGGATGGAATGGCAAATATGGGATAGAAGATGAGGTTGATGTTGAGCAATGAGCTACAAATTGATAATTATGCCCCTGGTAAGGACACATGTACAGAGATTAAAGATGATGGGTGTCATTGTTGTAGACACATCCCAAGTGGGAATCAACCGCAACAAGATGATGATAGGATTAAAAGGCCACAATCTTTAGACATATCCCAAGCAAGGATGCATGCATGGGAGAGCTATAGGCTAGGATAAGATGATGATTTGAAAAGATTAATGATGTGTAGCTCAAAGTTAAAGTTGGTCACTATGATGAAGAGGCTAAGAGAGAAAAATAATGTGATCGAGTGACCGAAAGACTGATGGATGATGATAGATGATAGAGATAGTGGCTAAGCTTTCCTTGGGCACTACAAAAGTGGCCAAGTGTTGCCTACATAGTCTGAAAAGACCTCTGGCCGATGTAGTTCTGACTAAGAGAGGATGATGATGATTAAAAAGTGATAATGATGAAGATGATTAAACTTGTTAGTGATTGAAGGATATGATTTTAGATGATGAGACAAGGATGAAAGATTGAATGTTAGATGGATGAGGATTAGATTAGTGATGGGAACAAGGATGATGAGATGATTAGAGGAATGATGAGGGTGGTGTGATCAAGCCATCAAAATGTCATAAAGCTCATCATAGTCTAAGTAATCTAAAAATATAGCACTTAACAAGATGCCCCATGATATAAAATGTGACCAAGAGGACATTGTGCCAAAATGCGTGGGCAAGTAGCGAACTCTACATCCTCGAGGGCACTTTGGGTGTCCTCATAGCATCCTCGTTCATTGCCCAATAGATAAAAAGAGACACAATGCAAACAAAATATAAAACAAAAAAGATATATACAATCATACAAATAAGACAAATAACAAATAGGCAACACATACAAGTATATACATGCAGTATCCCAATGTCTTACCTAATAATAGGATGAGTGATTGGATGATAGGTTGGATTAGGATAATCATGATGTGATGGTGATGGAGGATAGACTTTAAGTTGGATAGGATTATGATGATTACGATGAAGATGAGGTGTTGCCCCTACTTTAGGATAGAAAGATGGATGACATGATAGGGGTCTTTGAATATTGATTTGGTCCTAAAAACCAATCAAAAAGTGGCCAAGGATGGTGATTAGACAAGTGATAACCAAGGATTACCAACAGACACGGCCTTGTAAGGATCCAATCTAGCAAGGAGACTAGGAGATGATGGGATCAAATACCTTTCATGCTATCAAAAGTGATTAGATTGGTGCTAGACATGAAGAGGCAATGATAAGGACAGTGATGGGATCAAGTACCTTCCATACTAGCAAAGGGTAAGTAGATGGGTGCCAGGTATGAAAAGGCTCTAATAGGAAGTGATGGGTGCCAGATTAAGGTCTTTGACAAGGTGATGTGTGCCAATAATACCTAGGCCAAGAGGATGATGAAGATATGGAGAGATGGGTGACCACTCTGATTTGGTGTCAAGACTGGACATTGTATCCAAAGATGGGGGATAAGAAAAGGCATGAAGATGGAGGCGACTAGGCGTAAGACAAGACACGATGGACTATTTTTTTAGGATTTTTACGATTTTTGACATATATCAATTTTTAGGAATTATTGGGATATGTATATACAGTGTACAAATTCAGTTACTAGCAAAAGGAATACCAAGTCTAGCAACCAAAAGAAGGTTGGATGGATGATGGATGGGATGACAAAGGGGACCAAGGATGAATGAACTAGGGATAGCCAATGACCACATCATGAAGGAACCAAATGGTTATTTGCCTGAGTGTCCATTGGAGGATATGCCAAGATGGTTTGAGGACATTTATCAATACACCTTCTGCTTTCTTACGAAGGTCAAGATGGGAAGGAATAAATGGACATAATAGGATTGGGGATATGATTATAGACAACAGACAAAGTTGACGAGATATGAAAAGTATGGATGGATTGACAAGGGATATGAAATTGATGGATTTTCCCCAAATGTTGAGGAACAATGCAAACAATGGATTATTTTACCATGACGCCAGAAATCGGTTTTCATCATGGTACTTGCCCAAGGTGCCAGAAAATTGGTTTTCATCGTTGGACGAATGATTTTTTTTTGGGCATCTCGATTTATTAGATAAAGGGTGAGATACAAGGCATGGAAATTTGATGGATTATTTAGCCAACACTTGTTCTGGGGATGTGTGATGGTAGGATCATGTTGTCGTTACTAGATGTATTGGGATCCATGTGACCTAGTGTGATTCTTGATTGTGATCTCTCCAAATATCTAGACCAGATGTCTTCATTGCCCCTAGGAGAGACAATGTTGCCCGAGTCAATGATGTGAGGTATGGAGTGGATCATATCTTGATGGGGATGTATGGGACTTGAATGGATGATAGGACTTGATTGGTTTGTGGGTTCGTGATAGGATAGTTTTATGGGTGGAGGATTAGGACTAGCAGTCACATACACCGTTAGAGGTATTAGACATTCTTCATTTGATTGGTGCCAAGTGACAAAAGACTGCAAAAGAGCCAAGACACTTTGACATTTTGGTTTATCTTTGATCTGACTATTTGACAAATGATCGGCCATATGATTTTGAGCATTTCACTGTATTTGATTTTGACTAGCCCCTAGAAAATGATTTTGGGCTTCCCTAGAGGAGCTTGATTCTTGACTTGGAATATTATGATGATTTTGACTTTGATAGTCTCCTAGTGCCAATTTACGAGCTTCGCTAGGGAGAGATGTGTTTGTATTGGGCCGATTATTTGAATTTTATTGAATTTAACTGATGAGATCAAAGATGATTTCCTTATTATAATTGAATTTTGGAATATTGTCTTGGACCTTTGGATTTGTGGCACGTATTATATTACTCGAGGAAGGGTCCAACGATGCATGCTCCTGTTTGTCCTTAAGTAGGGAAGTGATTAAGTGATCATTGATGGGAAGAAAGGGATCTATGATGGATGAAGGTGGTGGAGATGGCGAGACGAGGTCAATGAGTGGTGATGGGGAAGCATAGTCTTCATAGGGGTTCCTAACAGACCCAGTTTTGACATCAGAGAAAATCTCCTCAAGATCAACAAAAGGATCACTAGGATTAGTTGTAGTAGACGCATCCAAAGGAGGATAAGACTCACTTTGATAGTCTTCGATAGATAAAGATTGCAAGAAATCATTTATAACATCATTGTCTTGAATGGAATCAAAAGATATGCTTATTAATGGATTGAAGATATTTGGATTATAGGTATCCTCTAGAAGATAGGCATGATCATCATCAATGAGGGATGACATTTCTAATGAGGAATCTGATGTGGATACGAGTGTTGAACATGATCCCACAGAAGATAAGACCTGTGTTGACTCTAATGCTAACTTTGATGTACAAGATGAAATGTTGCTAATAGGATATTCATTGTCCGCAATTGACCTCTCAACATGGGGTGTTTGATGTGATGGGTGAGAGGGAGATGAGGGATGAAGGATGGATTCAAAGAGAGGGTCATGAAAGGATTCATGAGAGATGGGTGGACTAGGCTCGTGAGGAATGGACTCGGCTTTTATAGAGGATTTGTTGAAGATGGGAGTGCTGTATGGACCTTGGCTTAGAGAGGGAAGGGATTGATCATGACTAGAAATGGGGTCTTGGCATTCCTCTTTTTGTTCACCCAAAGATTGAGACTCATCTGGTTCATCATCAATTATTATATCACCATGGTCAATGAGGTCTTGCACAAAGTATTGGAAAGATCGACATCAATTAATGGTATACCCCTAGGTTCGACGATATGGACAATATTGTTTTTCATTATACCAAGAGGTTGTAAGCTTAATAGGATCAAGATGTTCGATAGGTGGATAGACCATCATGTTAGCAGCGACTAGTTGGTTGAAGAGGGCCTCCAATGATATGGGAAGGGGAGTATAAGGACCCGCTTCATGTTGTGACTTAGACATGGTAGCATTGGACTTAAGATCAGATAGTTGTGGACATGTTGGGGTTGAAGGATTCGAGGTGGCCAAGATTGGATTCCCTTTGCTACTATGGGAATGGGGAGTTGATGGTTTATGACTAGAGGATGGAGGATTGGTATGAGATTCACATGACGGGGCTTGGACGGAAGGTGCAATGAGTGACATGGGATTAACACCTTTGGGAAGTGGTACACCCATCATTATGAGACATAAAAGGATCTCATCCTTGTTGTCATGTATGTATTGGTCAATGAAGGTGGGGTCTAGTTCCATAGCAATGGTTGATAGGTGATGGATGATGCAAGTAGGATAAGCACTGGAGAAGGTTCTTGAACAAAATAGATCAAAGGGACCGAGCTAGTATGATAGGTAATGATGGAGATGAGATAGACTAATGAATTAAGGACTATGATCAAATGTCAGACCAGTAGTGAAATAGGTGCTAACTTATCAATAATGCCTAGTGTTCAAACTAGTAAAAGGATTGGGAATGTGTTGGGTGCCTAATATTCAAAATTAACAAGAGGATGATATGATGGGTGCTAGTTATGAATAAGGCAAAATGATTGGACTAGAGATGATTGATAGTTGATAAGTTTGCTAGATTGAGACCGACAAAGTGACAAAACACTAACAAGCTATTGATTATGATATGAGATTTGACCAAGTGGATTAGGATAATAGGATGGTGATGAGATGATAGGATGATAGGGGGATAAGATGATAGGATTAGCTTAAGACCTTAGATTAATTTTGCTCAAGATGAGATGGAGTAGGATTAGGTGATAAAGGTGATTAGGACAACGGAATAATGATAAGTGTGATGATGAAATGATAAAGGGGTAATGAATGGTGGATTGTTTAGCCCTGTATGCCAACTCAGATAACATGAGGTGATGACTAGATGGGTGAAGGCAAGATCAAGACAAGTGATCGAGTATGGATTAAACTAAGGTAGGATATGGATGATGAATCAAGATATGATTAGGATATGGTAGAGGATGATTAATGACAAGTGGGATTAGGCTATGGTAAGACTAAGAGAACAAATTATGTACAAAGGGATAAGATTAGGATATACAATATGATTATTAAGATGATCAATGATAAGGAGATATGGTTAGACTAAGATATGATAGAGATGATCTGGTAGATGGGATTAGACAATGGATACAAGATGGTTATTAAGATATGTAAGTGGATGAGATGGTTGATAGATATGGTTAGATTAAGAGGGGATGGACAAGATAGTGATTAGGCAAGGATGTAGAAGGTAATGGGGTGGTGACCAAGGATAATGGGATATGGTGAGAATAGGAAGAGATGAGGTGATTATGGTGAGTAGGTGCTTATGTGGTCTTAGGTAGGGATGAAAGATGTGATTGGGGTAAGGGTATGACTAAGGATGAGTGGGTATGTCAAAGAGAAGGATATATAAAGAGACTATGTATAATGATGACTAGGATATATAAGATGAAAAGTAGGTAATGGGGATGTGGATCAAGAAAAGATGATGACAAGGATGTATACAAAAAGATGGTGGGAGATGTATGCACAAAATGATAGAATGATGAGAATAAAATATACAAGATGATATGTACAAAAGACCTAGATAGGCTCAGATAGGTAAAAGGCTGACTCGGTTCACAAACAGCATAGGTCTAACACAACACACGCCTAAACAAGCAAGCCACAACCTATGATTAGTAAACTGATGGGTGTGTAACCCGATGTCGACACCATCTAACGGCTACACAAGTGAGGCTTTAGGTCAATGACCCGTTACAGAATCGATCAAACCCTCTTGACTTTGCTTGCACTTAATGGTCACTTGGGCGTTGTTACTAACACTGACAGTGGAACCCCTATTATGACCAAATGGTCCTATACTACGCTGAACGAGCTCTCCAAGGGCGTCCATGATATACACGAAGGTACGTTGGGGTCCAAGTCCGAATAGGGTGTTGTCTAATCCCTAGTTCAAAAAGTTAACTCTTCCCCTTCACATATGACATGTATGGGATCAACTACTTAGCGTAACGAAAGCTATTTTTGATTGTTATACTATGTCGAAACACGAAGTTTGGTTAGTGTGCGGTGATTAAATCCTTAACAGTAACCCATATAGACAGCCCATGTGCAGATGTCAATTCTACATCACATGTTATCCTAGGAGAGAGGATAACAAAGAGGCAATCAAATGATACGATTAATTAACCGATTTAACTCCCTATGTGTGTTTGGCATGATACGACCAATCAATACATATAAAGAGAAATCAAATATATATACACACACAAGTGTTTACAAGAAAGTAGAAAGACAATGATATACTAAAATTAACAATCAAAATAATGTAATGTAAGATAAAATAAAAAAATGGCACCCTCCTGCAAACACAAAGGTTAGATATATGATGGGGTGCCAAAATCTCCAAGGGCCCTGCAAGAAAAGCGTTAGCAAAGATGACTCTTACAATAAACAATATCTTGGTAAAATATGCCTCAATAAAACACCCCTAAAAAATCATGGTTTGGCTTTATAACTTCTTTGGGGTGAGTGGGACATGATGTGGGGGTCTAGGGGCGGTAGTCCACAGCAAGGTCAAGGGGCAAAGCCCCTTGTGGGATTTAGGGGCAGCGCACCTTGCACGCTCCCTATCGTGATACAAGACGGGGTCGAGGGGTGGAGCCCCTCATCCCTAAAGGTGATTTGAGTTTTTTAAGAGGTTCGGAGTGACTCAAAATTAACAAAAACTGACTCAAAAAATGATCTAAAAAAGGATGAAATTAAAGGCAAAAAATGACTACAAACCCATGAGTACACAATGTGAAACTGCGATTACAAGAAAATCTCGCGACTAGGAGAGTTGTGGGATTACAGATGTTAGCTAACCATGACAATTAACCACAAAAACTATGGCAGTATGATGACTCCATCAATGGGAACAACAATCCCGTGACTAGGAGTAGATTGATAGTACTAATTTTGTCAGAAACCACAAAACTACAACTCAAAATAACAAACCTACTACTCTAATCAACAAAGTCATAACTGATAGAAAAATTCAAGTGCAATATTGTAGTCCTAGACTAAAGTAATATGTGAATGTGTGTGTGTGTGTGTGTGTGTGTGTGTGTGTGTGTGTGTGTGTGTGTGTGTTCTAAGTAAAGAAAAGTCCAAAATGTGTGTGTGTGTGTGTGTGTGTGTGTGTGTGTGTGTGTGTGTGTTTTCTAAGTAAAGAGAAGTCCCAAAAAAAAAATTACAAGGCTTTGGATTAAATACAATTATTTGATGATCAAAATGCTACCAAATCCTAATACTAGCCTGAATTAGCCTAAACTACAAATCCACTACTAAAACGACAATCCCGCTATTTACAGGGCAAACCCGTGACTTTTCCAGTCATGCTATTGTCGAATGATGTTGGACTAATCTAGATAGTGGGTCCTCAGATAGGTTTCTCCCCTCTTAGACCCCTGGGGAACCCTGCAGGATAAAACACCCCTTGTCAACAATTGTGTTTAGATATGGATAATGAAATGTTGATATAGAGGTATGTTGGGCACTCATTTTGCACAAAATCCACCTCATTTCTTCCTTGCAAAGAGCTTCACAAAAATTGTGTATCCTAGTGACTGGGGGATAGGGGAGCTTCCCTAGGCTTTATAGCCATGACAGGGGCCTTCTATGATGAGGATCCTTGTGACTAAAACTATGATAAACTATGATTTTAAGACTCTTATGTCTTAAAAACTCTAATAGTGGCCCTTAAAGTACTTGTCACGACTAGGCTAGGGTTTTCATGAAGAACTTGAGAAATTGGCGATTGGACAATCGTTTAGGGGTTTACCACAACAACAATCATGAATGGATTAGGGATGGAAATGGGTAATTTTTTATTTGTGTAGTATGATTATTTTAACGACCCGCTACCTTCCATCCATCATTATATTTAATAAGTAGATGTGAAGATTCAATCGTGGTTTTGTTCAAAGGATTCATGACTACCATGAGTTGACAGTCTTTGATATTGTGGTTTGAAGCTTGAAACCAAAATCAATTGTTGAGAAGGTTGATGTACATAACCCATTAGGTGAATCGTTTCCAACCAATTTTAATATCACTGGTCTTGTGAAGCTCTTGTGCAAGGTCAATCTCAATACATACACACCATCGTGGTCTAGCAACACAAAATCTATCATTTTCTAAGAAAATACACCACCCCAGAGGCTTAACCAATTATTTTGGAAGGGCCAAATAATATAGGTAAGGCAAAGAACTCCACCTAGACATGGACCATGTGTTTTTCCTTGTCATAGATGGCAAGGTCACAGGTTCAAGGAGAAAACACAAGCAGTGAGCTTCTAACATAACATAGGCCATGTTTCTGTATGGCAGTTCTAATATAACAAGAAACCTTTGGACAAGTTATATACCCAAATAAGATTGATTCCATGGGTTTGCCATTGAGTTTGTACCTAGCTCTTGAACAGGGATTCAACATGGAGACATCCCACAAAGTAACCAATAAAGGTATGAGATTCAAGCCATTGGCATGCTCTATAAAATTCATGCAAATCAAGTAAAACATCAAGAGGGTTATCCTATGAGTGGGGTACATTACCTCATAAAATAACCTAGGTAAAATTTTACGTCCTTTCTTCAGTGCCATGGTTGCTTCAACTAGAGTGAGTTACATCCAATAATGCAAACCCTTATGCAAAGCCCATTAAATAAAAAAGTAATCTCTCAATGGGAAGATCTAAGCTAGAGGCTAATAAATGCTAATCAAATCAATGTAAAAACCTCGTAAAGACAAAAAGAACATCAACGATATAGCCTTTGTGCGAAAACCCTAGGAAGACATGCTCAACGTGACAAGAACTCACTTCTTAAGTGTTCCAAAGTGAACTCCTTTAAATAAATACCTTAATTTTATGTAAATATTATATTTCATTGGTAATTGCATCCTAAATTGTAATGAGTACTTCAATAAATAAATATTCAAGAAAATTAAAATTGAAATAAAGAAAACAAATTATTTTAAATTATAAAAGTTTAAAAAATATAAATATAATCAAAAATCCACTTTTACAAAAAATTAAGAATTTATTTAGATCATCCACATGATCATCCTACTTTTTTATTGATAAAATATATGGCTACATTTTGATATTGAAATGCCAACAATAAACTTAAAAATTGAAACGTGAATGCAAATATATAAAATATCATAACACTTATTAAAAATCTTTTGTTTAATACCTAATCCATTTCAAATCAATCTCACATGCAAACTATAGCTTTGCTTGTATTTTACATCTCTTATTTTTCAGTGAAACTCATACAATAAAAACAATATTAGCAACCAACTACATTTAACACATAACTAGAAGCAATAAGTGTTGTAATGTGTTATTGAGAGGAAAATAAACTAATAAATATTAGATAAATGTTTTAATATGTTTTTAAGCCGACATTGGTGATTAGATAAATGTGCCTTTAAACAACTAAACATATATTTCATATACACAAATTTGGTTGTCCCTATTGCAAGTAAACATATTAAATTTTCAAATTAACTAAAACATAATCAAAACCTTAGAGTTTTCATAATTGAATGAAAACCAAATGTTTTTTAAAAAGGGAATGCATTGCAATATACCCAAAGAAAAGAGTATAACATAAGCTCAAATCTTCTCACCCAGTTTCAAAATTGACATTGAAAGAATTTTACATTCATAATGAATGTAGCACATAACCTTGTGCAATATCAAATTTATTAGTTAATCAATTTAAAGTAACAAGTTTTTTTTTTTCATAATTCACACAAGCCATTGAAATAAAAGGTGGTGGAAAATGGTGGTAAGTCATATATCCAAAATAAAATATTGAGCATTATTGTTTCTCGACTTTGAATAAACCAATCATTGTTTCTACATCCACACAATATTACATGCTTAAGCCATTGAAATGATTGTTATGATCGTGCCATCTTATTTGATAAGAAGAAAATCTTGAAAGGTTCAAATGTAAAATGAAATTAATATTTACTTAAAAAATAATATTTGTGATCAGAATTGTATAATAGATATATTCATATTTATAACAAATAAATTCTAAATTTATGATGTGTGAAGACGTGATCCTAAAGAAAGAGTGTTAGCCAATGTAGAGGTAGAGCAAAGCATTATTAAATCTAAAAAACCTAAAAAGAGGGGGAAAAGAATAAATCATATTACAATTTGTTTTAAATAAGAGGATATAGAAAACAAAATTAAAATCAAACTTATTTATCATGGTGCTGGAATACAAAGAAGAAAGAAATACATGTAAGTTACATATTACATACCTCTAATTAAATTTTCTGAAATTATGATGTGATGGATGAAAAAGCCACATATGTGCATGAATGTACAAACAAAATAGAAAATGTAGTTATGTGTCAATAGAAGATTAACTAAAAAATATACAATGCGTTCGAAATAGAGCAAGAAAAACAAGAATAATATAATTTTAAGAAAGCTTTTTCTTTTTTCTTTTTTTTTATTGAATATTTTTCAAAACCTTTGATAGATGGGGTTGCAATTCATCACCTTTCATAACATTAAAGCTAATGTCATCCATCCCTTTTAACTAAGAGATCGAACCACATACAACCCTAAAAATTAAAACAATTTACTAATTATTAACAACCAACTGATAAGCCACCCAACACAAGGTAAAGACATGAAAACTTGCTAAATACTCGAGCAATCAGAATTAACCACCCATTACAAATTTTGGTAGAATCAACCACCCATTACAAATTTCAGTAGAAACAACCACGCATTACTCAAGCAATTAGAAACTTGCTTCATTCTTCATGTAACAAATATGAAAAATGGAAAAAGACTACAAAAATAAGTTTAACCTATTTCCTCTATGATTTATTAACTCAACCCCAACTTCTAATCTACCATGTTTAACAACCTAAATCCTTTGTAGCTTCTGAAAAAGCCAATGAGAGATTAATCCTCAAAATAGAGTTGCAAGTTTTAACAAGTGCAAAATCTTTACTTTTGTTTAAATTATAATTAAAGGTAAAAAATAATGCACATAATACATCATTCATGGTTAGAAAAAAATAATTATTTTTCCACTAATAAAAAAAATTTCTATATGATTAAATAATTAGCTTTTTCAATTTATTTTTTTTTTTTTTTTTAAATTTAAATTTCAAAATAAATTAAAATTAAAATCCTTCCTTAAACATAAGAACACATCCTTAAGCACTTTCTCAAAACCAATATGAGCTTCTAGATAACCAGTGTTTTTTCCAAAAACATTTTAATCCATTCATATGGAGCCTATTTTATATGAAAATTAAAATTCTTTTACAATATTTCATAAAATAAATATTTATGTATAGAATGATATTTTAAATCTTATTTTATAATATAATACTTTTGTTTGATTTATTATTCTTTAATTTAAATTGGTTTAAATGGAAGAAACATTATTTTTTAGGACAATTATCATATTAAATTTGAATTTACTTTTTACAATATCAAATACTTTATTATTAATTAAGTTTTATTATAATTTAATAATTTTATTACATATAGTTAAATAATATTAAATTTGTTCTCCAAATTAAATAAAAATTATCTTATATTAATTATTCAAAATTTTAAAAAATATATTTAAAAAAATCGTCTAAATATTATATTAATAGATTTTATTATTGTTTATATTTATATTTTAAATTAATAATTATTTAATATTAAATAAATATATTTAATTATTTTTAAAAAATAAATTAAAAAATTCTAATATTAAAGCATTCATAATTTTTTATTGAGATATTTAGATGGACATCAAATCTAATTTTCATTGCCAAAAAGACCTCAAAAACTTACAAATAAAAACAAAACCAACAGAATAAAAATTGGTTACATAATAAAAAGATATATTATTAAATTAGATAAAAAATTATATTATTAAATTATAATTTTTACATAAAATTCAATTAAATATATTATTAATTATAATGAAATTTTATATAAATATATTACGAAAATGACATGTTCTTACATACTTAAAATGTATCATCTTATGCTTTCATTGCCATCATGAATAATAAGCATTATCACATTTACCAGAATGTCTTCCTAATCATTTGGAATCATTTATTTTGAAAATATAAAAATAATTGATATAATAAATTCTTGAACTTTATTAAAATGACTTAACTCCGAAGCTCTTCTAATTTATTTAAAAAGGGTGAAAGCTAACTATTAAACATTCATATTTAAGATTTTCAAAGATGGTGACTCTCCAAAATTGTGAAAAAAATTAAACAGTTTCTTATAATTATTTATTACAAATATTTCAAAATGTTAAAAAGTATAAGCTCTTCAAATTTATCAAAGAAAACTGAAAAAATATTTTAAAAAGATGAAAATTAACTTTTAAATATCCCTATTCAAGATTTCCAAAGATAATAACTCTCCAAAATTATGAGGAATATTGAACAGCTACTTACAATCATTTATTTCAAGTATTTTAAAATGGTAAAAGTATAAACTCTTCAAATTTATCAAAGGAAATTGAAAATTTCTTAAAAAGTATTTAAAAAGGGTGAAAATTAACTCTTAAACATCCATATTCAAGATTTTTGAAGATAATAACTTTATTCTTTTTATTCATCTTATCATTCATTTTAAGTATTTCAAAATGGCGAAGCTATAAGCTTTTCAGATTTATCAAATAAAATTCCAAAAAATAAATTTTAATATATTAAATAGTTTTCAAATACAAATATAAATACAATCTTGAAATTTTTAATATTTCAAACTATTGAGTTAGCCAAATCATTGTGTAATGTTATAAAAGTTGGAGCATACACTTTCTTTTTTTTCCTCCGAGTGCCATAGTCATTATCAACCACAGACACTTGTCGGGTGACCTCTAAGAATGCTAACCTAGGAGTCAAAAACTTGGGTAGCAACATTGGTTCTCCATTAAAACCATGGACCCTCATAGACCCTAATGATGATATGATGAGATCCAAAAAAGTAGTCACAGGGAATAGTGCAATTTGTCATGAGGCCTCTGACACTTGGAGGCTCTGGGCTTTGGTGACAAAAGGCAGGGGCTTGGAGTTAATCTATTTTCAACAGGTTTTGGGCTTAGGTGACAAAACGCTGGGGCAACAAAAAGTTCCCAACCCGCTGCAATCAAAGCATATAGATTGCCAAAGCTTTTTGGCAATACAATGAAAACCCAAAATAACACACTTTTCTAAAACAAGAGGAATGCCACGACATGTATTTGTAAACAACCACAACTCTCTTTTAATTGAATAATCATGTCCATGTTGAAGAGCAAGATTACTTTGTTTATGCCATCTGAGAAATCAAAGAAAAAACAGAACATCCCTTAATTTAAATAGAATAAAATAACTAAATATCAAAGATAAATAATAATAAAACCAAATAATAAAATCAAATAATAAAACCACATCTATCATACTAATTTTAAGGTTTTCCCAAAAATAAAAATATAATTTATTTTTTTTTTAAATCCATTATTTATATTCCATCCAAATTCTATTTAAATATAAAAAAATTATTTATAAATTTGTGAACAGAATATAGTTTATAAACCTATTTGGAAATTTCTAAATAAATTCATAAAATATATGAAATAATTTAAATGGAATTTAAATACAGAGTTAATGGCTTCCTTTATAAAGAGAGAGGGGTTAAATCAGAGAATAGTACCTGGATTGGGACAACCTCGCTGTGTTGAAGAGAGAACGGCAGACATAAATCAGAAAACCAGTTGCAGCTGTCAAAATAAGATCCACATATGTGTTGTGTATTTGGAATTCAATTTTATGTAAATCCTCACCATCCAACCAGGCTATAAAAAATCTACACAATAAGAAAATAAGTGGAAATTATACATCAACATACCCCCCAGAAAAACGAAAATACTTAGATTTGGCATATACATTTCAGTCAAGCATTACCTGGAAATACGGTTGGATCTTGTTTGAGGAAGGCACAAATGGCATCCATTAACAATGAACTGAACCGGCTGATCCAGCTTCTGCCTCAGGGCACACATGTATCGCAACAGGGGTAAACATTGACCCCTGTTTGCAAAAATTTGATGGATTTGGTACATATCATACAAATGAAAACCCTAAACGTATCTCAGCATCCATCTCGATCTCATCTTCTCAAGAAGAAAATAAAGAGCAGCAGAGCTCCCCTTACTGACAGTAAGGAAATTTAGAGTTCAGATCTGTGCGGATTTGTTTCAATTTTATCGTTACAGATGGGGTTTGGTTGCCTTAGGGTTTTCTCGCATAAAATAAGGCCAAAAAATGGGAATCCAATGGACGGACTCTTGAAAAATGGAAGCGCGATGCTTTATATAACTGGCAAATGAATTTAGACCGCACGATGGGTATCCACTTTACAAAAAAAAAACGAATTAAACGAATTATAATTTTTTAAAGTGGCTCCACACGCCATTTTGTCGGTTAAGTTTTATTTGGATTATAACTACCTATTATATTGTGTTAATAGGTAGTATTTTGAATTATAATGAGTAGGAGGGTAAAATTTAATGGTGAATATTTATTAATTTACTAATATTTTAATTTTTTAATATTTTGTTTTGGTAATTTTTAGGGTTGGTAAATGGGATTAGATTGTTGAAATTTTAGGGATATAAATTATTTTGGGTGTCGGCTCACCAACTCTTTATAATAATATATAAGATTACACTTTAATTTGTCACATATATATAGTATAATCGTCCCTTGATATCAAACAAGTCAACAAGTAGAATCGAAACTGAAGGACCACATAATCGAATGACAGTGCTGAATGACAATATCTTCAGACTTTTGACAATGTCGAACAATAGCACTGAACGACAATACCTAAAGATAGTGTCAAATAGGAGTATCGAACGACAAAGCCAAAAAATAGAAAGTTATTGCCACCAAATGTCATAATCGATTTGTAGCATTTACTCTTTGACTGGACGATAAAACCGAAGTGTTCCATCCTTGACTATCATGGCATTTAGTGGGAATGGTAAAAGGACATGGCAATTATTAGGAAAATCATGCATATTATCTTATTTTAAAGAGCCAACCAAAAAGCTCACACAATCAAAATGCACTCAAAATACATGTATTTATTATTATTTTTATTTGTCATAAATTTGAAATTAAATGTTCAATAATATTAAAACAATTTTACATGTAAAAATCCCCACTGATATTTCACCAAAAAGAATCAACCAAAATAACATATCACCCCCTAAAGTTTTTTTTGATGATGACATGCCACCACTCAAAGACGTTCATCTAGTTTTTTATGACAATGATAATGACACTCAAGTGGTAGAAGAGATTGTTGGTTCTCGTCAAACACAAAATTCAGTTGAAATCTCCACTCAAAAATTTTTGTGAAGGAAGAGAAGTAAATGGACAATTGGAAAGTCCTTTAAGGTGGATCGGACAACAAATTTTTCTTTCATAGACCTTCTACAGCTTGAGAATGCTAATGATACTCCAACAAAATACAGATGTACAATATGTAGCTAGAAACTATGAAAGGAACACAAAATACAACTAAAATTGGATATGATTGAGAAACATTGTGGAAAAGTATATGCGATAGTGAAGCATTCAGATGAACTGATAACCAAAATATACAGATGAAAAAAATGCAAAAGAATGCATGCATGTAAGATATACATGGGAGTATGAAAATGATAAGAAACGTCAAAAACATCTTATTGAAAAAATGAGAACAATTAAAACAAATTTTGGAAAAGTCATGCAATCCCATTTAAAGGCGAAATATATACAATTATCTATTGTATACCACATTCTAAAAAAATGCAGACCTATTTCTAATTTTTTAAATTATAAGATTTTGTTTCAACATAATAAATTTTTAGATATTCCACAATCACATTGGTTAGATAGTAGTGCTTGAAAAATGGCACAATATTTAGCATTAGTTGAGAAGGAAGATTTGAAATAAAACATTCAAAATTCATTGTTCATCTCATTATCCATTGATGAGATCACAACAATTGACAACACAGTCTAGGTTTGCATGCATGTTTATATTTTTAAGAACTATTCAAGGCAACCTCAGCTACTAGCAGTTCATCAAATGGTAGAAAATTGTAATGCATAAACTCTTCACAAATTAATTGTATCAAATTTGAAAGATAAAGTTGGGATGGATGATTATACAATAGCTACGAAGTTGGTGTATGTTGGCTCTGATGGTGTATCAGTTATGAAGTAGGATGGATGATTATGCAATAGCTACGAAGTTGGTATATGTTGGGGTTGATGGTGCACCAGTTATGCAAGGGCATAAAAATGATTTGTGTGTTCAATTGCAAACAACAATTACCTCATCTATGATTCCAATTCATTGCATGGCTCATAAAATGAATCTTACAACAAATTTGTTAATGTGGCAAAAGTGGAGGAGCTCATTCATGACCTACATGCTTATATGTCAAGCAATCCAAAAATAAAAATTAGAGTTTAAAAAATTTACAATAAGAGTGACTAATGGTAAAAAACTGTTGAAAGATATTTAAACAAGATGAATTTTGATGTATGAACATGCATGCCAAATTTTTGAAAAATATTCATCATTAGTAGGTTTTACGTATAAATATCGTAGAAAATTTGACAAGGCAAAAGATTTGTTGTACCATTTAACAGATTTAAAAATACTACTGAAATTATGTAGAATTCTTTCAATACTGAAAGAAATGAATTGTTTAATGAAACATGCTTAGGAGAGATCTATTTATGTTGTTGACTCCATACGACTGAGAAAACGAGTATGTCAATATTTATATATACTATACACTTTGAATGAAAAGTTTCAAGGCCTTGTTTTTAGTAGTTGTCAATGTTTGACAGATTTAAGGAACCCTGAGAGTTATTTAAAGTTGAATATCAATGATCATCTTTGTGTCATTGTTAATGGCAATGAGATACCAATGCACACTTTATACAAAATCCTTGATCTTATGGGAGTTGAATCCGAAGAACTACCTATAACACTTATTCTGTATGACAATGTTCTATCTGAAACCCGAATGAAACTAAGTATAGTTTCCCAAAACCTTTTTATGAAGACCAGAGATCATTTTCAAATGGATGATTTGTTGGAGGCCATGGAGTAAATCTATAGAGGTGAATGGAGTAAAAATAAAAGGTATTTTTGGAAAGGAATTATTGATATTCTAGTCAAGTCATTTTGGAATTACAATGTTTGAACAATATCATCTTCTAAGCAAATCAACAAAAAAGGGACAATTACGTGGTTATAGAAAAAACTTTATCGTAGTAGTCTAATATAGAAAAGTCTAAGTGAATATTTTTTATTAGATGAGTTTTGTCAATTTCAAAGACAAGTGATATGTAGCATTAGACCAGATAGATTTTGATGCCATCTGGAAAGCAAAACCATTAAAATTCACCTCTTGTAGATATAGAAAATGCAAATATTTAAAATTATAATAGTTTGCATAGACCATCTACTTGTGTGTCATTTCATTTAAACCTCAAACATTCCATGATCAAACATTCATTGGAAACTATCAAGATTCAGGGTTTCATTATATTTCCCTTCAAGTTCCCTAAAGCAATTATTTTGGAACTTATGTTGTTGACGTTTGGAAAGAGAGTTTACAATAACAATAAGTTGGGCACTCATTTGCATAAAATCCACCTCATTTCTTCCTTGCGAAGAACTTCACAAGAATTGTGTATCCTAGCGACTAGGGGATAGGAGAGCTTCCCTAGGCTTTATAGCCATGACAGGGGCCTTCTGTGATGAGTATGTTTGTGACTAAAACTATGATAAACTATGATTTTAAGACTCTTATGTATTCAAAACTCTAATAATGGCCCTTAAATTACTTGTCACGGCTAGGCTAGGATTTTCTTGAAGAACTTGAGTAATTGGAGGTTGGACAATAGTTTATGGGTTTACCACAACAACAATCATGAATGGATTAGGGATGGAAGTGGGTAATTTTTTATATATGTAGTATGAATATTTTAATGACCCACTACTTTCCATCCATCATTATATTTAATAGGTAGATACAAAGATTTAGTTGTGGCTTTGATCAAACGATTCATGACTACCATGAGTTGAGAGTCTTTGATATTGTGGTTTGAAGCTTGGAACCAAAATCAATTGTTGAGAAGGTTGATGTACATAACACATTGGGTGAATCGTTTCCATCCAATTTTAATATCAATGGTCTTGTGAAGGTCTTGTGCAAGGTCAATCTCAATACAGACACACCATTGTGGTCTAGCAACACAAAATATGTCATTTTCTAGGAAAATACACCAACATAGAGGCTTAACCAATTATTCCAGAAGGGCCAAACAATATAGGTAAGGAAAATAACTCCACCTAGACATGGACCATGAGTTTTTCCTTGTCATAGATGACAAGGTCACAGGTTCAAGGAGAAAACACAAGTAGTGAGCTTCTAACATAACATGGGCCATGTTTGTGTATGGCAGTTCTAATATAACAAGAAAACCTTGGACAAGTTATATACCCAAATAAGATTGATTCCATGGGGTTGCCATTGAGTTTGTACCTAGATCTTGAGCAAGGATTCAACATGGAGACATCCCACAAAGTAACCAATAAAGGTATGAGATTCAAGCCATTGGCATGCTCTATAAAATTCATGCAAATCAAGTAAAACATCAAGAGGGTTATTCTAAGAGTGGGGTACATTACCTCATAAAAGACACTAGGTACAATCTTACATCCTTTATTTGGTGTCATGGTTGATTCACCCAAAGTGAGTTCCATCCAATAATGCAAACCCTTACGCAGATCCCATTAAATAAAAAAGTAATCTCTCAATGGGAAGATATAAGCTAGAGGCTAATAAATGCGAATCAAATCAATGTAAAAACCTCGTAAAGGCAAAAAGAACATCAACGATATAGCCTCTGTGAGAAAACCCTAGGAAGACATGCTCCGCATGACAAGAACTCACTTCTTAAGTGTTCCAAAGTGAACTCCTTTAAATAAATATCTTAATTTTATGTAAATCTTATATTTTATTGGCAATTGCATCCTAAATTGTAATGAGTACTTCAATAAATAAATATTCAAGAAAATTAAAATTTAAATAAAGAAAACAATTTATTTTAAATTATAAAAGTTTAAAATATATAAATATAATCGAAAATCCACTTTTACAAAAAATTAAAAATTTATTTAGATCATCCAAAATCAACTATAACAACTGAACATAATCATCCTACTTTTTTATTGATAAAATATAAGGCTACATTTTGATATTGAAATGCTAACAATAAACTTAAAAATTGAAACATGAGTGAAAATATTAAAAATATCATAACACTTATTAAAAATCTTTTGTTTAATACCTAATCCATTTCAAATCAATCTCGCATGCAAACTGTAGCTTTGCTTGTATTTTACATCTCTTATTTTTCAGTCAAACTCGTATAATAGAAACAATATTAGCAACCAACTACATTTAACACATAGCTAGAAGCAATAAGTGTTGTAATGTGTTATTGAGAGGAAAATTAACTAATAAATATTAGATAAATGTTTTAATGTGTTATTAAACAAACATTGGTGATTAGATAAATGTGCCTTTAAACAATTAAACATATATTTCATATACATTAATTTGGTTGTCCTTATTGCAAGTAAACATATTAAATTTTCAAATTGACTAAAATATAATCAAAGCTTTAGAGTTTTCATAATTGAATCAGAACCAAATGTTTTTTTAAAAGGGAATGCAGTGCAATATACCCAAAAAAAAGAGTATAACATAAGCTCAAATATTCTCACCCAGTTTCAAAATCGACATTGAAAGAATTTTACATTCATAATGAAGGTATCACATAACCTTATGCAATATCAAATTTAGTAGTTAATTGATTTAAAGTACCAAGTTTTTTTTTTCATAATTCACACAAGACATTGAAATAAAAGGTGGTGGAAAATGGTGGTAGGTCATATATCCAAAACCAAATATTGAGCATTATTGTTTCTCAACTTTGAATAAACAAATCATTGTTTCTACATCCACACAATAATACATCCTTAAGCCATTGAAATGATTGTTATGATCGTGCCATCTTATTTGATAAGAAGAAAATCTTCAGAGGTTCCAATGTAAAATGAAGTTAATATTTACTACCAAAAAAATAATATTTGTGATTAGAATTGTATAATAGATATATTCATATTTATGACATATAAATTGTGAATTTATGATGTGCGAAGACATGATCCTAAAGAAAGAGTTTTAGCCAATTTAGAGGTAGAGAAAAGCATTATTAAATCTAAAAAACCTAAAAAGAGAAAAAAATCATATTACAATTTGTTTTAAATAATAGGATATAGAAAACATAATTAAAATCCAACTTATTTATCATGGCGCTGGAATACAAAGAAGAAAGAAATACACGTAAGGTACATTTGATATACCGCTAATTAAATTTTCTGAAATTATGATGTGATGGATGAAAAAGCCACATATGTTGATGAATGTACAAACAAAATAGAAAATGTAGTTATGTGTCAATAGAAGTTTAACTTAAAAATATACAATGCATTTGAAATACAACAAGAAAAAAAGAATAATATATTTTAGGAAAGCTTATTCTATTTTTTTTGTTATTCGATATTTTTCATAACCTAACCTTTGATATATGGGGTTGCAATTCATCACCTTTGATAACATTAAAGCTAATTTCATCCATCCCTTTTAACGAAGAGATCAAACCACATATAACCCTAAAAATTAAAACAGTTTACTTGTTATTAACAACCAATTAATAAGCCACCCAGTACAAGATAAAGACATGAAAACTTTCTCCATACTCGAGCAATCAGAAACAACCACCCATTACAAATTTTGGTAGAAACAACCATGCATTAATCAAGCAATTAGAAACTTGATTCATTCTTCATGTAACAAGTATGAAGAATGGAAAAGGACTACAAAAACAATTTTAACCTATTTCCTCTATGGTTTATTAACTCAACCCCAACTTTGAATCTACCATATTCAACAACCTAAATCCTTTGTAGCTTCTAGACAAGCTTGGGTAAGATTAATCCTCAAAATAGACTTGTGGGTTTTAACAAGTGTAAAATCTTTACTTTTGTTTGAATTATAATTAAAGGTAAAATCAAAAAGCACATAATACATCATGGTTAGAAAAAAATAAGTGTTTTTCCACTAATAGAAAAATTTCTATATGATTAAATAATTAGTTTCATCCATTAAAAAAGATTTATTTTTTTGAATTAAAAATAAATTTAAATTAAAATCCTTCCTTAAAAGTAAGAACACATCCTCCAGCACTTTCTCAAACCCAATATGAGCTTCTAGATAACTAACGTTTGTTTTTCAAAAACATTTTTATCAAATCATATGGAGCATAGATAGCTATAGTTTTTTAACTAAGAATTTTATGTGATTGATCTCCTAAACGTTGTATTGTTGTTTATAACAAATACATGCAAGTTACTAAACAATTCCCAAGTGGGTATTATGCCATTACGTGATCCTCATTTTATATAAAAATTAAAATTCTTTTACAATATTTCATAATGTGCACCAAAATTTAGATTCAAGAAATATTGACAAAATGATAATAAAATCCAAAACCTTGATAAACACCAATAAAAAAGAATAGAGAAGATAAATCAAAACCAATAGGACATTCTTGCCATGCTATTTACCTTCTCATGCCTCCATTCAAGGATTCGAATGCATGTGATTAGACTCAGATTGACAAAGTGATAGCTTGATGTTGGATGCTTGATGATTGAAGATTATGGATTTTGCTATAGGATTTCTAAAATGATTTTGGCATGGTTTTGGTATGGGCTCCATAGATTGTTTGAGAGTGGGTAGGGAGCTTAGTTAAATAGATAAATGGAGGGAAGATCAGGGACTTAGATTTGAATTTGGGAGAATAAGATCAATGGTTGAGTAATTTTCAAGAAATTTTGTATTCCATGGAAATCTCTAGAATAGAAAATTTCTAGAGGAAGGGTGCTAATTTGGAGAGATTTCTAAAATCCTCCAATTCTAGAAATCTCCCCATAGAGTTCAGGGGTTTAGGGAAGGCTAATGTAGGGTGGTGGGTGGGTAGTTAGAATATTTTTGAATTTAAAATTGGTTAGTGGGATTAGGGAGTAGGTTAGTAGGTAATGGGGTTTATTAAGGGCTAAATGAGGATTAAGATTCCTAGGGATGTAAGAATATCTATGGGGGTAGGCTAGTAGGTGGTTAGGTGGGGTTATGGGAATTAAAAATTTTCATATAATAGATAAAAAGGATTAGATTAGGATAATGGGAGATTAGGGAAAAATAATAAAGAGATGGGATGAATAAGGTTAGTGAATGTAGATTAATGGAAGGGGATATTAGATTAATGGAACAAGAATGGGTTAAGCGAAATTAGTGTCAACTAATAAGAATATCAGTCGACTATAATGAAGTGAGCAATTTTAGGTATATACATGTTGTCCCTCTTTGAAAGGGCATTGTGAGTGGATAAAGTAGAGGGAGTAATGGTCTTTCAAAGAAGGACCATTCCTGGATGAATGTTATCAGATGATGATAGGGGATATGATGCCCCCTCGAGGGGACATGCGAGGAAGAAAGAGATGGATGGCCACTCAAAAGAAGAAACGATGGGTGGGGGTGAGATGGAGAAATGAGGGGATGGGATTTCATATGTGGGAGAGAAGATGAAAGAGATGGGTGATTTGACTCAAACAATGAGCTACAAATTGATAATGATGCCCCTGGCAAGGACAGATCCACAGAGAACAGAGATGATGAATGTCACAACTGTAGACACATCCTAAGAGGGAATCAACCGCAACAAGATAATAATAGGATTAATAGGTTGTGAGCTTTAGACGTATCCTAAGCAAAGATACATGCAAAGGAGAGTTGTTGACCAAGATAAGATTGATTTGATAAGATTATTGATGGGTGTAGCTCAAAGCTAAATCGATCAATATGATTTTGCTGATGATAGAGAAGAAATGAGATGATTGAGTGACCAAAAGGATTAGGATGATTCCCCTAGCAAAGACACATGCAAGGGATCGAGAGAGGAGATATTATTCAAGATATGCACCAATTTTAGTATTTTTGAAATATTATGAAAATGACAATACAAACCCAAAATCAATGACAACAATAGGAAATGATAGAGAAGATAAATCAAAACTGATATAACATTCTTACCATGCTCTTTACCTTCTCATGCCTCCATTCCAAGATTTGAATGCATGTGATTAGACTCAGATTGGCAAATTGATAGCTTGATGTTGGCTTGATAATGGATGTTTTGATAGTTGATTATGGATTGGCTATAAGATTTATGGAATGATTTTGGCATGGTTTCCCTACAAATTTTCTAGATGGTTTGAGAGTGGAGGGAGATGTTGGTTTTAGAGAGGAAAGGTGGAAAGATCAAGGGCTTAGATTTGAATTTAGAAAAATCAGATGAATGGTTAGTAATTTTCCAAAGAATATTAAATTCCTTAGGAAACCTCTAGAAATAGAGGTTTCTAGAGAATTGGAGGGAAGTCTCCAATTTTAGAAACTTCTCCATTATCTTAGAGATAGTGGAGTATTAGGTGGGGATTATGATAGGATTAGGGTCATAAGGATGTAGAAAAGGATAGGCTGTAGGTTACTAGGTGGGTAGGTGGGGTTATGGGAACTAAAAAATATATATAATAGATAAATAAGATTAAATTAGGATAATGAGAGATTTAGAAGAATTAATGAGGGAGTGAGATTAGACTAAGGATAGTGAATGAAAGATTATTTAAGGGGGATATTAGATAAAGGGTTAAGAATAGGGGATTAATTTAGTGGGATGAATTAGAATAGATGAGATTAGCAGAATTAGTGTCGATTATTAGAAATATTGTCGATGGTAATGAGGCGATCAAATTTAGGTGTATACATTTTGCCCCTCTTTGAAAGGGCATTATGAGTGGAGCGAAGTGGAAGGAGTAATGGTATTTCAAAGAAAAACCATGTCGTGGATGAATGTTAGTGGATGATGCTAGGGGATATGATGCCCTCTCAAGGGGACATGGGGGGGAGAATGAGTTGGATGGCCACTCGAAATAAAAAATGATGGGTGGGATGAGATGGATAGATGAGGGGATGGGATGGCAGATATGGGATAGAAGATGAAGAAGATGAGGTCGATGTTGAGCAATGAGTTACAAATTGATAATGATGCCCCTGGCAAGGACACATGTACAGAGATTAAAGATGATGGGTGGCATGGTTGTAGACACATCCCAAGTGGGAATCAACTGCAACAAGATGATGATAGGATTAAAAGGCTAAAATCTTTAGATGTATCCCAAGCAAGGACGCATGCAAGGGAGAGCTATAGGCTAGGGTAAGATGATGATTTGATAAGATTAATGATGTGTAGCTCAAATTTAAAGTTGGTCACTATGATGAAGAGGATAAAAGAGAAAAATAATGTGATCGAGTGGCCGAAAGACTAGGGGATGATAACAGATGATAGAGATAGTGGCCAAGTGTTGCCTACATAGTCTGAAAAGACCTCAGGCCGATGTAGTTCTAACTAAGAGAGGATGATGATGATGATTAAAAAGTGATAATGATGAAGATAATTAAACTTGTTAGTGATTGAAGGATATGATTTTAGATGATGAGACAACGATGAAAGATTGAATGTTAGTTGGACGAGGATTAGATTAGTGATAGGAACAAGGATGATGAGGTGATTAGAGGAATGATGAGGGTGGTGTGATCAAGCCATCACAATGTCATAAAGCTCATTATAGTCTAAGTAATCCAAAAATATAGCACTTAGAAAGATGCCCCGTGATATAAAATGTGACAAAAAAGACATTGTGCCAAAGTGCGTGGGCAAGTAGTGAACTCTGCATCCTCGAGGGCACTTTGGGTGTCCTCATAGCATCCTCGTTCATTGCCCAATAAACAAAAAGAGACATAATGCAATCAAATAATAAAACAAAAAAGATATATACAATCATACAAATAAGACAAATAAAAAATAGGCAGTACATACAAGTATATACATTCAGTATCACAATGTCATACCTAATAATAGGATGAGTGATTGAATGATGGGTTGGATTAGGATAATCATGATATGATGGTTATGGAGGATAGACTTGGAGTTGGATAGGATGATGATGATTAGGATTAGGATGAAGATGAGGTGTTGCCCCTACTTTAGGATAGAAAGATGGATGACATGATAGGGGTCTTTGAATATTGATTTGGTCCTCAAAACCAATCAAAAAGTGGCCAAACATGGTGATTAGACAAGTGATAACCAAGGATTACCAACAGACAAGGCCTTGTAAGGATCCAATCTATCAAGGAGACTAGGAGATGATGCGATCAAATACTTTTCATGCTATCAAAAGTGATTAGATGGGTGCTAGACATGAAGTGGCAATGATAAGGACATTGATGGGATCAAGTACCTTCCATACTGGCAAAGGGTAAGTAGATGGGTGCCAAGTATGAAAAGGCCCTGATAGGAAGTGATGGGTGCCAGAGTAAGGTCTTTGACAAGGTGATGTGTGCCAATAATACCTAGCCCAAGAGGATGATGAAGATATGGAGAGATGGGTGAACACTCTGATTTGGTGCCAAGACTGGACATTATATCCAAAGATGGGGGATAAGTAAAGGCATGAAGATGGATGTAACTAGGGGTAAGACAAGACACGATGGACTATTTTTTGGCTTTTTGTGAGTTTTAGGATTTTTACGATTTTTGACATATTTAAATTTTTAAGGATTATTGGGATATGTATATACATTGTATAAATGGGGTTAATAGCAAAAGGAATACCGAATCTAGCAACCAAGAGAAGGATGGATGGATGATGGATGGGATCACAAAGGGGACCAAGGATGAATGAATTAGGGATAGCCAATGACCACATCATGAAGGAACCAGATAGTTATTTGCCTGAGTGTCCATTAGAGGATATGCCAAGATGGTTTGAGGACATTTATCAATACACCTGCTTTCTTACAAAGGTCAAGTTGGGAAGGAATAAATGGACATAATAGGATTGTGTATATGATTATAGAC
This sequence comes from Torreya grandis, assembly GCA_037957365.1. NCBI lineage: Eukaryota > Viridiplantae > Streptophyta > Pinopsida > Cupressales > Taxaceae > Torreya > Torreya grandis. The sequence goes on along the minus strand of JARHVA010001033.1, from coordinate 1,667,265 downwards.
AACAGACAAAGTTGATGAGATATGAAAAGTATGGATGGATTGACAAGGGATATGAAATTGATGGATTTTCCCCAAATGTTGAGGAACAATGCAGACAATGGATTATTTTACCATGACACCAAAAATCAGTTTTCATCATGGTACTTGCCCAAGGTGCCAGAAAATTGGTTTTCATAGTTGGACGAATGATTTATTTTTTGGGCATCTCGATTTATTATATAAAGGGTGAGATACAAGGCATGAAAATTTGATGGATTATTTAGCCAACACTTGTTTTGGGGATGTGTGATGGTAGGATCATGTTGTCGTTACTAGATGTATTGGGATCCATGTGACCTAGTGTGATTCTTGATTGTGATCTCTCCAAATATCTAGACCAAATGTCTTCATTGCCCCTAGGAGAGACAATGTTGTCTAGGTCAATGATGTGAGGTATGGAGTGGATCATATCTTGATGCGGATGTATGGGACTTGAATTGATGATAGGACTTGATTGGTTTGTGGGTTCGTGATAGGATAGTTTTATGGGTGGAGGAGGATTAAGACTAGCAGTCATATACACTGTTAGAGGTATTAAACATTTTTCATTTGATTGGAGCCAAGTGACAAAAGACTGCAAGAGAGGCAAGACACTTTGACATTTTGGTTTATCTTTGATCTGAATATTTGACAGATGATCGGCCATATGATTTTGAGCATTTGACTGTATTTGATTTTGACTAGCCCCTAGTGCCTAATTTTGGGCTTCCCTAGAGGATTTTGATTCTTGACTTTGAATATTATGATGATTTTGACTTTGATAGTCTCCTAGTGCCAGTTTACGATCTTCACTAAGGAGAGATGCTTTTGTATTGGGCCGATGATTTGAATTTTATTGAATTTAACTGATGAGATCAAAGATGATTTCCTTATTATAATTCAATTTTGGAATATTGTCTTGGACCTTTGGATTTGTGGCACATATTATATTACTCGAGGAAGGGTCCAACGATGCATGATCCTGTTTGTCCTTAAGGAGGGAAGTGATTAAGTGATCATTGATGGCAAGAAAGGGATCTATGACGGATGAAGGTGGTGGAGATGGCGAGACAAGGTCAATTAGTGGTGATGGAGCAGCATAATCTTCATAGGGGTTCCTAAGAGACCCAATTTTGACATCAAAGAAAATCTCCTTAAGATCAACAAAAGGATCACTAGGATTAGTTGTAGTAAACACATGCAAAGGAGGATCAGACTCACTTTGATAGTCTTTGATAGATAAAGATTGCTTGAAATCATTTATAACATCATTGTCTTGAATGGAATCAAAAGATATGCTTAGTAATGGATCGAAGGTATTTGGATTATAGGTATCCTCTAGAAGATAGGCATGATCATCATCAATGAGAGATGACATTTCTAATGAGGAATCTGATGTGGATACGGGTGTTGAACATGATCCCACATAAGATAAGACATGTGTTGACTCTAATGCTAAATTCGATGTACAAGATGCAATGCTGCTAATAGGATATTCATTGTCCACAATTGACCTCTCAACATGGGGTGTTTGATGTGATGGGCGAAAGGGAGATGAGGGATGAAGGATGGATTCAAAGAGAGGGTCATGGAAGGATTCATGAGAGATTGAGACTCATTTGGTTCATCATCAATTATTATATCGCCATGGTCAATGAGGTCTTGGACAAAGTCTTGGAGAGGTCGACATCAATTAATGGCATACCCCCAGGTTCGATGATATGGACAATATTGTTTTTTCATTATACCAAGAGGTTGTAAGCTTAATAGGATCAAGATGTCGGATAGGTTGATAGACCATCATGTTAGCAACGACTAGTTGGTTGAAAAGGGCCTCTAATGATATGGGAAGGGGAGTATAAGGACCCGTTTCATGTTGTGACTTAGAAATGGTAGCATTGGACTTAATCTCAGATAGTTGTGGACATGCTGGGGTTGAAGGATTCGAGGTGGCCAAGATTGGATTCCCTTTGCTAGTATGGGAATGGGGAGTTGATGGTTTATGACTAGAGGATGGAAGATTGGTACATGATTCACATGACGGGGCTTGGACAGAAGGCGCAATGAGTGACATGGGATCAACACCTTTGGGAAGTGGTACACCCATCATTATGAGTCATAAAAGGATCTCATCCTTGTTGTCATGTATGTATTGGTCAATGAAGGTGGGGTCTTGTTCCATGGTGATGGTTGATAGGTGATGGATGATGTTAGTAGGATAAGCATTGGAAAAGGTTCTTGAACAAAATAGATCAAAAGGACCAAGCTAGTGTGATAGGTAATGATGGAGATGAGATAGACTAATGAATTAAGGATTGTGATCAAATGTCGAACCAATAGTGAAATAGGTGCTAACAACTTATCAATAATGCATAGTGGTCAAACTAGCAAAAGGATTGGGAATGTGATTGGTGCCTAATATTCAAAACTAGCGAAAGGATGATATGATGGGTGCTAGTTATGAATAAGGCAAAATGATTGGACTAGAGATGATTGATAGTTGATAGGTTAGCTAGATTGAGACCGACAAAGTGACAAGACACTAACAAGCTATTGATTATGATATCAAATTTGACAAAGTGGAGTAGGATAATAAGATGGTGATGAGATGATAGGATGATAGGGGGATAAGATGATAGGATGATAGGATTAGCTCAAGACCTTAGATTAATTTTGTTCAAGATGAGATGGGGTAGGATTAGGTGATAAAGGTGATTAGGACAATGGAATAAGGATAAGTGTGATGATGAAATGATAAAGGGGTAATGAAAGGTGGATGGTTTAGACCTGTATGCCAACTAGGATAAGATGAGGTGATGACTACATGGGTGATGAAGGCAAGGTCAAGACAAGTGATCGGGTATGGATTGAACTAAGGTAGGATATGGATGATGAATCAAGATATGATTAGGATATGGTAGAGGATGATTAATGACAAGTGGGATTAGGCTATGGTAAGTCTAAGATAACAAATTATGTACAAGGGGATTAGATTAGGATATACAATATGATTATTAAGATGATCAATGATAGGGGGATATGGTTAGGCTTAGATATGATAGAGATGTTTTGGCAGATGGGATTAGACAATGGATACAAGATGGTGATTAAGATGTGTGAGTGGATGAGATGGTTGATAAATATGGTTAGATTAAGAGGGGATCGACAAGATAGTGATTAGGCAAGGATGTAGAAGGTAATGGGGTGGTGACCAAGGATAATGGGATATGGTGAGACTGGGAAGAGATGAGGTGATTATGGTGAGTAGGTGATGATGTGGTCTTAGGTAGGGATGCAAGATGTGATTGGGGTAAGGGTATGGCTAAGGATGATTGGGTATGTCAAAGAGAAGGATGTATAAAGAGACTATGTATAATGATGACTAGGATATATAAGATGAAAAGTAGGTAATGGGGATGTGGATCAAGAAAAGATGATGACAAGGATGTATACAAAAAGATGGTGGGAGAGGTATGTACAAGATGATAGAATGATGAGTATAAAATATACAAGATGATATGTACAAAAGGACCTAGATAGGCTTAGATAGGTAAAAGGCTGACTAGGTTCACAAAGAACATGGGTCTAATACAACACTCCTTAACAAGCGAGCCACAACCTATTATTATTAAACTGATGGGTGTGTAACCCAATGTCCACACCATCTAATGGCTACACTAGTGAGGCTTTAGGCCGGTGACCTGTTACAGAATCAATCGAACCTTCTCGACTTTGCTTGCACTTAATGGTCACTTGGGCGTTGTTACTAACACTGATAGTAGAATACCTGTTATGACTGAAAGGTCCTATACTAGGGTAAACGAGCTCTCTAAGGGCATCCTCGATATACACGAAGGTACGTTGGGGTTCGAGTCTGTATAAGGTGTTGTTTAATCCCTAGTTCAAAGAGTTAACTCTTTCCCTTCATAGATGACCTGTATTGGATCAACTACTTAGCCTAACGAAAGCTATCACTGATTGTTATACTATCTCAAAACACAAATTTTGGTTAGTGTGCAGTGATGAAATCCTTAACACTAACCCCTATAGACTAAGCCCATGCGTGGATGTCAATTCTACATCACGTGTTATCCTAGGAGAGGGGGTAACAAATAGGGAATCACATGATACGATTAATTAACCGATCTAATTCCCTATGTGTATTTGGCATGATATGACCAATCAATACATATAAAGGGAAATCAAAGATATATACACACACAAGTGTTTACAAGAAAGTAGAAAGACAATGTTTGTGTATGGCAGTTCTAATATAACAAGAAACCTTTGGACAAGTTATATACCCAAATAAGATTTATTCCATGGTGTTGCCATTGAGTTTGTACCTAGATCTTGAGCAAGGATTCAACATGGAGGCATCCCACAAAGTAACCAATAAAGGTATGAGATTCAAGCCATTGGCATGCTCTATAAAATTCATGCAAATCAAGTAAAACATCAAGAGGGTTATCCTAAGAGTGGGGTACATTACCTCATAAAAGACACAAGGTACAATCTTACATCCTTTCTTTGGTGTCATGGTTGATTCACCCAAAGTGAGTTCCATCCAATAATGCAAACCCTTATGCAGATCCCATTAAATAAAAAAAGTAATCTCTCAGTGGGAAGATCTAAGCTAGAGGCTAATAAATACTAATCAAATCAATGTAAAAACCTCGTAAAGGCAAAAAGAACATCAACGATATAGCCTCTGTGAGAAAACCCCAGGAAGACATGCTCAACATGACAATAACTCACTTCTTAAGTGTTCCAAAGTGAACTCCTTTAAATAAATATCTTAATTTTATGTAAATCTTATATTCTATTGGCAATTGCATCCTAAATTGTAATGAGTACTTCAATAAAAAAATATTCAAGAAAATTAACATTGAAATAAAGAAAACAATTTATTTTAAATTATAAAAGTTTAAAAAATATAAATATAATCGAAAATCCACTTTTACAAAAAATTAAGAATTTATTTAGATCATCCAAAATGAACTATAACAATTGAACATAATCATCCTACTTTTTTATTGATAAAATATATGGCTACATTTTGATATTGAAATGCTAACAATAAACTTAAAAATTGAAACGTGAGTGCAAATATAAAAAATATCATAACACTTATTAAAAATCTTTTGTTTAATACCTAATCCATTTCAAATCAATCTCGCATGCAAACTGTAGCTTTGCTTGTATTTTGCATCTCTTATTTTTCAGTCAAACACGTATAATAGAAACAATATTAGCAACCAACTACATTTAACACATAGCTAGAAGCAATAAGTGTTGTAATGTGTTATTGAGAGGAAAATTAACTAATAAATATTAGATAAATGTTTTAATGTGTTATTCAGCAAACATTGGTGATTAGATAAATGTGCCTTTAAACAATTAAACATATATTTCATATACATGAATTTGGTTGTCCCTATTGCGAGTAAACATATTAAATTTTCAAATTGACTAAAATATAATCAAAGCCTTAGAGTTTTCATAAATTAATCAGAACCAAATGTTTTTTTTAAAGGGAATGCAGTGCAGTATACCCAAAGAAAAGAGTATAACATAAGCTCAAATATTCTCACCCAGTTTCAAAATCGACATTGAAAGAATTTTACATTCATAATGAAGGTATCGCATAACCTTATGCAATATCAAATTTAGTAGTTAATTGATTTCAAGTACCAAGTTTTTTTTTTCATAATTCACACAAGACATTGAAATAAAAGATGGTGGAAAATGGTGGTAGGTCATATATCCAAAATCAAATATTGAGCATTATTGTGTCTCAACTTTGAATAAACAAATCATTGTTTCTACATCCACACAATATTACATCCTTAAGCCATTGAAATGATTGTTATGATCGTGCCATCTTATTTGATAAGAAGAAAATCTTCAGAGGTTCCAATGTAAAATGAAGTTAATATTTACTACCAAAAAAAAAAATTGTGATTAGAATTGTATAATAGATATATTCATATTTATGACATATAAATTGTGAATTTATGATGTGTGAAGACATGATCCTAAAGAAAGTTGTAGCCAATTTAGAGGTAGAGAAAAGCATTATTAAATCTAAAAAACCTAAAAAGAGAAAAAAAAAATCATATTACAATTTGTTTTAAATAATAGGATATACAAAACAGAATTAAAATCGAACTTATTTATCATGGAGCTGGAATACAAAGAAGAAAGAAATACACGTAAGGTACATATGATATACCTCTAATTAAATTTTTTGAAATTATGATGTGATGGATGAAAAAGCCACATATGTTAATGATTGTACAAACAAAATAGAAAATGTAGTTATGTGTCAATAGAAGTTTAACTTAAAAATATACAATGCATTTGAAATACAGCAAGAAAAACAAGAATAATATATTTTAGGAAAGCTTATTCTATTTTTTTTGTTATTCAATATTTTTCATAACCTAACCTTTGATATATGGGGTTGCAATTCATCACCTTTGATAACATTAAAGCTAATTTCATCCATCCCTTTTAACGAAGAGATCAAACCACATATAACCCTAAAAATTAAAATAGTTTACTTGTTATTAACAACCAATTAATAAGCCACCCAGTACAAGATAAAGACATGAAAACTTTCTCCATACTCGAGCAATCAAAAACAATCACCCATTACAAATTTTGGTAGAAACAACCACGCATTACTCAAGCAATTAGAAACTTGATTCATTCTTCATGTAACAAGTATGAAGAATGGAAAAGGACTACAAAAACAATTTTAACCTATTTCCTCTATGATTTATTAACTCACCCCCAACTTTGAATCTACCATATTTAACAACCTAAATCCTTTATAGCTTCTAGAGAAGCTTGGGTAAGATTAATCCTCAAAATAGAGTTGTGGGTTTTAACAAGTGCAAAATCTTTACTTTTGTTTAAATTATAATTAAAGGTAAAAACAAAAAGCACATAATACATCATGGTTAGAAAAAAATAAGTGTTTTTCCACTAATAGAAAAAATTCTATATGATTAAATAATTAGTTTCGTCCATTAAAAAAGATTTAGTTTTTTGAATTAAAAATAAATTAAAATTAAAATTCTTCCTTAAAAGTAAGAACACATCCTCCAGCGCTTTCTCAAACCCAATATGAGCTTCTAGATAACTAACGTTTGTTTTTCAAAAACATTTTTATCGAATCATATGGAGCCTAGATAGCTATAGTTTTTTTACTAAGAATTTTATGTGATTGATCTCCTAAACGTTGTATTGTTGTTTATAATAAATACATGCAAGTTACTAAACAATTCCCAGGTGGGTATTGTGCCATTACATGATCCTTATTTTATATGAAAATTAAATTTTTTTTACAATATTTCATAATGTGCACCAAAATTTAAATTCAAAAAATATTGACAAAATGATAATAAAATCCAAAACCTTGATAAACACCAATAAAAAAGGATAGAGAAGATAAATCAAAACCAGTAGGACATTCTTGCCATGCTCTTTACCTTCTCATGCCTCCATTCAAGGATTCGAATTCATGTGATTAGACTCAGATTGACAAAGTGATAGCTTGATGTTGGATGTTTGATGATTGAAGATTATGGATTTTGCTATAGGATTTCTAAAATGATTTTGGCATGGTTTTGGTATGGGCTCCATAGATTGTTTAAGAGTGGGTAGGGAGCTTATGGAGGGAAGATCAGGGGCATAAATTTGAATTTGGGAGAATAAGATCAATGGTTGAGTAATTTTCATGAAATTTTTTATTCCATGGAAATCGCTAGAATAGAAAAATTCTAAAGGAAGGGGGCTAATTTGGAGAGATGTCTAAAATCCTCCAATTCTAGAAATCTCCCCATAGAGTTCAGGGGTTTAGGGAAGGCTAATGTAGGGTGGTGGGTGGGTAGTTAGAATATTTTTGAATTTAAAATTGGTTAGTGGGATTAGGGAGTAGGTTAGTAGGTAATGGGGTTTATTAAGGGCTAAATGAGGATTAGGAATCCTAGGGATGTAAGACTATCTATGGGGGTAGGCTAGTAGGTGGTTAGGTGCGGTTATGGGAATTTAAAATTTTCATATAATAGATAAAAAGGATTAGATTAGGATAATGGGAGATTAGGGAAAAATAAAAAAGAGATGGGATGAATAAGGTTAGTAAATGTAGATTAATGGAAGGGGATATTAGATTAATGGAACAAGAATGGGTTAAACGAAATTAGTGTCAACTAATAAGAATATTAGTCGACTAGAATGAAGTGAGCAATTTTAGGTGTATACATGTTGTCCCTCTTTGAAAGGGCATTGTGAGTGGATAAAGTAGAGGGAGTAATGGTCTTTCAAAGAAAGACCATGTCCTGGATGAATGTCATCAGATGATGATAGGGGATATGATGCCCCCTCGAGGGGACATGCAGGGATGAAAGAGATGGATGGCCAATCAAAAGAAGAAACGATGGGTGGGGGTGAGATGGAGAGATGAGGGGATGAGATGTCATATGTGGGATAGAAGATGAAAGAGATGAGTGATTTGACTCAAGCAATGAGCTACAAATTGATGATGATGCCCCTGGCAAGGACAGATCCACAGAGAACAGAGATGATGAGTGTCACAACTGTAGACACATCCTAAGAGGAAATCAACTGCAACAAGATGATAATAGGATTAGTAGGTCATAAGCTTTAGATGTATCCTAAGCAAAGATGCATGCAAAGGAGAGTTGTTGGCCAAGATAAAATTGATTTGATAAGATTATTGATGGGCGTAGCTCAAAGCTAAATCGATCAATATGATTTTGTTGATGATAGAGAAGAAATGAGATGATTGAGTGACCAAAAGGATTAGGATGATTCCCCTAGCAAAGACACATGAAAGGGATCGAGAGAGGAGATATTATTCAAGATATGCACCAATTTTAGTATTTTTGAAATATTATGAAAATGACAATACAAACCCAAAATCAATGACAACAATAGGAAAGGATAGAGAAGACAAATTAAAACCGGTATAACATTCTTACCACGCTCTTTACCTTCTCATGCCTCCATTCCAAGATTTGAATGCATGTGATTAGACTCGGATTGACAAATTGATAGCTTGATGTTGGGTTGATGATGGATGCTTTGATAGTTGATTATGGATTGGCTATGAGATTTATGGAATGATTTTGGCATGGTTTCCCTACAAAATTTCTAGATGGTTTGAGAGTGAAGGGAGATGTTGGTTTTATAGAGGAAAGGAGGGAAGATCAAGGACCTAGATTTGAATTTAGAAAAATCAGATCAATGGTTAGTAATTTTCCAAAGAATATTAAATTCCTTATGAAACCTCTAAAAACAGAGGTTTCTAAAGACTTGGAGGGAAGTCTCCAATTTTAGAGACTTTTCCATTATCTTAGAGATAATGGAGGATTAGGTGGGGATTATGATAGGATTAGGGTCATAAGGATGTAGAAAAAGATAGGGTGTAGGTTAGTAGGTGGGTAGGTGGGGTTATGGGAACTAAAAAATATATAGAATAGATAAATAAGATTTAGGATAATGAGATATTTAGAAGAATTAATGAGGGAATGAGATTAGACTAAGGATAGTGAATGAAAGATTATTGAAGGGGGATATTAGATAAATGGTTAAGAATAGGGGAATAATTTAGTGGGATGAATTAGAATATATGAGATTAGCAGAATTAATGTCAATTATTATAAATATTGTCGACGGTAATGAGGCGATCAAATTTAGGTGTATACATTTTGCCCCTCTTTGAAAGGGCATTATGAGTGGAGCGAAATGGAAGGAGTAATGGTATTTCAAAGAAAAACCATGTCCTGGATGAATGTTAGTGGATGATGCTAGGGGATATGATGTCTTCTCAAAGGGACATGGGGGGAAGAATGAGTTGGATGGCCACTCAAAAGAAAAAATGATGGGTGGGATGAGATGAATAGATGAGGGGATGGGATGGCAGATATGGGATAGAAGATGAAGAAGATGAGGTCGATGTTGAGCAATGAGTTACAAATTGATAATGATGCCCCTGGTAAGGACACATGTACAGAGATTAAAGATGATGGGTGGCACGGTTGTAGACACATACCAAGTGGGAATCAACTACAACAAGATGATGATAGGATTAAAAGGCCAAAATCTTTAGACGTATCCCAAGCAATGACGCATGCAAGGGAGAGCTACAGGCTAGGATAAGATGATGATTTGATAAGATTAATGATGTGTAGCTCAAAGTTAAAGTTGGTCACTATAATGAAGAGGATAAGAGAAAAATAATGTGATCGAGTGGCCGAAAGACTAGGGGATGATAACAGATGATAGAGATAGTGGCCAAGCTATCCTTGGGCACTACAAAAGTGGCTAAGTGTTGCCTACATAGTCTGAAAAGACCTCAGGCTGACGTAGTTCTAACTAAGAGAGGATGATGATGATGATTAAAAAGTGATAATGATATGGATGATTAAACTTGTTAGTGATTGAAGGATATGATTTTAGATGATGAGACAACGATGAAAGATTGAATGTTAGTTGGACGAGGATTAGATTAATGATAGGAACAAGGATGATTAGGTGATTAGAGGAATGATGAGGGTGGTGTGATCAAGCCATCACAATGTCATAAATCTCATTATAGTCTAAGTAATCCAAAAATGTAGCACTTAGAAAGATGCCCCATGATATAAAATGTGACCAAAAGGACATTGTGCCAAAGTGCGTGGGCAAGTAGCGAACTCTGCATCCTCGAGGGCACTATGGGTGTCCTCATAGCATCCTCATTCATTGCTCAATAAACAAAAAGAGACACAATTCAATCAAAATATAAAACAAACAAGAAATATACAATCATACAAATAAGACAAATAACAAATAGGCAGTACATACAAGTATATACATGCAGTATCCCAATGTCTTACCTAATAATAAGATGAGTGATTGCATGATGGGTTGGATTAGGATAATCATGATGTGATGGTTATGGAGGATAGACTTGGATTTGGATAGGATGATGATGATTAGGATTAGGATGAAGATGAGGTGTTGCCCCTACTTTAGGATAGAAAGATGGATGACATGATAGGGGTCTTTGAATATTGATTTGGTCCTGAAAACCAATCAAAAAGTGGCCAAAGATGGTGATTAGACAAGTGATAACCAAGGATTACCAATAGACAAGGTCTTGTAAGGATCCAATCTAGCAAGGAGACTAGGAGATGATGAGATCAAATACCTTTCATGCTATCAAAAGTGATTAGATGGGTGCTAAACATGAAGAGGCAATGATAAGGGTAGTGATGGGATCAAGTACCTTCCATACTGGCAAAGGGTAAGTAGATGGGTGCCTAGTATGAAAAGGCCATGATAGGAAGTGATGGGTGCTAGAGTAAGGTCTTTGACAAGTGATGTGTGCCAATAATACCTAGGCCAAGAGGATGATGAAGATATTGAGAGATGGGTGACCACTCTGATTTGGTGACAAGACTGGACATTGTATCCAAAGATGGGGGATAAGAAAAGGCATGAAGATGGATGCGACTAGGGGTAAGACAAGACACGATGGACTATTTTTTGGCTTTTTGTGAGTTTTAGGATTTTTAGGAATTTTGACATATTTCAATTTTCAGGGATTATTGGGATATGTATATACATTGTATAAATGGGGTTAATTGCAAAAGGAATACCAAATCTAGCAACCAAGAGAAGGATGGATGGATGATGGATGGGATGACAAAGGGGACCAAGGATGAATGAACTAGGGATAGCCAATGACCACATCATGAAGGAACCAGATGGTTATTTGCCTGAGTGTCCATTGGAGGATATGCCAAGATGGTTTGAGGACATTTATCAATACACCTTTTGCTTTCTTACGAAGGTCAAGATGGGAAGGAATAAATGGACATAATAGGATTGGGGATATGATTATAGACAACAGACAAAGTTGATGAGATATGACAAGTATGGATGAATTGTCAAGGGATATGAAATTGATGGATTTTCCCCAAATGTTGAGGAACAATGCAGACAATGGATTATTTTACCATGACGCCAGAAATCGGTTTTCATCATGGTACTTGCCCAAGGTGCCAGAAAATTGGTTTTCATCGTTGGACGAATGATTTTTTTTTTGGGCATCTCGATTTATTAGATAAAGGGTGAGATACAAGGCATGGAAATTTGATGGATTATTTATCCAACACTTGTTCTGGGGATGTGTGATGGTAGGATCATGTTGTCGTTACTAGATGTATTGGGATCCATGTGACCTAGTGTGATTCTTGATTGTGATCTCTCCAAATATCTAGACGAGATGTCTTCATTGCCCCTAGGAGAGACAATGTTGCCCGGGTCAATGATGTGAGGTATGGAGTGGATCATATCTTGATGGGGATGTATGTGACTTGAATGGATGATAGGACTTGACTGATTTGTGGGTTTGTGATAGGATAATTTTATGGGTGTAAGAGGATTAGGACTATCAGTGACATACACCGTTAGAGGTATTAGACATTCTTCATTTGATTGGTGCCAAGTGACAAAAGACTGCAAGAGAGCCAAGACACTTTGACATTTTGGTTTATCTTTGATCTGACTATTTGACAGATGATCGGCCATATGATTTTGAGCATTTGACTGTATTTGATTTTGACTAGCCCCTAGTGCCTGATTTTGGGCTTCCCTAGAGGAGCTTGATTCTTGACTTGGAATATTAGGATGATTTTGACTTTGATAGTCTCCTAGTGCCAGTTTACGAGCTTCACTAGGTAGAGATGTGTTTGTATTGGGCCGATGATTTGAATTTTATTGAATTTAACTGATGAGATCAAAGATGATTTCCTTATTATAATTGAATTTTGGAATATTGTCTTGGACCTTTGGATTTGTTGCACATATTATATTACTCGTGGAAGGGTTCAACGATCCATGCTCCTGTTTGTCCTTAAGGAGGGAAGTGATTAAGTGATCATTGATGGGAAGAAAGGGTTCTATGATGGATGAAGGTGGTGGAGATGGAGAGACGAGGTCAATGAGTGGTGATGGGGCAACATAGTCTTCATAGGGGTTCCTAAGAGACCCTGTTTTGACATCAGAGAAAATCTCCTCAAGATCAACAAAAGGATCACTAGGATTAGTTGTAGTAGATGCATCCAAAGGAGGATCAGACTCACTTTGATAGTCTTCGATAGATAAAGATTGCAAGAAATCATTTATAACATCATTGTCTTGAATGGAATCAAAAGATATGCTTAGTAATAGATCGAAGGTATTTGGTTTATAAGTATCCTCTAGAAGATAGGCATGATCATCATCAATGAGGGATGACATTTCTAATGAGGAATCTGATGTGGATACGGGTGTTGAGCATGATCACAGAGAAGATAAGACCTGTGTTGACTCTAATGCTAAATTCGATGTACAAGATGCAATGCTACTAATAGGATATTCATTGTCCGCAATTGACCTCTCAACATGGGGTGTTTGATGTGATGGGTGAGAGGGAGATGAGGGATGAAGGATGGATTCAAAGAGAGGGTCATGGAAGGATTCATAAGAGATGGGTGGAGTAGGCTCGTGAGGAATGGACTCGTCTTTTATAGAGGATTTGTTGAAGATGGGAGTGGTGTATGGACCTTGGCTTAGAGAGGGAAGGGATTGATCATGACTAGAAATGGGGTCTTGGCATTCCTCTTTTTGTTCACCCAGGGATTGAGACTCATCTAGTTCATCATCAATTATTATATCGCCATGGTCAATGAGGTCTTGGACAAAGTCTTGGAAAGGTCGACATCAATTAATGGTATACCCCCAGGTTCGATTATATGGACAATATTTTTTTCATTATACCAAGAGGTTGTAAGCTTAATAGGATCAAAATGTCGGATAGGTGGATAGACCATCATGTTAGCAGCGACTAGTTGGTTGAAAAGGGCCTCTAATGATGTGGGAAGGGGAGTATAAGGACCCGTTTCATGTTGTGACTTAGACATGGTAGCATTGGACTTAAGATCAGATAGTTGTGGACATGCTGGGGTTGAAGGATTCGAGGTGGCCAAGATTGGATTCGCTTTGCTAGTATGGAAATGGGGAGTTGATGGTTTATGACTAGAGGATGGAGGATTGGTACATGATTCACATGACAGGGCTTGGACGGAAGGTGCAATGAGTGACATGGGATCAACACCTTTGGGAAGTGGTACACCCATCATTATGAGTCATAAAAGGATCTCATCCTTGTCAAGTATGTATTGGTCAATGAAGGTGGGGTCTAGTTCCATGGCGATGGTTGATAGGGGATGGATGATATAAGTAGGATAAGCACTGGAGAAGGTTCTTGAACAAAATAGATCAAAAGGACCGAGCTAGTGTGATAGGTAATGATGGAGATGAGATAGACTAATGAATTAAGGACTGTGATCAAATGTCAAACCAATAGTGAAATAGGTGCTAACAACTTATCAATAATGCATAGTGGTCAAACTAGCAAAAGGTTGTGAATGTGTTGGGTGCCTAATATTCAAAACTAACAAGAGGATGATATGATGGGTGCCAGTTATGAATAAGGCAAAATGATTGGACTCGAGATGATTGATAGTTGATAGGTTAGCTAGATTGAGATCGACAAAGTGACAAGACACTAACAAGCTGTTGATTATGATATGAAATTTGACCAAGTGGAGTAAGATAATAAGATGGTGATGAGATGATAGGATGATAGGGGGATAAGATGATAGGATTAACTCAAGACCTTAGATTAATTTTGCTCAAGATGAGATGGGGTAGGATTAGGTGATAAAGGTGATTAGGACAATGGAATAAGGATAAGTGTGATGATGAAATGATATAGGGTAATGAAAGGTGGATGGTTTAGACCCGTATGCCAACTAGGATAAGATGAGGTGATGACTAGATGGGTGATGAAGGCAAGGTCAAGACAAGTGATCGGGTATGGATTGAACTAAGGTAGGATATGGATGATGAATCAAGATATGATTAGGATATGGTACAGGATGATTAATGACAAGTGGGATTAGGCTATGGTAAGACTAAGAGAACAAATTATGTACAAGGGGATTAGATTAGGATATACAATATGATTATTAAGATGATCAATGATAGGGGGATATGGTTAGACTAAGATATGATAGAGATGTTTTGGTAGATGGGATTAGACAATGGATACAAGATGGTGATTAAGATATGTGAGTGGATGATATGGTTGATAAATATGGTTAGTGTTGACCAATTTTGCCCACAGGCAAAATTTTGGCCACCTTCTTTCCTTGTTGTTCATTGCCAGCATTTTTCGGTTGCACAAGTTCATGTCATGGTTCTTCGGCACTTGGTTCATCCATTTTCGGTTCATTGAACCATTGAACCTTTTTGGTTCAACGGGCTTGGTTCAAAGCAAAAAGTTCATCGGCCTTGGTTCACTAGTCCATCAGCGCGCAATGGTTGAACCCTTGAACCGTTGAACCATTTTCGATTCAACGGCTTGGTTCAACGAGCTTGGTTCAAAGTGGCAGGTTCAATTTTCGGTTCAAGAGCCCGGTTCAACACAAAGTTCATCGACTTTATTGCATTTGGCATCGGCGCGCATGGTTGAACCCTTGAACCGTTGAACCATTTTTGGTTCAACGGCTTGGTTCAAGGGTATGCCCTTGGCCGAGGGACAGTTCAAAAGTTCAGTACCCTTCTGAAGGGCAGGCGCTTCAAGCAAAGGATCGAGTAAGTTCAAAGTTCAAAGTTTAATTTTCAAAAATAGACTGAGTCTCGAATTCCTTCAGACAAAAAGTCTGAAGGAATTTGGACGCAGTCCAAAGTCAAAGCGAAGGGTGGACAGAATTTCCACTGACTTTTTGTGCACGGGAAAATGTCCGCAGACAAAAGTACTGTAAAAAATACACGAAGCAAGCAAGACCCGGGGAAAATGTCCGCGGGAGCCCGGAGCGCAATCCAGAGTACAAAGTGACTCATCGAAGGACCCCGAAGGGCAGGTGCCCTTACGGGGGACTTTCGGCCAAGTACAAAAGGGACATTTCTGAAGGCTTAAGAGTCACCTTCCCTTCAGGAAGGTGACATAGACAGAGAAAGAATGCTCGCGGAGGGCCAAGGAAGATAGGCCACAGAAGAAGCGATATGGACCCGATGACGTTGTGACAAAGACGATGGCGTTTCGAAAGATGTCAAGTTTAACAGAACAAGTTAGCCGTTGGTTTTCAACCAATGACGGCCGTGTAAACGTCAAAGTTAACAAAGTGAAATAGTCGTTCCTTTTCAAACAAGAGAGTGCTAACCATGGAAAAGGGGCCAGAATGAAGCGACCCGCCATAATGTGCGCCCTCAAGGGCCGAAGGAGCCAGAAGAGACAAAATGGAGAAAAGACAAAGCGAGCAAGCAATTAGTCCATGTGGCACCAATTTGAGAAGTGACCCCAGCAGGTGAAATAGTTCCTGCGAATTGATCATGAGAGGACGCAAACAGCTAGTAAAGCAACTGGTTTTCTCCATTTTACATTTAATGAGTGAACAAACCGTGTATTGACCTTGAAAATGCAGATTTCAAATAGACAAAGGGGATAACTCATTAATGTTTTGAGCGACTTGTTCTTCCCATGAAGGGACGCGTATGCCACTTGTAAAAGAAGAAGCGCCAAATGGGCCTCTTTGCTTCTCATATATATTGCGGACTTGTCATTTTGTAAGGGGATCTTCCACATTTTTTACAAGGCGCAGCCCTGTTAAAATTTTCCACCTGAATCTATAAACGCAGCTTTACCTCTTCTTGGATAGATATTATGTGTATGTCCTGAGTGTTAATTTGTGTTTAGTCATTGTCTTTTGATGCTCTCACAGGTTCAACACCAACACACTAGTTATCTACAAGGCGCCATTTTTTGCAGCTGACAGGAGGAGAACAGTATTTGAGAAATTCAAAATAGAGGAGGTTACTTACAGTGTGCATTCCACAACACCTTGGTGAGTCTCTATTTTTTATGTTTTCATAAGAGCCTCCCTGCCATTTCCTTGCAGCCTCATCCTTCTGCCAAGACTGAAGCATATGAATGCATTTGTCTGGTTTTAAGTGTGGATGTGAGAAGGTCATTTCATTTTGGTGTATCACCTCCTTAGAGTAGTTTGTATTCCTGCAATTTTTCTCTCTTTTCATCCCCCCATTATATATATATATATCTGTATTTATACTTGCTGGAACAAACAAGATGCATCAAAGGGAGCTAGCCCTTATCTAGAGACTCTCCCCTCCAGCTTCGCCAGTCCCACATGCGAGAGGGGAGTTTTCATGTTGCAAGGAGAACGCAGGGGCTCGACTTCCTGCTAAAGAGTGTAATTTTTTGCGTCAACAATTCTGGCATGCCCGGTGGGACACAGTTTGACAACTCAGTAAGGTTTCAGGATTGATGCTGGTTCTGTCACAGCAAATTCAATATTTTTCAGCATTTGGCGACTCCACTGGTAAGAGCTTTAGTTTTTTAATTAAGACCAGTTCCTTAACTTTCTATGCCTAAAGTCACCACAAGGTCTTCAAAAGGGGTTCCTTTCGATTTCGTTGAATTACCTTTAAACTCTAATAAAAGACTACGATTTGAGAGGACCCGTCCCTATCCAACAAGCAATCCTCCTAGACCTATTGTAAGAGACACAGTAGAACCCCAGTTATAGCCAATCTCAGCCATGGCATTACCTTTTACGGCTTTTCGTGGTGAGAGCCCCTTGAATCTCCCACGTTATGATCCAATTTCGGGAACAACTCTAAAAAATGTGCCTTCTTTCGATGGAGCGGGACCTATTACAGCCGTCGAGCATATTAAGAATATTGCCAACCTCTGCAATATTCACAATATAACAGAAGAAAACATTGCCATCAGATTGCTAGCATTGTCTCTGAAAGGCAAAGCTCTTGACTGGTACGGGACCTTGCCTGTGAATTCAATACATTCCTAGAATGAATTGGGCACTCAGTTGACATATCGTTTTGGGGAAAAGAGCGATGGCCTCTCGCTTGCTGAGCAGCTGACGACCATAAAGAGAGCTTCACACGAGTATATGCAGGACTTTAACACGCATTTTCAAAAGACTTGGAATAGAATTCTCATCCTGGTAAGACCGATTCCCAGCTACGCTTTCTTGTACTATTTAAAGGCATTAAACAGTGATATTGTTGTGATGATCCAATCTATGGGAGGGCATATACTGCCTGCTGCTTATGACATAGCCATAGCAGCCGAAAATTACTTGGTTCAGGCTGGAAAAATAGCCCCTAGGCCTCACATGCCACTTTTTTTAGAAATGTTGCCTCCAATTCAAACTGTTGCTCCCACATTAGCCCCTCTGCCTAGCATTGAGAAGCCAACTGTCATTTCGTCTAATGAGCTTCATGAAATTAAAAGTCTGTTGCAAAGCATGTCAAACGAACTTGTAGCTCTTAAAAGGTAGCAAGCTCAAAGCAACAGGCTGAACCAGGGATATCAGCACTATGGTCAAGCACCTAGACCCCCTTTTCAAGGCTATAATCAAGGATAGGGTCAGCTCACTCAGACCAAACCGTTTCAAAACTACAATTCAGGCCTCCCTTCGTCATCTAAAGTCATGGTGCCGGTTCAGAACAATCTAGTAGAAGAGCAGCCAAGCTGTTCGACCATGGGATATGGTCAAGAACAGGTTGTTTACATAAATGAGATGATGAACTATTTTCAGAATGCAGACAACCAAACAACCGCTCAATCTCAAGTCTTCGAGCCTTCAATGCAACCCATCACGAGTAGCAATCAGGCCCAGCCTGATTCCACTCTCATGAATCATATGGAAGGGAAATTTTATTCAGTGAATTATGTGGGCGCTGCAGACAATCAGGATGACTGTGTTGCAATCAACACAAGATTTAAGAGAAGGGCAATGGGAGAAGCCCAGGGTACCACTCAGGCGGCAACAACACCTCCTCCATCGCACTCCAATTCAAAGGCCCCAAACTTCAGGCAGCGGTTTATACCTTCAACCCCTCAGCCTGCAGTCCAACCTGGAATTAGCCCCAAAGAAAACTTGAAGGGAGGCAGTCCCCAGGTCAATATAGTGGATCAGATGAAGAAGCTGCATATGAACATCTCTTTATGGGATTCATTGTCTCTACCAGGACAAAAAGACGTATTGAAGAAGGAATTGCATGCGCTGGATCGTCAAGCTGTCCCAACAAGCGCTGATAATGTCTTGATGACAAATAGACAACCTTCCACTTCAGGTCAGGTAAAGAAGGAAGAGAAAAATCCCCCTTTCTATGTATCCTTGGTCATAGGGGATTTTTTGGTACACAACTGCATGATTGACAGCGGCGCTAGTACTTCAGTGATGCCCAAGTGTATAGCTGACAAGATGGGACTGAAATATGAAGAGATGAACAAAGGAGTCTTGCAACTAAATGGAACACCTACAAAAATAGTTGAGATTGTGAAGGGTTTAGGCTTGACATTGCATGCTTGCCCAACCTTCTCAATTCCCCATGATATGGTGGTAGCGGACGTTCCTCCTTATTTCGCAATTTGCTTGTCCAAAGACTTCACATCAAAGATAGGTGGCTATCTAGCAACGAATTGGTCATATCTAGTTTTTAGAACTAAGTATGGGACCAAGGTCAAATTTGAGTCTGAGCCACTCTACAAGGACCATCTAGAACCGTACTCGCCCAAGGCAGTGAATGTCAGTTACACCATCATCGACACAAAAGAGTCCCAGACAGACCAATCTCTATCCTCTGCTCTTGAAGGAGTCACAGACGTACTCTTAGATGAGTGGGGGGATGATAACTTCGAATATGATCCTTACAAGTTCATTGAGGAGACAGACCTTGGAGTCTATTGCATGCACGAAGAGGGCACCTTCATGCCAAATTTAATGAAGGCAAGCCAAGAAGACCTTGGCCTATGGTAGCTGTATTTTGACGGTTCCAGAAGTAAGCTGGACACTGGTGGTGGGGTGATGCTGGTCTCCCTTTCAAAGGATAGGTACTTTTCAGCTTTCAGTTTCCATTTTTTTTGCACAAGTAATGTTGCAGAATACGAGTCTCTTATACATGGCCTTGAATGGGCAAAAAAAAGAGGGATTATGGAGTTGCAAGTTTTGGGAGACAACGAGCTGATTGTAAATCAGGTGAGAGGGTTGAATCTGACCAAGAATTCTTTGCTGAAGTTTTACAAGCATAGAGTCTGGGACTTGGTGGAAGATTTCCTCGCTTTCAATATCACCTCCATTCCCAGAGGGCAAAACAAACAAGCGGATAGGCTGGCAGCAATTGGTGCTCAATTTGACGTTTCAAAGGAAATAAGTCGAGACTGTGGTTTGCGCCACTTGAAAGTGGTGGTTCGGCCCTCTGTCCCAGACAACATTGCAAATTGGCAAGTTTTCAAAAGCGACCAGGAGATAGCTTTCTTCCTACAGGAGGAAGTTGAGTTCGCAACACAGAATCAGGCGAAGTTACAGCAACAATACGGCAATCAGATTGTTCAATTGAAGAACAATAAGCTCCCTAAAGGTCTGGTCACGCTTGAGAGCATCTTCAATGGAGATGACTAATTGAGAAATGACAAGGCATGCATCACAACCAAAGAGGAAAATTACGAAAGGGTTGAAATCTTCAAGGACAAGCTGCTTGCGCTTGAAAAAGTCTACACGATTCAAGAAAGGTGGGCTTTCATTTTGCTGTGTCAGGAGTTCTCTGATGTCTTTGCTTAGAATTACAACGACTTGAAGGGTTTCGACCCAAGGCTCACCCAACACACCATCGAATTAGAAGAAGGTGCCAGGCCAGTCACGCAGAAGTAAAGACCTGTCAATTCGACAATTGAGCCCCTCATGCAGAGGAAACTGGCCAAATTGATTGAGTCCAAAATTATATTTCCAATCAAGTATTCTTCCTGGCTGGCCAACCTTGTTCCTGTTAGAAAGAAGAATGGAGAGATCAGGCTATGTGTCGATTTCAGAGACCTTAATAAAGTCTCTTTAAAAGACCATTATCCCCTCCCAAGCATGGAGCGGATCCTTCATAAGGTAATGGGCAGCGAGCGTTTCTTCCTCCTGAATGGTTATTCAGGGTATAATCAAATTCTAGTGCAAGGCAGTGACCAGCACAAAACGGCCTTCACCACTAAATGGGGAACATTTGCCTACAAGAAGATGCCTTTTGGGCTATCTAATGCTAGTGCTACTTTTTAGTGAGCCATAGATATGGCTTTTGGAGGCTTGATAAACAACAACGTGCTGGTCTACCTCGATGATGTGACGGTATTCTCCAAGGAAGCGAGCCAACACATAGAACACCTCAAGCAAATTTTTGAAAGGTGTAGGGAGTTTGGCATCTCTCTTAATCCAAAGAAGTGCGTGTTTGCTGTTCACGAGGGGAAACTCCTTGGCCACATCGTGTCCAAGGAGGGCTTATCCATTGACCCCGAAAGAGTTCACTCTATCCTGGGGATGTCCCTACCAAAGCACAAGAAAGCCTTGTAGAGCTTCTTTGGCAAGATAAATTTCATTTGAAAATGTATTCCGAATTTCGCAGAGATAGTCAAGCCATTAACCCCTATGATGAGGAAGGGTGAAGAGTTCAAATGGACAACACAAAGGAAAGACAGCTTTGAAGCCATCAAGCAGGACATAACCCAAGCTCCCTCTTTGATCAGCCTCAACTTCAACAAGGGCTTCAACCTCTACACTTTCAGCAATGAAGAGGTGATATCCGCCATGCTTACCCAAGCAAACGATGATGACCTCGAACATCCACTTGCTTTTTTCAGCCAAGGGTTAGAGGATTTCAAAGTCAGATACACATATGTAGAGAAGCAAGTCCTGACAGTAGTGCAGAGCTTGAAGAAATTCAAGCATATGTTGTCTAACAGCAGGATTCACCTTATGGTCCCACATCTTGGCGTCAAGGATTTCTTGACCAATCGAGACCTGAATGAGAAGAGGGCAGGGTGGATTACCAAAGTGATGGAGTATGACGTAGACATCAAGATCACCAAGCTGGTGAGGGGAAGAGGCATGTGTGAACAGCTTGCTGCAAACTTCAAGCAAAAAGGGGAAGAAAGCTTGTTAATTCACAATGTAGCCACTGCAAAGGAACCAGCTATCATAAAGGATTGGACGTCAAACCTGAGGCATTTTTTTATCACTGGTGAGTGCCTATAGGGTCTTGATAAGACCAGAAGAAGGTATTTCAAACTCCAGTCTCTCCCTTATGTTTTGGTTGATGAAGTATTGTTTAAAAAAGATCTCTCTGGGGTCCTTCTAAGGTGCATTAACCCAAATCAGGCTGATAAGGTATTGGCTGAGTTTCATGATGGGCTAGCAAGCAGTCATTTCGCTCCTAGAACTATTGTTGCAAGGATAATGAGAGATGGTTATTTTTGGCCTAATCTTTTCAAGGACAACCATGCCTGGGTAAAAAAGTGCCAAAAGTGTGCACTTTTTTATAGAAAGCAATGATTGGCTGTCATGCCTCTATAGCCCATTCAAGTTGAGCAACCATTCATGCAGCGGGGCCTGGATTTCATAGGGATGATCAATCCTTCCAGTGCTGGACACAAGTGGGTCCTGATTGCCATGGACTATTTCACAAGATGGGTGGAGGTTGTTGCTCTGAAAGAGGAAAATGAAAGCGCAGTCCTGGAGTTTTATGAGGGCTTGGTAACAAGATTTGGGGTCCCGGCCACCATAATCTCAGATAACGCCTTAGCTTTTCTGCGAACCAAAACTAATGAATGGGCGCTAAGGTATGGTATATGTCTCAGCACTTCATCAAATTATTACCCGCAGGGGAATGGGCTGGCTGAGTCCACCAACAAAAATTTGATCAGAATCATTAAGAGGACCATGGAAGAAAATCAGAAGACTTGGCATGCCAAGCTGAAGACAGCTCTGTGGGACGATCGAATCACTCCGAAGAGAGCAATAAAAAATTCTCCATATACGCTCGTATATGGAAGGGAAGCTAGGCTTCCCATCTCACTTGAATTGCTAGCATTGGATCTCGCCCGCCAGCTACATTTAGAAGAAGGAACCAACATGGAGGTTAGGCTGTGTGAGCTAATGGATCTCCAAGAGGTAAGGGACCGGGCTATGGCTTTCGTGACCAGTCACCAACAGCAAGTAAAAAGACACTTCAATAAGAAATCTTCGTCAATTTTTTTTTTCTGAAGGAGACATTGTCCTGAAATGGGACGAAGATCGAGCTAGGCCTAGAAAACATGCAAAATTTGATGCCCTATAGAGTGGTCTTTACATAATCACTCAGTGCAAGAAGCATAATGCGTTCCAACTCTCCAAGTTGGATGGTGAAGAACTACGTATCCCAGTTAATGGAATACATCTGAAGCGTTGCCACTGAGTTTCGATTCATCTGTACATATTTTTCTTTGTTTTCTTTCCTATTTTTCCTAAGTTTTGTTGCACAAGTAGTAGTTTTCTTAGTCTTGTGTGTGTTTCCGTTTCTCTGGAGGTAGATCTGCGTGACTGGTTCTAAGATTTATCAGAGCTATTGCTAGTTTTCAAAGTTACCATCTGACTCCATGCCCAATGGATTTTCAAGGCAGCTGGTCTTTAAGCATAGCAGGCATGCTTCCCCTGTTAGTCGCCAATTTGTTGACCAATTTTGCCCACAGGCAAAATTTCGATCGCCTTCTTCCCCTGTTGTTCAATCCCAGCCTTTTTCGGTTGCACAAGTTCATGTCATGGTTCTTCAGCACTTGGTTCATCCCTTTTCAGTTCATTGAACCGTTGAACCTTTTTGGTTCAACGGGCTTGGTTCAAAGCAAAAATTTCATCGGCCTTGGTTCACTAGTCCGTCAGCGCACAATGGTTGAACCCTTGAACCATTCAACGAGCTTGGTTCAAAGTGGTTGGTTCAATTTTCAATTCAAGCGCCCGGTTCAACACAAAGTTCATCGGCTTTATTGCATTTGGCATCGGCGCGCATGGTTGAACCCTTGAACCGTTGAACCATTTTTGGTTCAATGGCTTGGTTCAAGGGTATGCCCTTGGTCGAGGGGTAATTCAAAAGTTCAGTACCCTTCTGAAGGGAAGGCGCTTCAAGCAAAGGATCGGGTAAGTTCAAAGTTCAAAGTTCAATTTTCAAAAATAGACTGAGCCCCGAATTCCTTCGGACTTTTTGCCCGAAGGAATTCCTTCGGTCAAAAAGTCTAAAGGAATTCAGACGCAGTCCAAAGTCAAAGTGGAGGGCGGACAGAATTTCCGCGGACTTTTTGTTCGTGGGAAAATGTCCGCAGACAAAAGTACCGCAAAAAATACACAAAGCAAGCAAGACCCGGGGAAAATGTCTGCGGGAGCCCGGAGCGCAATCCATACTACAAAGTGACTCACCGAAGGACCTCAAAGGGCAGGTGCCCTTGTGAGGGACTTCTGGCCAAGTACAAAAGGGACATTTTCGAAGGCCGAAGGGTCACCTTCCCTTTGGGAAGGTGACATAGACAGAGAAAGAATGCTCGTGGAGGGCCAAGGAAGATAAGCCGCAAAAGAAGCCATATGGACCTGATGACGTTGTGACGAGGATGATGACGTCCTGGAAGACGTCAAGTTTAACAGAATAAGTTAGCCGTTGGTTTTCAACCAATGATGGCCGTGCAAACATCAAAGTTAACAAAGTGAAATAGCCATTCCTTTTCAAACAAGAGAGTGCTAACCATGGAAAAGGGGCCAAAATGAAGTGACCCACCAAAATGTCTGCCCTCAAGGACCGAAGGAGCCAAAAGAGACAAAATGGAGAAAAGACAAAGCGAGCAAGCAGTTAGTCCAAGTGGCGCCAATTTGAGAAGTGACCCCAGCAGGTGAAACAGTCCCTGCGAATTGATCATGAGAGGACGCAAACAGCTAGTAAAGCAACCGGTTTTCTCCATTTTACATTTAATGAGTGAACAAATTGTGTATTGATCTTGAAAATGCAGATTTCAAACAGACAAAAGGGACAGCTCATTAATGTTTTGAGCGACTTGTTCTTCCCATGAAGGGACGCGTATGCCACTTGTAAAAGGAGTGCCAAATGGGCCTCTTTGCTTCTCATATATATTGCGGACTTGTCATTTTGTAAGGGGATCTTCCTTATTTTTTACAAGGCGCAGCCCTGTTAAAAATTTCCACCTGAATCTATAAATGCAGTTTTACCTCTTCTTAGATAGGATATTATGTGTATGTCTTGATTGTTAATTTGTGTTTAGTCATTGTCTTTTGATGCTCTCACAGGTTCAACACCAACACACCAGTTGTCTACAAGGCGCCATTTTTTGCAGCTGACAAGAGGAGAGCAATATGTGAGAATTTCAAAACAAAGGAGGTTACTTATAGTGTGCATTCCATAGCACCTTGGTGAGTCTCTATTTTCTGTGTTTTCATAAGAGCCTCCTTGCCATTTCCTTGCAGCCTGGTCCTTCTGCCAAGACTGAAGCATATGAATGCATTTGTCTGGTTTTAAGTGTGGATGTAAGAGGGTCATTTCGTTTTGGTGTATCACCTCCTTAGAGTAGTTTGTATTCCTGCAATTTTTCTCCCTTTTCATCTCCCCCCATTATATATATGTGTGTGTGTGTGTGTGTGTGTGTGTGTGTGTTTGTTTGTATTTACACTTGCTGGAACAAACAAGATGCATCAAAGGGAGCTAGCCCTTATTTAGAGACACTCCCTTCCAGCTTCGCCAGTCCCACAGGCGAGAGGGGAGTTTCCATGTTGGGAGCAGAAGGCAGGAGCTTGACTTCCTGCCAAAGGGTGAAATTTCCTGCGTCAACAGTTAGATTAAGAGGGGATGGACAAGATAGTGATTAGGCAAGGATGTAGAAGGTAATGGGGTGGTGACCAAGGATAATCGGATATGGTGAGACTGGGAAGAGATGAGCTGATTATGGTGAGTAGGTGATGATGTGGTCTTAGGTAGGGATGCAAGATGTGATTGGGGTAAGGGTATGGCTAAGGATGAGTGGGTATGTCAAAGAGAAGGATGTATAAAGAGACTATGTATAATGATGACTAGGATATACAAGATGAAAAGTAGGTAATGGGGATGTGGATCAAGAAAAGATGATGACAAGGATGTACACAAAAATATGGTCGGAGAGGTATGCACAAGATGATAGAATGATGAGGATAAAATATACAAGATGATATGTACAAAGGACCTAGATAGGCTCAGATAGGTAAAAGGCTGACTCAGTTCACAAACAACATGGGTCTAACACAACACACCTAAACAAGCAAGCCACAACCTATGATTAGTAAACTGATGGGTGTGTAACCCGATGTCCACACCATCTAATGGCTACACAAGTGAGGCTTTAGGCCGGTGACCCGTTACAGAATCAATCGAACCCTCTCGACTTTGCTTGCACTTAATGGTCACTTGGGCGTTGTTACTGACACTGACAGTAGAACCCCTGTTATGACCAAAAGGTCCTATACTAGGCTGGACGAGCTCTCTAAGGGCATCCTCAGTATACAAAGGTACGTTGGGGTCCAAGTCCATATAAGGTGTTGTCTAATCCCTAGTTCAAAGAGTTAACTCTTCCCTTTCACAAATGACATGTATGGGATCAACTACTTAGCCTAACAAAAGCTATCATTGATTGTTATACTACGTCGAAACACAAATTTTGGTTAGTGTGTGGTGATGAAATCCTTAACACTAACCCCTATAGACTAAGCCCATGCGTGGATGTCAATTCTACATCACGTGTTATCCTAGGAGAGGGGGTAACAAACAAGGAATCACATGATACGATTAATTAACCGATCTAATTCCCTATGTGTATTTGGCATGATATGACCAATCAGTACATATAAAGAGAAATCAAAGATATATACACATACAAGTGTTTACAAGAAAGTAGAAAGACAATGATATATTAAAATTAATAATCAAAAGAATGAAATGTAAGATAAAATAAAAAAATGGCACCCTCCTGCAAGCACAAAGGTTAGATATATAATGGGGTGCCAAAATCTCCAAGGGCCCTGTAAGAAAAGCGTGAGCAAAGATGACTCTTACAATAGACAATATGTTGGTCAAATATGCCTTAATAAAATGCCCCTAAAAAATTGTGGTTTGGCTTTATAATTTATTTGGGGTGAGCCGGACATGACATGGGGGTCTGGGGGCGGTAGTCCCCAGCAAGGTCAAGGGGCAGCGCCCCTTACGGGATTCGAGGGCAACACCCCTTGCTTGCTCCCTGTTGCAATACGAGGAGAGGTCGAGAAGTGGAGCCCCTCATCGCTAAAGGTAATTTGAGTTTTTTGAAAGGCTCGGAGTAACTCAAAATTCACAAAAATTGACTCAAAAAATGATCTCAAAAAGGACCAAATTAAAGGGAACAAATGACTATAAACTCGTGAGTACACAGTGTAAAACAACGACTTACAAGACAATCCAGCGACTAGGAGAGTTGTGGGATTACAAATGTTAGCTAACCATGACAGTTAACCACAAAAACTATGGCAATTTGATAACTCCATCACTGGGAACAACAATCCTGTGACTAGGAGTAGATTGATAGTAGCGATTTTGTCATAAACCACAAAACTACAACTCAAAATGACAAACCCACTACTCTAATCAACAAAGTCGTGATTGATAGAAAAATTCAAGTAGCAATATTGTAGTCCTAGACTAAAGTAATCTATATAAATGTTCTACGTCAAGAGAAGTCCAAAAATAATAATTACAAGGCTTTGGATTAAATACAATTATTTGATGATCAAAATGCTCCCAGATCCTAATACTACCCTGAACTAGCCTAAACTACAAATCCACTACTAAAACGACAATCCCACTATTTACAGGGCAAACCCGTGACTTTTCCAGTCATGCTATTGTCGAATGATGCTGGACTAGTCTGGATAGTGGGTTCTTAGATAGGTTTCTCCCCTCTTAGACCCCTAGGGAACCCTGTAGGACAAAACACCCCTTGTCTACAATTGTGTTCAGATATGGATGATGAAATGTTGATATAGAGATATGTTGGGCACTCATTTTGCACAAAATCCACCTCATTTCTTCCTTACGAAGAACTTCAGAAGAATTGTGTATCCTAGTGACTGGAGGATAGGGTAGCTTCCCTAGGCTTTATAGCCATGATAGGGGCCTTCTATGATGAGGATCCTTGTGACTAAAACTATTATAAACTATGATTTTAAGACTCTTATGTCTTAAAAACTCTAATAGTGGCCCTTAAAATACTTGTCACGACTAGGCTAGGGTTTTCTTGAAGAACTTGAGTAATTGGAGGTTGGACAATCGTTTATGGGTTTACCACAACAACAATCATGAATGGATTAAGGATGGAAATGGGTAATTTTTTATTTGTGTAGTATGATTATTTTAATGACCCGCTACCTTCCATCCATCATTATATTTAATAGGTAGATGTGAAGATTCAATCGTGGCTTTGTTCAAAGGATTCATGACTACCATGAGTTG
This sequence comes from Torreya grandis, assembly GCA_037957365.1. Taxonomy (NCBI): domain Eukaryota; kingdom Viridiplantae; phylum Streptophyta; class Pinopsida; order Cupressales; family Taxaceae; genus Torreya; species Torreya grandis. Next base: position 1,638,777 of record JARHVA010001033.1, on the reverse strand, counting down.
ACAATCTTTGATATTGTGGTTTGAAGCTTGGAACCAAAATCAATTGTTGAGAAGGTTGATGTACATAACCCGTTGGGTGAATCGTTTCATACCAATTTTAATATCACTGGTATTGTGAAGGTCTTGTGCAAGATCAATCTCAATACAGACACACCATTGTGGTCTAGAAACACAAAATCTATCATTTTCTAAGAAAATACACCAACATAAAGGCTTAACCAATTATTCCGGAAGGGCCAAACAATATAGGTAAGGCAAATAACTCCAACTAGACATGGACCATGAGTTTTTCCTTGTCATAGACGACAAGGTCACAGGTTCAAGGAGAAAACACAAGCAGTGAGTTTCTAACATAACATGGGCCATGTTTGTGTATGGCAGTTCTAATGTAACAAGAAACCTTTGGACAAGTTATATACCCAAATAAGATTGATTCAATGGGGTTGCCATTGAGTTTGTACCTAGCTCTTGAGCATGGATTCAACATGCAGACATCCCACAAAGTAACCAATAAAGGTATGAGATTCAAGCTATTGGCATGCTCTATAAAATTCATGCAAATCAAGTAAAACATCAAGAGGGTTATCCTAACAGTGGAGTACATTACCTCATAAAAGAACCTAGGTACAATCTTACGTCCTTTCTTCAGTGTCATGGTTGCTTCGACTAGAGTGAGTTCCATCCAATAATGCAAACCCTTATGCAGAGCCCATTAAATAAAAAATTAATCTCTCAATGGGAAGATATAAGCTAGAGGCTAATAAATGCTAATCAAATCAATGTAAAAACCTAGTAAAGGCAAAAAGAACATCAACGATATAGCCTCTGTGAGAAAACCCTAGGAAGACATGATCAACATGACAAGAACTCACTTCTTAAGTGTTCCAAAGTGAACTCCTTTAAATGAATATCTTAATTTTATGTAAATCTTATATTTCATTGGCAATTGCATCCTAAATTGTAATGAGTACTTCAATAAATAAATATTCAAGAAAATTAAAATTGAAATAAAGAAAACTATTTATTTTAAATTATAAAAGTTTAAAAAATATAAATATAATAAAAAATCCACTTTTACAAAAAATTAAGAATTTATTTAGATCATTCAAAATCAACTATAACAAGTGAACATAATCATCCTACTATTTTATTGATAAAAGATATAGCTACATTTTGATATTGAAATGCTAACAATAAACTTAAAAATTGAAACGTGAGTGGAAATATAAAAAATATCATAACACTTATTAAAAATCTTTTGTTTAATACCTAATCCATTTCAAATCAATCTTGCGTGCAAACTACAGCTTTGCTTGTATATTACATCTCTTATTTTTCAATCAAACAATAGAAACAATATTAGCAACCAACTACATTTAACTCATAGCTAGAATCAATAAGTGTTTTAATGTGTTATTGAGAGGAAAATTAACTAATAAATATTAGATAAATGCTTTAATGTGTTATTAAGCAGACGTTGGTGATTTGGTGATTAGATAAATGTGCCTTTAAACAACTAAACATATATTTCATATACACAATTTTGGTTGTCCCTATTGCAAGTAAACATATTAAATTTTCAAATTGACTAAAACATAATCAAAGCCTTACAGTTTTCATAATTGAATGAAAACCAAATGTTTTTTTTTAAAGGGAATGCAGTGCAATATACCCAAAGAAAAGAGTATAACATAAGCTCAAATCTTCTCACCCAGTTTCAAAATTGACATTGAAAGAAATTTAGATTCATAATGAAGTTATGGCATAACGTTATGCAATATCAAATTTAGTAGTTAATCAATTTAAAGTACCAATTTTTTTATTTTTTTTTCATAATTCACACAAGCCATTGAAATAAAAGGTGGTGGAAAATGGTGGTAAGTCATATATCCAAAATAAAATATTGAGCATTATTGTTTCTCAACTTTGAATAAACCAATCATTGTTTCTACATCCACACAATATTACATCGTTAAGCCATTGAAATGATTGTTATTATCTTGCCATCTTATTTGATAAGAAAAAAATCTTCGAAAATTCCAATGTAAAATGAAGTTAATATTTACTGCTAAAAAAATAATATTTGTGATCAGAATTGTATAATAGATATATTCATGTTTATGACATATAAATTGTGAATTTATGATGTGTGAAGACATGATCCTAATGAAAGAGTTGTAACCAATGTAGAGGTAGAGCAAAGCATTATTAAATCTAAAAAATGAAAAAGAGAAAAAAAAAATTCATATTACAATTTGTTTTAAATAAGAGGATATACAAAAAAAAATTAAAATCGAACTTATTTAACACGGTGCTAGAATACAAAGAAGACAGAGATACACGTAGGGTACATATGATATACCTCTAATTAAATTTTTTAAAATTATGATGTGATGGATGAAAAAGCCACATATGTTCATGAATGTACAAACAAAATAGAAATGTAGTTATGTGTCGATAGAAGTTTAACTAAAAAATATACAATGCGCTCAAAATAGAGCAAGAAAAACAAGAAGAATATATTTTAAGCAAGCTTATTCTCTTTTTTTTTTTGTTATTGAATATTTTTCAACACCTAACCTTTGATACATGGGGTTGCAATTCATCATCTTTGATAACATTAAAGCTAATTTCATCCATCCCTTTTAACTGAGAGATTGAAACACATACAACCCTAAAAATTAAAACAGTTTACCAATTATTAACAACCAACTGATAAGCCACCCAACACAAGGTAAAGACATGAAAACTTGCTCCATACTTGAGCAATCAAAAACAACCACCCATTACAAATTTCAGTAGAAACGACCACCCATTACTCAAGCAATTAGAAACTTGCTTCATTCTTCATGTAACAAGTATGAAGAATGGAAAAAGACTAGAAAAATAAGTTTAACCTATTTCCTCTCTGATTTATTAACTCAACCCCAACTTCTAATCTACCATGTTTAACAACCTAAATCCTTTGTAGCTTCTAGAGAAGCCAAGTAGAGATTTATCCTCAAAATAGAGTTGCGGGTTTTAAGTGCAAAATCTTTACTTTTGTTTAAATCATAATTAAATGTAAAAAAAAAAATGCACATAATACATCATTCATATTTAGAAAAAAATAATTATTTTTCAACTAATAAAAAAATTCTATATGAGTAAATAATTAGCTTCTTCAATTAAAAAAGATTTTTTTAAAAAAAAATTAAAAAATAAATAAAAATCAAAATCCTTCCTTAAACATAAGAACACATCCTGAAGCACTTTCTCAAAACCAATATGAGCTTCTAGATAACCAGTGTTTGTTTTCCAAAAACATTTTAATCCATTCGTATGGAGCCTATTTTATATGAAAATTAAAATTCTTTTACAACATTTCATAAAATAAATATTTATGTATAAAATAATATTTTAAATCTTATTTTATAATATAATACTTTTGTTTTATTTATTATTCTTTAATTTAAATTGGTTTAAATCGAAGAAACATTTTTTTAAAGACAATTATCATATTAAATTTGAATTTACTTTTTAAAATATCAAATACTTTATTATTAATTAAGTTTTACTATAATTTAATAATTTTATAACATATAGTTAAATAATATTAAATTTGTTCTCCAATTTAAATAAAAATTATCTTATATTAATTATTCAAAATTTTAAAAAATATATTTAAAAAAATCATCTAAATATTATATTAATAGATTTTATTATTGTTTATATTTATATTTTAAATTAATAATTATTTAATATTAAATAAATATATTTAATTATTTTTAAAAAATAAATTAAAAAATTATAATATTAAACCATTCATAATTTTTTTATTGAGATATATAGATGGACATCAAATCTAATTTTCCTTGCCAAAAAGACCTCAAAAACTTACAAATAAAAACAAAACCAACAGAATTAAAATTGGTTAAATGATAAAAAGATATATTATTAAATTAGATAAAAAATTATATTATTAAATTATAATTTTTACATAAAATTCAATTAAATATATTATTAATTATAATGAAATTCTATATAAATATATTACGAAAATGATATGTTCTTGCATACTTAAAATATAAAAATAAAAGATATAATAAATTCTTGAACTTTATTAAAATAACTTAACTCCGAAGCTCTTCAAATTTATTTAAAAAGGGTAAAAGCTAACTATTAAACATTCATATTTAAGATTTTCAAAGATAGTGACTTTCCAAAATTGTAAAAAAAGTTGAACATTTTCTTATAATTATTTATTACAAATATTTCAAAATGTTAAAGGGTATAAGCTCTTCATATTTATCAAAGAAAAATGAAAAAAAAATTAAAAAAGATGAAAATTAACTTTTAAATATCCATATTCAAGATTTCCAAAAATAATAACTCTCCAAAATTATGAGGAAAATTGAACAGCTCCTTACAATCATTTATTTCAAGTATTTTAAAATGGTAAGTATAAACTCCACAGATTTTTCAAAGAAAATTGAAAATTTCTTAAAAAGTATTTAAAAAGGGTGAAATTTAACTCTTAAACATCCATATTCAAATTTTTTGAATATAATAACTCTCTTCTTCTTATTCTTCTTATCATTCATTTTAAGTATTTCAAAATGGAAGCTACAAGCTTTTCAAATTTATCAAATAAAATTCCAAAAAATGAATTTTCATATATTAAATAGTTTTCAAATACAAATATAAATACAATCTTGAAATTTTTAATATTTCAAACTATTGAGCTGCCAAAATTGAATTTTCATATATTAAATAGTTTTCAAATACAAATATAAATACAATCTTAAAATTTTTAATATTTCAAACTATTGAGTTAGCCAAATCATTGTGTAATGTTATAAAAGTTGGAGCACCCTCTGCAATCAGAGTATATAGATTGCCAAAGATTTTTGGGAATACAATGAAAACCCAAAACAACACACTTTTCTAAAACAAGAGGAATGCCACGACATGTTTTTGTAAACAATCACAACTCACAACTCTCTTTTAATTGAATAATCATATCCATGTTGAAGAGCATGTTTATGCGATCTGAGAAATCAAAGAAAAAACAAAACATCCTTAATTTATATAGAATAAAATAACTAAATATTAAAGATAAATAATAATAAAACCACATCTATCATACTAATTTTAAGGTTTTTCCAAAAATAAAAATAGATTTAAAAAAAAAAAATCAAATCAAGTGTTCTTATCTAAACCCGACTTTTAAAAAAATCCATTATTTATATTCCAACCAAATTCTATTTAAATATAAAAAAATATTTATAAATTTGTGAATATAATATATTTTATAAACCTATTTGAAAATTTCTAAATAAATTCATAAAATATATGAAATAATTTAAATACAGAGTTAATGGCTTCCTTTATAAAGAGAGAGGTTAAATCAGAGAATAGTACCTGGATTGGGACAACCTCGCTGTGTTGAAGAGAAAACGGCAGACATATAGATCAGAAAAACAATTGCAGCTGTCAAAATAAGATCCACATATGTGTTGTGTATTTGGAATTCAATTTTATGTAAATCCTCAGCATCCAACCAAGCTATAAAAAATCTACACAATAAGCAAACAAGTGGAAATTATACACCAACATACCCCGCAGAAAAACAAAAATACTTAGACTCGTCATATACATTTCAGTCAAGCATTACCTGGACATACGGTTGGATCTTGTTTGAGAAAGGCACAAATGGCATCCATTAACAATGCATTGAACCAGCGGATCCAGCGTCTCCCTTCAGGGCACACATGTATCGCAACAGGGTACACATTGACCACTCGCTAAAACCCTCATAATTTATTATTTCTCATTTCTGCTGCCATTGTAATTCTTTGTAATTAGTGAGAATCATATAACATTTCTTTGCCTACCACCGACCTGCGTCTCTTGGAGCTAATTTACGCTTTGAAAGATTAGCATAGTCAACTCTTTTATGCCCCACACTCTCAATTTCATTAGTTGTCACATTATTCGTTATGCCCTCCTTTCTGTTTGAGTTTTCAAAGCATATAGATTGCCAAAACTTTTTATTGCAAAGCATATAGATTGCCAAAGCTTTCTGGCAATACAATGAAAACCCAAAACAACACACTTTTCTAAAACAAGAGGAATGCCATGACATGTTTTTGTAAACAACCACAACTCGCAACTCTCTTTTAATTGAATAATCATGTCCATGTTGAAGAGCAAGATTACTTTGTTTATGCCATCTGAGAAACCAAAGAAAAAACAGAACATGCTTTAATTTAAATAGAATAAAATACCTAAATATCAAAAATAAATAATAATATTTTAATTTTTAAAAATATTTAAATTCTTTGATTAAATATACAAAATATTAAAATCAAGTAATAAAACCACATCTATCATACTAATTTTAAGGTTTTCCTTTAAAAAAAAATAGATTTAAAAAAATAATAAAAATCAAATCAAGTGGTTCTTATCTAAACCTGACTTTCAAAAAAATCCATTATTTATATTCCATCTAAATTCTGTTTAAATCATTTTTTATATTTTAAAAATTTATTTATAAATTTGTGAACAGAATATATTGTATATACTTATTTGGAAATTTCTAAAAAAATTCATAAAATATATGAAATAATTTAAATGGAATTTAAATACAGAGTTAATGGCTTCCTTTATAAAGAGAGAGAGGTTCAATCAGAGAATAGTACCTGGATTGGGACCTTCTCTCTGTGTTGAAGAGAGAACGGCAGACATATAAATCAGAAAACTAGTTGCAGCTGTCAAAATAAGATCCGCATATGTGTTGTGTATTTGGAATTCAATCTTATGTAAATCCTCAGCATCCAACCAGGTAATAAAAAATCTACACAATAAACAAACAAGTGGAAATTATACATCAACATATCCCCCAGAAAAAAAAAAATACTTAGATTTGGCATATACATTTCAGTCAAGCATTACCTGGAAATACGGTTGGATCTTGCTTGAGGAAGGCACAAATGGCATCCATTAACAATGAACTGAACCGGCTGATCCAGCTTCTGCCTCAGGGCACACATGTATCGCAACAGGGGTAAACATTGACCCCTGTTTGCAGAAATTTGATGGATTTGGTACATATCGTACAAATGAAAACCCTAAACGTATCTCAGCATCCATCTCGATCTCATCTCCTCAAGAAGAAAATAAAGAGCAGCAGAGCTCCCCTTACTGACAGTAAGGAAATTTAGAGTTCAGATCTGTGCGGATTTGTCTCAATTTTATCGTTGCAGATGGGGTTTGGTTGCCTTAGGGTTTTCTCGCATAAAATAAGGCCAAAAAATGGGAATCCAATGGACGGACTCTTGAAAAATGGAAGCGCGATGCTTTATATAACTGGCAAATGAATTTAGACCGCACGATGGGTATCCACTTTACAAAAAGTAGGATAAGGCTTCTTGATAAAATTAAACGAATTATAATTTTTTTAAAGTGGCTCCACACGCCATTTTGTCGGTCAAGTTTTATTTGGATTGTAACTATCTATTATATTGTGTTAATAGGTAGTATTTTGAATTATAATGAGTAGCCGGGTAAAATTTAATGGTGAATATTTATTAATTTACAAATATTTTAATTTTTGAATATTGGTTTTGGTAATTTTTAGTGTTGGTAAATGGGATTAGATTGTTGAAATTTTAGGGATATAAATTATTTTGAGTGTCGGTTCGTCAATCTTTTACAATAATATATAAGATTACACTTTAATTTGTCACATATATACAGTACAATCGTTCCCTGATATCAAACAAGCCAACAAGTAGAATAGAAATTGGAGGACCACATAACTGAATGACAGTGCTGAACGACAATATCTTGAGACTTCTGACAATGTCGAACGATAGCACTGAATGATAATACTGAAAGACAGTGCCAAATAGGAGTATCGAACGACAAAGCCAAAAAATAGAAAGTTATTGCCACCAAATGTCATAATCAATTTCTAGCATTTAATCTTTGACCGAACGATAAAATCAAAGTGTTTCATCCTTGAATATCATGGCATTTGGTGGGAACGGTAAAAGGACAGGTCAATTATTGGGAAAATCATGCATATTATCTTATTTTAAAGAGCCAACCAAAAATTTCACATAATCACAATGCACTCAAAATACAGGTATTTATTCTTTTCATAAATTTGACATTAAATGTTCAATAATATTAAAACAATTTTATATGCAAAAATCCCAACTGATATCTCACCAAAAAGAGTCAACCAAAATAACATATCACCCCCTAAAGATTTTTTTGATGATGGCATGCCACCACTCAAAGATGTTCCTCTAGTTTTTTATGACAATGATAATGACACTCAAGTGGTAGAAGAGATTGCTAGTTCTCGTCAAACACAAAGTTCAGTGGAAACCTCCACTTAAAAATCTTTGTGAAGGAAGAGAAGTAAATGGACAATTGAAAGGTCCTTTAAGGTGGATCGGACAACAAAATTTTCTTTCATAGACCCTGTAGAGCTTGAGAATGTTGATGATACTCCAACAAAATACAGATGTACAATATGTAGCTAGAAACTATGAAAGGAACACAAAATGCAACTAAAATTGGATATGATTGAGAAACATTGTGGAAAAGTATATGTGATAGTAAGCATTCAGATGAACTGATAACAAAAATACACAAGGGAAAAAAATGCAAAAGAATGCATGCATGTAAGATATACATGGGAGTATGAAAATGATAAGAAACGTCAAAAATATCTTATTGAAAAAAGGGGAACAATTGAAGCAAATTTTGGAAAAGTCATGCAGTCCCATTTAAAGGCGAAATATATATAATTATCTATTGTATACCACATTCTAAAAAAAGGCAGACTTATTTTTGATTTTTTAGATTATAATATTTTGTTTCAATATAATAGATTTCTGGATATTTTACAATCACATTGGTTAGATAGTAGTGCTTGAAAAATGATAAAATGTTTAGCATTAGTTGAGAAGGAAGATTTGAAACAAAACATTCAAAGTTCACTGTTCATCTCATTGTCCATTGATGAGATCACAACAATTGACAACACAGTCTAGGTTTGCATGCATGTTTATACTTTTAAGAACTATTCAAAGCAATCTCATATACTAGAAGTTCATAAAATGATAGAAAATTGTAATGCATAAAATCTTTACAAATTGATTGTATCAAATTTGAAAGATAAAGCTGGGATGGATGCTTATACAATAGCTATGAAGTTGGTGTGTGTTGGGGCTAATGGTGCATCGGATATGGACTAGGATAACTGATTATGCAATAGCTACAAAGTTGGTATATGTTGGGGCTGATGGTGCATCAGTTATGCAGGGGCATAGAAACAGTTTGTGTGTTTAGTTGCAAACAACAATTACCCCATATATGATTCCAATTCATTCTATGGCTCATAAAATGAATCTTATTCACAAAATGTTAACAAATTTGTTAATGTGGCAAAAGTGGAGGAGCTCATTCTTGATCTACATGCTTATATGTCAAGCAATCCAAAAATATTTTTAGAGTTCCAAAAATTTATAATAAGAGTGATTGATGGTAAAAAAATGTGGAAAGATGTTTATACAAGATGAATTTCTATGTATGAACATGCATGCCAAATTTTTAAAAAATATCCATCATTATTAGGTTTTACATATAAATATCAGAGAAAATTTGACAAGGCAATATATTTGTTGTACCATTTAATAGATTTGGAAACACTACTAAAATTATGTGGAATTCTTCTAATACTAAAAGAATTGAATTGTTTAATGAAACATGCTCAAGAGAGATCCATTTATATTGTTGACTCCATACGACTGAGAAAATGAGTATGTTAATCTTTATATATACTATACACTTTGAATGAAAAGTTTCAAGGCCTTGTTTTTAGTAGTTGGCAATGTTTGATAAATTTAAAGAGCCCTGAAAGGTATTTGAAGTTGAATATCAATGATCATATTTGTGTCGTTGTTAATGGCAATAAGATACCAATGCACACTTTATACAAAATCTCTGATCTTGTGGGAGCTGAATCTGAAGAACTATCTATAACACGTATTATGTATGACAATGTTCTATCGAAAACCTGGATGAAACTAAGTATAGTTTCCCAAAAAAATTCTACGAAGATCAAAGATCATTTTCAAATCGATGATTTGTTAGAGGCCATGGCAATTGTGAATCTCATTTTCTAAAATAGTAATAACAGCGAAAAGATGATTAGCAATCTATTTCACAAATACATGGGTTATCTTGTAAACCATTTTGGTAAATTTGTAGAGGTGAATGTAGTAAAAATAAAAGGCATTTTTGGAAAGGAATTACTGATATTATAGTCAAGTCATTTTGGAATTACAATGTTTGAACAATATCATCTTCTAAGCAAATCAACAAAAAATGAGACAATTACATGGTTATAGAAAAAACTTTATTCTAGTAGTATAATACAAAAAGGTTTAAGTGAATATTTTTGATTATATGAGTTTTATCAAAAAATGATTATGGGCTCAGTGGAAGATGAAAGAGTATTCAGTGCATTATCATTCATAAAGTAAACTTTGAAATAGTTTGGATAAAAATTTAGAAACATGTTTGAGATTATATGTTTCATGTTATGCTATGGCCATGTTTCCTTATGAAAAAGCTTTGGCAACATGGAGTTCTTTAACTAAAAGAGGATATGTCAACAATACAATGACAAATAAAGAGGATGTAAATAATGACATTGAATATGACATCGATATGACAGATGCAAATGTCACTGGCGATGATCAAGTTTGTGTAAGATTGTTTCAACTACCAGAGTATTATTTTCTAATTTCTAAATTCTAATTTCATATAATCTTTTAATTTGTTTCTAGTTACTATTATTCAATGTATTCATGTTTTACTTTATCTAATTGTTTGCAAGTACTTTTCATGTGTTTATCATAAGATGCAATAATTATTATACATTTTCTAAAATTCATTTCCTTGTTTCTTGTTAAGTGTTGAATGTAAAAGATTAATATATTGTGCTTGTGTCAGAGGGAACACTATAGGTTAATATCACATAAAATAGAGGATATACTTCATTGATTTCAACTCTTTAATATGGTTCTCTATGTCTTTGATACATATTTTTTATAGATCTATTTTTTTACATATGTAATGTATTTATTGTGCCTTCATAATACCTGATATATTCTTTTATACAGTGATTAATTTATTTCTTTCCATTTATTTGACATGTATTTTCTCATAATTGATGTATCTGCAATGTGTTTGATGTTCTTATTATGTGTTTGAAGTGGATTGGTTGCACTCTTTTTATGTGCCTTCTATGTGCAGGTTTCAAAATTTGAAATGATTGCAAGGATGATTTTGCAGACTCCAAATCTACAGATCCTTCAAATCCATGTTGTCCTTTTGAGGTAGATTGTTTTCGTGAGACATGAAATATTGTTTGCAATAAAAAGAAGTTCAAGCATTTTTTAATCTTTACCTTGGTAACCGTTTAACAAATAAACAAATATTAAACCTTAGTTCAACAAATAAACTAACCTCTTATTCCTCCAGATAAAAAGTGTTTGTGCTCATATGTGGATGAAACACAGTTGGAATTAATGCTTTTTAGAGGTCATATAAAGCCTCATAGTATAATGTTAGAATAAAATTTGAATAAGAAATAGTGGAACTGGGATTGGTACAAGCATAATTTAATTCAAACCTTATCTTAGGAAAAATAAAAGAACACCAATCATATCTCAAATTAGTAAGAGTATGAACAAAATCAGTGCCAAATAGAGAATATTTGATGGTCTTCCCTATAATACTATTCTTGCTTGCAAAATTGAATCATTGCTTCAAAAAAAGGGTCAGTAACATCTTCCATGTGGAGGCCCCTCTTTCAACTATCTGAAATGAAAGATAAAATGAGGAATTTACATCTCAAAAGTTGAATTTTGAATATAAAAACAAATTTATAATTACATACTGGTTCAACCAATGTGCAAGCCAAACACTGACTCTAAATACTTTTTGTCATCATTTGTCAGCATTGTTTTTGAATTCACTGGGTTTGTATTGTGAAATGAAAGATCTATCATATTGTGAATCTCTTTTGGCAAGGTACCAAAGCAAATCATTATGGAGTCCACGTTCACGATGAAGATCTTCTTGTTATGATCATAAGAATACATTAGCTATTTTAGTAACCCAGTGTCTATTTCATACTGGGGTATGTAAAATAAATAGGCCACTAAAATGTATTGTGAAATCCAGTCATTGTACACATCTGGTTACTCCAAGAACCTTAAAATGTTCGGGCATAGTAGGCTCTTGAAAATGAATTTTATTTCCATAGTTCGAGAATTGTTGTGGGTGGGGGCAAAGGGGGATGAGAAATCTCTATTGCAAAATGTTGAAAATGAGGGTAGAGGGTGAGTATTTATAGAAGAGGGGGGTGATTAGGCAACTGGATAGTAGACCAGACACATAGGTCACCTGATAACATGGCCCAACATCACCATTTGACACTATCCACTAAAAAATCCATTTGACATAATCATCTGATGATGGACATCTGACATACATCAACATCCATGTGTGATGCACTGTTTGGTTAAGTCATTTGGCTCCATCAAATGACATAATTGATTGGCACAACTGAATGACATAGTCATTTGACATAGTCATTCAACATAATCAAATGACACAACCATTAATGTAGACATTTGGTACAATCGTCCAACACAAACATTCAGCATATCTTTTTGGTATAATCTTTGGCATCTATCTTACAGTACAGTTGAATGGTTTTATGAAAAAAAATAAGTAATTGTTTATTTTCCCTCCTTTAGAATCATCATAGATTTGTCATCACCCATAGAGGATTCGCCACACCTACAAATCAAATTTCCATAGATTCATCAAATATTTTCAATAGGTTTTGTAATAGGGCCTCTTAAAATTAACCTTGACCCAACCATGCAGATAGAAAAGCACATCATACCAAGTTATAAAGTGCAAAACAGAACATCTACACCTCTTGGATACTCTAGAACAACCATCCACAAATGGATTTTGAATTGATCAAAAATATATACACCTCTTTGTATGTGCAATCAACCCTTTATGTTTATGTCATAGCTCTATCCCATGTTCTATGACAATTCGCCATGATTGAACAACTTGTGAGTTCCACCAATTTAATCAATTATTCTAAGGATTTACTAAAAATGTGAATTCCCCTCTTTTTCATTCACTTTTGACTATTTCTGCCATGTGCATAAGTTTTTGTCGCCCATTAACTACAAACAGGCCCTATAGTTATGCCCATCTTATATAAGAAGACTTTAAGAAAAGCAAGAAATGAAGATTTGTCAAATTTTAAAAGATTTTTAAGTTATGCATATGTTGTTGTATCAAACATTTCAACAATGTATATCTTTTCATTTTATTTCGTTTGCTTATTTCATTTCCTTTCTTTGCGTATATAAATCATATCCTTGACCATTTTGCAGTAGCATTTGTCGTTTATGTTTTCCACAGGGATAAATATTTGGTCCAATCTAGTCTATACACCCATCAATTGAAGAGCAACAGATGATATAAATATTATGTTTGTGGATTTTTTTTTGTTCAACATTACCTTTGTTGAAATATATAATAATTTATGGATAACTAGATGCTTGATTTTACTTTCCATTTGAATTCAATATCATCAAATTTAACCTCTGCTTCTGCAAGGACTTGTCACTTTACACCCTTGTTTTATCATACTTTTGTTTCATTTATTAAAGTTAAGAAAACACATTTTCTAATTATAAATAATTATCATATCACATTTGATTTTACTTCTTACAATATTAAATATTGTATTAGTAATTAAGTTTTATTATAGTTTGATAATTTTATTACATATACTTTGATTATATTATATTTATTGTTAAAACTAGATAAACACTCTAATTTTACTTAAAATTTTAATAAAAAATAATAATCGAAATATTATATTAACAAATCTTATTATCTTTTCATTTTTATTTTTATTTTAAATTAATAATTATTTATTATTAAATAAATATAATAAATATTATTATTATGTTTTAAAAAGATTATAAAATTATTAGGCCATCTTTAATTTTATATCTAGATATTAAGGTGGATGTCAAATCTAATTTTCAATGCAAAACTAGGATTTAGAAGTAAGAAACAAATCTTGAAGAATAAAAACTGGAAACTAGGACAAAAAGTCATATACTTAAATTATATATTTTTACATAAAGCCATATACTAGAGATATTATTAATTCTAACAAAATTTTACATAGACATACCATGAGCCTCATAAAGCTCCACTAGAGATATTATTTTAATTTTAACAAATTTTTATATAGACATATCATGAAAATGATATGTTCTTAATACTCCAAAATATCCCATTTATGCTTTCATTGCCATCAGTAAATTATAAGCACTCAAATTTATCACAGTGTCATGCGAGTCATTAGGAATTATTTTCAAAGCAACTCTTTTTAGACCAAAAGGAATACCACAACATGTTTCTATAAACAATCACAACTCTTCTTTGATTGAATAATTATGTCTATATTGAAGAGCTGGATTACTTTGTCTATGTCGTTTGGGAAATCAAGGAAAAAAATAAACATGCTTAAATTTAGATAGAATAAAATAACTAAATATCATTTTTTTATAGATAAATAGTAATATTTTAAATATCTAAATTATTCAAAAAGATGTTGGATTCAACTTCAGTTATATATACAAAGTATAATTTTAAGGTTATATATAACCTTAAAATTATACTTTGTATATATAACTGAAGTTGAATCCAACATCTTTTTGAATAATTTAGATATTTAAAATATTACTATTTATTTTTGAATAATTTAGATATTTAAAATATTACTATTTATCTATAAAAAAATGATATATATATATATATATAACTTTCTTCATTCAAATCAATTGTTCTTATTTAAACTAAGCTTCCAAAAAATTTATAAATAGTCCATCCAATGGACGGACTCTTGGAAAAATGGAAGTGTGATGGTTTATATAATTGACAATTGAATTTAGACCCCACGATGGGAATCTATTTTACAAAAAATATGATAAGGCGATATTCAAGGTCTGAGAAAATGAAACAACTTACAATTTTTTTAGATTGACTCCACAAGCCGTCTTGTAGGTTAAGTTTGGCCATTTTGTCAGCTAGGCCATTTTATTGAGTTAAATTTTATTTGGATTGAAGTATATATTATATTGTATTAATAGGTAGTATAAGAGTATAGGAGGGATTTGTTTCTATTTTTTAATGTTTTTTTATTGAGAATATATATATATATATATATATATATATTTGTTGTAAATGTTGTGAAATTTTTCATTTTTGTATAGTAGTTAAATGTAAATGAAGGGTTGATATAAAGGCTAAACACTGAGCGTACTCTTAATATAACAATGAAAGTCAACTTTTGATGATCAATATTGCCATAATGGTAATCATAATCTGTGAAATTATCCTACTAAAGTTGATGATGAAAGGTATGGCCCTACTAATATTGATTCATAATGTAATGCTTTGTGAAACTCACTAAAAAGTTTGGGTAAGTTTCATCAAATTTTCTAGTTCTTGTGTGCTTCAATTCGAAAGACAAAATCCCTATGATTTTTATGAAAGGGTCAATGTATTGACAGTGAACATAGCAACCTCTTAAGATCCAAGTGTATGCCATGCCAAGGGTTGTAATAAGATTTAAAGCAAGTATTATGTTTGTTTCAAAGCAAACAAATGTGTAATGAATTTTAACATGAAGAGTGGAATGGTACGATGCAATCATCAATGTCTTCATTTTAACCAACCCTTGGTAAAACTATTTCAATTATTAAAGTTTATTTTTTATATGAATTTGACAATGGCCTGAATTTGGGTATGGTGTTCGGTATGGACCCCTTGGTGTACGATCCCCTCACCATCATCACTCATCTCACCTTGAAATATTTTATGTATTTACTTGGATGTTTCTTATTGTCAAGGGTGGACAAGGATGTCATGAGAGTTGAATTGATTGTGGTAAGGCTTTACATCTCATGAGAAGTGTGAATCAACAATGCAATGTCATTGATATTGGGACATGACATTAAGGTTCCAGAGTCTATGTAGCTTCCATTCATCTATGATTCCAATATATTAAAACCTAGAGAAATTACATCAGGGTTAAGAACAAATGAAAATACCATACTCAGAACCCTAGAAAAAAAGGCAAAGCCATACAAAACATGCAAATAGCAGGTGAGATGAGTATACCTTTTTTATGGTTTTTAAATGCTTAGGGTTTTTATTTGTTGTTTTCCCTTGTATTACCTATGAAAACTTATGATTTTGACCATTTTCCCTTCTATGGTATGTAAAAATTAATGGTTTTGCTTGTGTTATTCCCTTGTATGTAATCATGCTCATTTACCTCTAGATGTCCATGGCTATGTATAAATATAAAAGTATTGTTGATTAACCCTTTGTGCTCAAAAAATGATATGGGGTCGATAGTCATGGGTTTTGAATGAAATACAACTCCCGATTTAGAACCCCTCAATTTACCAAAATAGAAAATCACATCTAAATAACCTTGAGATTTATGAAAAATTTACTTTGTGGCTAATTTAATTTAATCCCCTTATGCATTCATTTTGTATTACCTTTAATTGATTTTTTACTAGGTTTAACCAAAGATTTGGGAATTAATAAGTTGTGAATGATGACAAAGACACACACACACACACACACACACACACATATATGTCTTCATCCACCCTTAATAATAAAAATATGAATAATTAATGCTTTGTGCACAAAAGATGAGAAAAAATTAGTTTTCATATATTTTGAATCAGGTGCAACTCCTGAGTTACATTCTTTCTCTTTACCAAAATAATTTGTATATATATATATATATATATATATATATACAAATTATTTTGGTAAAGAGAAAGAATGTAACTCAGGAGTTGCACCTGATTCAAAATATATGAAAACTAATTTTTTCTCATCTTTTGTGCACAAAGCATTAATTATTCATATTTTTATTATTAAGGGTGGATGAAGACGTCATGAGAGATAATTTGATTGCAATAGGATTCCATGTCTATTGTGAAGCTCAAATAAGCATTAAAATGTTGTTGAAACAGGGGACAAGACGTTGAGGTCCTGAGATCTAGCTTGCTTTTGTTCATCCATGTTATAAATATAATAATCCATGGAGCAATTACAATAGTCTCAAGAACATACAAAAACACCATAATTGAAACCTTAAAATAAGGGGCAAGGCCATACAGAACATGAAAGCGGTAAAATATTTCAAAGTGCATTGGGCGATGATGCTGAAATACCCTATTATTTTTTCGTGTCTTTCAACTAAAATACCCTATTATTTCCTCTCACTATCACAACCTAACTCAAATTCAATATTTCACTGCTTTCCTTTAATAAACTTAACACCAAATTCAAGAAAATGGCTATACACTAGTGTCAGAGCCTCCCCCAGATCGACCCGGTTATCCAAAGAATTCTCATCTAAATCTTGTGCCTTGAAAAACGCTCACATATTGAATGAGGAGTGGGTTATACATCAATCTAATGGCCATTATTGAGAACCTATAAACCAGGCACCTTGAGTGTTCCTTCATACAATGTGATAATGAGCTATGCAGGGAGGAGACATTTGTTTCCCAAAGAGCTTGAGCAATGATGAAGTGGTAGGGACATTTTCTTTCTTTATTTACTTTTTTTGTATGGCCTTGCCCTTTATTTGGTGTTTGTGAAAGAGTATTTCATGTTATATTGGACACCACATGGCCCATATCATACACCAGATCCAGATTTAGGGCCACTATTGGATTTGCATTACTTGCAAACATTATAAAGGGGTATGTAGCTTGCAAGCCAATAACATCTTTGATTGATTATTTTTGATATGGGCCCCTTTGTGTATGATAGCATAAAAATTACTTTTCATTTCACCTCACCATCATTGTTCATCTCATCTTGAAATATTTCACTATTTACTTATTTTGTTTGGCCTTTCCCTTTCTTCGATGTTTTTGTATTATGTAGCCAATTTGTAATTTCTCGAGTTTCAAATGAGATGTCAATCCCTATGGCAATAAAAACAAATCTCATGATATCCTCGTCCACTCTTGACAATATAAAATAGATAATTAAAGATGTCACCACCTTGGTTTGATATAATTGACATGTATCAATATGCATTGTTATTACATTGATGTGCCAATTTAAAATTTAATGTAGTTACACATGTATGTGTAACTTATATGGGATAAATGTCATCCATATGTCTCTAGACAGAAATATTATTGTCTTCCAAACAATAACATGTCCATATATGTTAATATTAGTCTGCATTATTATATTTATATACAATTTTATATTATTATATAGGCCCCTTTTTATACGTTATCACCTAAAATACCATGTCAATGCCCCTCACCATCACCGCATAATTCACCGTGAAGTATTTCATTATTTTCATGTTTTCTATAGCCTTACCATTTATTTTAGGGGTATAACTATATTTTCTTCATGTGTTTACCATTTCATAAAATGATGATATCCCAACCTTTCCCAGCATCCTACTAGCCTATGCTAAAATGGGAGCTTGGGAACAGGGCACATACATAATCACATATGAGTTATGTAATATAGAACCTCATTTTCTACCATTACCTCTACTATAAATTTCAGCTTATTATTGCTTGTTTCATGCATAAAATGTGATACATAATAATGAATATGAGTTATGACTACCGATTTACGCTCTTCTACTTTACAAAACTCTGCTTCACAAATACAAAAAAAAACATTTCTTTTGGTGAAACAAAATGTCTCCTCCTTGCACAACTCATTTCTAAACTATATAAATGAACACACATCCTCATGTTTTACCATCACCTTCATTAAAAATACAATATTATTGTTTATTAATGCTTTGTTCACAAAATATGAGACACGATCAGTGGTCATGAGTTTCAAGTGCAATACAATTGCAAATTTACACTTTTTCTCCATGAAAACTCACTTGACCAAAACATGAAGTAAATTATACCTTTATAACAACTACTCATTTATTTGTGTCTATAATAATATATTGCTAGTTATTATTATATTACTACTTTTTATTCTATAATAATATTTATATATTATATAATATAAAAAAATGTGTAATACTATATATAATTTAAAGACATATAATAATATGATATACAATAAGAATTATATTATATTATATTATTAATTGGTATTTTATATATATATATATATATATATATATATATATATATATAGTATAATGTATTAATATTATTGATATATTATATTGAGGGAGGTTGTGCATGTTTGATGACACGTAGCACCAAGGGTGAATAGGTGGTAGCCACGAAAGGTAAGATACTAAGCGAAACACTAAGGAGAGATTGAATGAGGTTATGTTTTTGTTGAAGGGTTTGAAGGGGTAGTTAATCAGTCTAAGGATGTGGGTGTGGTTGTCATAATCAAGATAATGTTATTGTTGTCAACCAACTTGCCCTGGGAAGCATGCAAAAAGAATAAGAATTTTGTGTGGAGTCATGCTTGTTTATTCCATCCTATGTATTTTAGTTTTTTTTAACTATTGGAAATAACATATATAGCTTTTGAAAGCATTCTTGTGTTTCAAATTAAGATACTTGTGAGAGAAAAATGTTGCTTTTAGTGATTGTATGTTATTTGTCTCTTCAGTCACTGAGTGACTGTATTTTTATAGTTGAACACTCAAATACTAATGTGTGGTTCAATGGAGTAGTAGATTACCCAAAATAGAATTGTTTTCTAGCTAGGATTTTGGTTTGATGTGCATCACACCTTTCCACCTTCAATTTCAATCAAATTTATAGCCCAATTTATCTAGTATGCAAACTGCACCACATCAAGAACATTTTATAGGTTTACTTCACAATTCAGGTGAATTGATTATGATTCTGGGTATGTTTATATATTTTTTTTATAAAAAAGGGGTAAAAATAATATTAATAAGTAAAGAAAAGCATTACAAGAAGAACGGGGGGCAGAAACCCCCAGAAGAAAGCAACAAAAACTAAAAAACTAGGCACACGCCCAACTAAACAATATTATGAACCTCCCTATCAGCCTCTAGAATTCTTTCCAAATCAGAATGCAACGTTGGGGAGAGATACCCCAAATCCTCAATGTTTCCACCATCCAAATGGTTAGATGCCCATTTAGCCAAAAGATCCACTGCCCTATTCCATTCTCGTGGAATGTGAGCAAAAGTAATGCTATCCATAAGCGAGTAAATCCGCAAAATCTGTTGCACAATCAGAGATAGTTGCCAATTGACGTCCACCACATTCCTCTTAATGAGCAAGCTAATCAAGACTTGAGAGTCTAATTCATAGATAATCCTATGCCAACCTAATGTCTTGGCCTTCTCAAGGGCATAAAGAATGGCCTGACCTTCCATCATGTTAATGGTTTGCAGCCTCTCAGGAACTGCAAAAAATAAATCACCGTACCTTCAGAATCCCTTCCTATCCCTCCGATACCCACAGGTCCTGGATTACCTTTGGAGGAACCATCCATATTGATCTTGAGAATCCCACTAGGGGGGCGTTGCCATTGACCAGTCCTGAGAATCTGCTCCTTGACCTACTTGTTCCTCCTGACACACACCAACTTACCATTTAACTACTGGAATCCAAGTCACGCCACCACCTGAGCATATTATTTGGTCAAAGGAAGGTAGATCATGCTCTTTGCTTGGACGGTTTCCTATATCATCCCCACTACTTTCTGCCATACTTGTTGCACCATGACCCTCACCCCCCAAAAAATTCACCTATTTCTCTCAAGCCAGATCTGCCAGAACAGAAAAATGGGCCCACCCAGCCATATGTCCTACAAGAAGGGCATCCTTGAGGGGGTTGCCCCATTCCATTCCAGAAATTGACCACAGATTGAGCATAAAAACATGGGTGCTACCAAACATCCCACCAATAATGCCAAAGTTGCAAGGCAAAGGGGCAACGCAAAAAAAGTTGTGTTGAATCCTCCTCGGTCGCTCCGCACATAACATATACAGAAGGGCCTTGGAAACCTCTCTTTCAGAGATTGTCCCAGGTCAAGCACCTGTTCTAAGCCAACATCCAGTCAAAATAGTTGCATTTAGGCCATGCAAAATTATTCCAGACTTGTCTCCACCAATGCACTTCCCCCTGCCCAATCTCTAAAGAAGTAAAGCCTGATATCTAGATGAAACTGTGTAAGCTCCCTTGGGATTAGGAGACCAAGCTAGCTCATCCTCCTCCTGAAGAGGACTACAGTGATGTCTAGAAAGGATGATCAATAGCTCCTTATTCTCTTCCTGCATCCCATTAACAGGCCAAGTTTTGGGAGCTTTCCAGTGAGCTACCTCCACCTATCCTTGTGTAATGTAAACTTTGAAGTCACTCACCTGAGACCAACCAGCATCAAGGAATCCTTGACAAAGGTTCAACAAATTTGGAAACTGAGAAATGATGGGAGGATAACCATCCCAAGAGTCAGACCAAAAGAGAGCCTTGGATGCCTGTTTACAAATCCAAAATAAGCCGTTCTTCATGAGAGCAGCCCCTTTTTTGAGAGTACCCCATATTGCCGAACCTTTCCCAATAAGTGGATAGCGAGGAATGTCCCTCTGAATGGTTCTGGAGTAGTACTTTTGTGAGAGAATTCTGGCCCAAGCTTTGTCTTGTTTAGTGCACCATCGCCAATAAAGTTTGGCCGCCAAAGCAATACCATTTAAGTCTGTCTGCCTCAAATCGAGCCTGCCATATTATTTGGGGTTACAGACAATCTCTCATCTAATAAGGTTCCATTTAGTGGAGTTTAGACTACCATCCCATAAGAATTGTCTGGTAACTAAATCTAACTCCTTAACGAATCCCATCGGGGCAACCTGGAGCATACACCTGTAAATGGGTAAAGCCTGCACCACAGATTGGATAAGTTGAACCCGGCCCGCAAAGGATAACCACTTGTGTGTCCAATGATTCACTTTCACCTGAAATTTCTCCAAAATAGTCTGCCAAGATTCTTTAGATGTACGACCAGCTGAGATAGGGATACCCAAGTAAATCAAGGGGGGAGTCCCAATCTAAAAATGCAAAGTCCTCACGATTCGCTGCGGAATAGGGCCCAGAGTATTGAAGAAGAAGATGGATGACTTATCTTCATTGACCTTTTATCCCGAAGCCATTAGATAAACATCTAACACCCTGCGTAAATTAGTAGCTTTAGTCATTGTGGCCATGCCCATAAGGGCAGTGTCATCAACAAATTGTAGATGTGATTGCGCCAAAAATTCCCCTCCCCATCGCCATCCTTGGATATGTCCTTCTTCTTTATTCCTACTGATCAACCTCCCCAAACCTTTAGCAAGGAGAAGAAAAAGCTATAGAGACAGAGGATCACCTTGTCGCATCCCTCTTGTAGCACCAAAAAGCTCTATGTGTTCTCCATTGATAAGCATTGAGAAAGAAGCTGAGGAAATACAACTCATGACCCATTGAGTCCATTCATCTGGAAAGCCAAAAGCACTAAGAACCTTCTGTAGGAATGACCATCTGACTCTATCAAAGGCTTTGGCCATGTCCAATTTAATGAACATCACCTTATCTTTTGAGCTGGCCATGGAGTGAATGGACTCAACAACAATAACAATATCGTCCAGGATTTGCCTGCCTTCCACAAAACCACTTTGCTCTTCTGAGATCACAGCACTCAGCCCTCTTTTTAACCTATCTGCAATGATTTTAGATATAATTTTGTAAACAACATTGCAAAGGGATATAGGGTGGAATTGACTTAGCCTATCAATACCTTCGCATTTGGGTATGAGATCAAGATAGGTCGTAGTTGTAGCCTTAAGCATTCATTTATTTCGCTGAGATTCTTGGACAATAGCTAAAAGGTCAAGTTTGATGATATCCCAAAATTCTTGGTAGAATCCAGCTGGGAAGCTGTCAGGTCCAGCCGCTTTCCCTTTTTTCATCTGAACGATGGTTTCCTCAAGCTCTCCAAGTGTGATTAGTTTCATTAAATTTTCATTCATTTCACGCATCACCAATGATGGAATGCAGAAGAAAACCTGAGCTTCTTTCGGTGATTCCCCGTTAACATCTTCCCTGAAGAGATTAGAGAAGTACTACACTACCTCCTCTAAAATTGCCAGAAAGGAGTTAAGGCGCTCACCTCTTTCATTGACCAGGGCTGAAATAGAATTGCCATGTCTTCTGGATTTGGACGAATTGAAGAAAAAAAGATGTATTTCTTTCCCCCTCCTGGAGCCATTCAACATGAGCTTTCTGCTTCCAAAAAATTTCCTCCCGTAGCTTGCATTCCTCCAGGTCTTTCATAGCCCATGTTTCTTCTTGCAGTAAGTCTTTAGTCAGTCCTTCTTCCCTTATTATTCTCGTGATACCATCAAGCTTGGTTTGTGCAGCAGCCTTAGCATGGAAAATGTTCCCAAAACTTTGGTGATTTCACCGCTTAAGCTTGTACTTCACATATTGTAGTGTTTTGGCAAAAATGTACATTACTGTGCCATGGGCAGGCCTACCCCAATGCCACCAATTGGCAACACACTCATGTAGAGATTGATCCCGTAGCCACATGAGTTGAAATATGAAGGAAAGAGAGTGCAGGTGATACTGTGAGACACTATTAAGCTTGATGGGCCAATGGTCCGATCCTCTCCAGTCCAAAATTTCAGACCTCATAGACCACATATGTCCAACCCAAAAAGCTAAGACTAGAAAATGGTCAAGTCTCTCAGCAATGCAATGTTTCCCACTCCTGCGGTTGTTCCAGATAAACTATCCATTATTGGGCTTGACGTCAACTAAATTCAAAAATTTAATGTAGTTGCACATTAGCAAAGCAGATGGGTCCAGCTTTGATGTGCCACCACTCTTTTCAGTCAAATCAAGAATAACATTAAAATCACCTACCATAATCCAAGGGTGGAAGGGGGAAAGGCTACAAACAAAACTTAGGTGGCCCCATAAGGAGTATTTACCCCACCAATCATTGGGAGCATGGATATTAGAGAAGAGAATGACTTCCCCTGTCTCAAAGCTAGAAGCAATCATAGTCATGGAGCAGTTAGAAGTTAGCCAGCCTATGAGGCCAATCTTTCATGGGTTCCAAAGACAAGCTATTCCTCCTGAGTATCCAGTAGCGCCAATGCATTGACATTCTCCTTGCCACCACAACTTGGGCGCAAGTCTGGACATGTCTTCAACTGAAAGCTTAGTCTCCTACAAGAAAAGGACATCCAGCCTATGAATTTTAATCAAGTTGTGAACATCATTTTGTTTGGGGTTGTTGTTCAAACCCCTTACATTCCAAGATATTATAATCATTTTAGAGGGCTCAAAAAGTGTGCATCTAGAGTCTTTACTGACCCTGACTCCACCAAAGTCTCTCCCATTAGCTTGATCTTTTCCTCGTCCTTTTTTCTGCCAGGCTTGCCAGATTTCTCTCCCCCTCCTTTCTTAAGGTCTTTTTGCAGAAGTCCGAGATGAGGAGAAGATTTACTGCTTCTTGCTGCCCCTGGGTCCCTAGTTTTCTCGGTAAGGGGCATATTTCCATCTTCTTTAAGGGGAGCAACTAAGGAAGTCATTCCTTTCAAAATTATTAGCTACTGGTCCATATCCATATGACAATCTCCAGCATCCTATGTTTTAATTAAAGCCCCTAAAGCATTGGTCTCCTGAGTTGGTCCCTCAATCCCTTGGTCCAAAATCATCAACCCAGGATTGACCTCATGTTGATTAAGGTCGTCCAATATTTCAAATCTATTAAACGAGTCATCTAATTGTTTTTCCTTCAAAGACCATTTCTGGCCTCTATTTCTATATCAGCCTTTAACCATCATAAAACCATCAGTTTCAGGCATCTCACCTGGAATCAGACCCCTTTCCTTGTCAGTACTAGAAGGAGTGCAAGTAGATTGAGCTGGCTGAGGTGCAGTGGATTTCGAGGTGGGACACCATTGGTAAAAATTCCCATAAGCATGACATAGACGATAGTGGAAAGGGAGGGTTTTATAATCCAGCTGTTGTACCCATGAAAAAGGGCCCGCACTCATTTCAATAACATCTGATAATGGATTACTAAGATCAATTTCAACACAAATGTGGGCATAAGTCATCACCTTTTCCCCAAGAGTGTCATTGAGGAACCTACTGGCCTTCCTAGCAAGGATGCAAGCAATTGGAGCGTGTCTTCTCGGTAGCATTCCACTGGAAAGTGAGGTAGATGCACCCACATTGGGACACAGTTTGGTAGTTCCTCTAAAGGTATGAAACCGGCATGCCAGGGCTTGATAAACAGTCCCACTTGATTATGGAAGTAAGGACCTCTAGAAAAAACTCATTGACAATCTGTTATAAAGGTAAAAGTGACCATGAAATAGCTATTGGCCAGCAATGTAATATCCATATCTCCTTCTGGTGCCCACGTCCTCAGAGCCCATGCTTCTAGGAATAACAATGACGTTCTAAGCCCTATAAACTTGCAGTACAGGGAGTGATTGGAATAGTATTCAATGTCTTCAACAATCATTTCCATTGGTATAACCAACTTGGGCCTCTCCTTGCATCTTTCCAGACAGTCGTTGACTTTGGGGATGCGCATACTTGGTTTCTCAAGAGCAGCAAAAGAACCTAAACCTTGTAAGAGTGGAGCCTTCCCACTGTTGCATGCTCCCTGGGATGCCTGGGATGCCTGCTGTTGTCCAAGCGCTTCCTTGTAGCTGTGCCTGCTTTTTGCCCTATTGCGCCCTCCTGTTTGCCTTCATCCATCGCGCTTCATCAATGTATGGTTCAATGCACTTCTCTGGGTATGTTTATATTAATTATATTATATTTATACTATATATAATTTAATATGAATATATTATAATATAGTGTAATATTTTTTTCACAAAGAGTCAAGGAACAACAATAAAATATTTAGTATGGAGGTGATAGTGGAAAATTAGGATGTATGTTTCTTCATACAGTTTGGTAATGCATTGTGCAAGGAGGAAATGAGTTGTTTCATAGTTAAGTTGAGTTATGGTGAAGTGGTGGAGAAGGGCATGTCTATATAGGCCATGTAAGTGGTGAAAGATTTATCAATGCATTGGGCAGTGATGATGAGGGGAAATCACATAGTATTTCATAAATAGACTCAAAGAAGCTAGGAAAATACACATACAAGGTTCAATGACATGTCATTATTATCAATGCAATCTATAGCTTTCGTCAAGTTGTTTCAATTACCTAATACATTATTGATATCTAGGTGTCATTTCAATGGAAAAAGGGTTGGATATCTAACGACTCTTTTAAAAACATAGAGAATGCACCATGTGTCAATTTATACAAGTCTAAAACTAAATAGACAAAAATTCTACGTTAACTAAATAACACCTAAGTAGACGACGTTAAAACCAAATAGACAAAAAATGGAAAAGGCTTATTCAATGAAATATGCCTCTTATATAATATAATTGGTAGATGTAGGATTCCATATGCCAATAGACATGGATATAGACATTTTCAAGCTTTTTCTATTCTCATTTTTAATAACACTAACAATAACTATTATAATCGTAACAATAGTGCATATTTATCTTTTTTTGGTGAATGCAAGCTAGGGAAAATTACTAATTATGGGTAATGTGTTGGACCATGTTCAAATCCCCACTAGTTTTTACATACTCTTTTCAAGCACTATGTCCGTCTCATCGTCAGGGGAATCACACGCCATATAAATAGTACTATATTTATAATATTAATATATATAATTATTAATAATATAATAATATATAAATAATATAAATATATTACTTTTTATTTATATAATATGAATATATATTATAAATAATAATATACTATATCCATATTGAGTAATATTATAATATTATATACCGATGAGATGTGGGTGAGTTGGTAAAGTGTCTTGGTTGTTTCAAGCACCACCCAGGTTCAAATCTCAGTTTGGTATCAGAGGTCAGATGTGGCTAATTGTTAAGTAATCTTGGGCTAGTTTTGGTCGATCATTAGTATTCTTGGGCCAATAATGGCTAATTATTGGTATTCTTGGGTCGATAGTGGCTAATCATTGGTATTCTTGGGCCAGTTATGACCGATCATTGGTAGTCTTGGATCAGGTTATGGTTGTTGATGGTATTCTTGAGCTAGTTATGGCCATTCATTAGTGTTCTCTTGGGGATCTAGGCCCCTGATTATGTCCCATACTGGTTGGAGCTCCGATCAAAAGCCATTGGGATAAGGACCCTTCAACCTTGAGTATCGATAAAAAAAATTTATTATAATATTATATTATATTGTTCTATATATTATATTATTTTATATATTATGAAACTATTATTATTTTTTAGATATATATATATATATATATATATATATATATATATATATATATATATATATATATATATATATATATATATATATATATATATATATAATTAACATATGTAGCAATTAAATTAGGTTTAAAGAATGACTCCCAATGCCATTCCTCCACCCCAACATTGGAGATGGATACTAAGTGACCATATATTTTATTTCTATCCTGATAGAGGAAGAGCTGCTAAATTTAATGAAAATAGGATTTGTTTTCCAGACTCTAGAGTCTAGTCAACTAAGTTATGCCCCTCACCAACTTTAGAGTTCTCAACTCTAGCTTTTTTTTTTTCAATTAACATTCAAAATGAATGAATTCATCAAATTACTACGACAAAAACATGTGTTTCCATGATAATGAGGTGCTCCCATCTATTTAAATACCATTGTTCCCTTTGGTTTTAACAAAGGAATTATTCTAAATATTTATGAGAAGCTTAATAACATACAAAAAAACCAAACTCATAACCATAGAAGAAAGTGCAAGGTAACAAAGAACATGCAAGTCATGAAAGATTTTAATGTGCACTAAGCAGTGATGGTGAATGGCAATGAAAAGGTATTTTAGGTGATATCATATGATAAGGGGGCCATATTATACCCCAAACCCAGAATCATGGTAGAGGTTCGATTTATATGGTATGCATCAACTATTTTAAAGGGGTGCATAGCTTGTACAATAGTGATATCTTAGATTTGTCATTTTCTTTTGTTGACAGTGAATGAGGATGTCATGAGAGCTGATTTGATTGCAATAGGGCTCCATGTTTGATGTATGGTTTAAATCAATGATGCAATGTTCCTGATGTGGGAACAAGACATTGAGGTCCCATAATTTATCGTGTTACTTCCATTCATTCATGTTGCCAAAATATTACCACTTGAAAACAAAAATTACATCTCTTCCAACATTCCTTGCACCATGAAGGCAACTGCTAATTAAGATCTCAATTATATTATGAAAATGTTATTGTGTAATGGATATCAATAAACACGAGTCTATTATTTCCATATCAATATCTTTATTTATTTTTTGAAATATTTACTAAATAAAAATATGTGGACGTATCTAAAAATATTAGAGTGACAACATATATTTTTTCCATTTCTCAATAATTTTATTAGCTTCATTGATAGGTGTTTAAATGAACTATAGTCCAATAGAAAATACTCCACATTAACAAGATATTTCAAACCTTCATTATGAAAGGCAAAATACATGATAGAAAAAAATAAATTATATAATTCATAATTGAAGTTTTAGTGATTTCCATTTTCTTAAGTGCGTTATTGGATTTTTTTTTTTTTGTCGTAGTATACAAACACTAGATAGGCAACAATATTTATAGGCTTATTGGTATGGCCGTACACATTTCTTCATAATGAATGAAAGAAATTTAAAGGAACCAAATATACCTGTTTTCATGTTGCATGTAAGAAGTCTAGAAAACCTTAGAGAAAATTATTAATCTTGAAACTTGAAATGGTACTATAAATCATATAAAATTTAAAATGATATGTTATCAAAAATTTAATAAATGTGAGAATGAAATGAAATGCTTACTGAATATGAGCCATTCATACATGGGTCCTAAGTTGGTTAGTTTATAGTTGTGCAAGTGAGAATGGCATGCTCTTCATCCCACTTGCTTAGAATCATATGAAAGGTATGGATCTCACCCTCCATCCTAATTTCTTAGGATCATATGAAGGGTATGGGGCTCACCGTAAAAATAGAATGTGTGTGTACTATACAAAACTAAATTCGCTCAAACTGAATATAAATCTTAAAAAATCTAGATCCATCTAAATTAAAATTGAACCATAAAAATTAAATAAGGAAATAATCTTCCTTCCTCTAAAAAATATGAACTGTACAGGTAAGTGCATAAAGTTGGGGGACAAAAAAGGGCCTCCCTGTGGACATGATTTTCTTAAAATTTCGAAAATATGAACTTATATAGATAATTTGAGATGGCTACACTCAAATTTTGAAAATGGTATAAAAACAAGAATTGTATCAAATGGTTAAGTATAACTAGGTAAAACATCTAAAATTTGAAGAAAAACTCAAAATTTTAAAAGAAAATAAAGTAGATAGACATACATATGGCCCACCATTTTTTGAACACCATTTAATATTGTTTGAAATGCTTTGGTGAATATTTAGATAAGATATTTTCGTTTGTGACCTATATTGTTTTATATTTTTTCAATTAATATTTTTTTATTAATTTTGAAAGTAAATAGAGCCTAAAAACTGACAAAAAATAGATAGTTAGTCATGCGCTCCCTAACTTCCTTAAAAAATGAAATTTGATTTTTTTTTTAAAGGGGAAAATAAGGCCTAGTTTGTGACCATATAATTTGTTTTTCACTTATATTAATGAAAACAATTACATAAATATGAATATACATGTATATTTTCAACATGTAGTGGTTTAAAAAAGGTATAGTTGGAAATCAACATAGTTTGAACCCTTAAAATAGTCCAAATTTTATAAAAATAATATATTTGGAAAGAGGATATTATTCTCATTTTCATGGTAATAATTTTTGGAATTTTTTTGAGGAAATTCATAGTGTATTTGGTGGTGGAAGTTGTAATTTGTTGTTTTCTATCAAAACTCTCAGACTTGGCTATAGATTGATAGGTCCAACCCTTTGGCTCATGAATCCAATTCATTTTCAGGCCAAAAGGCTTGGTTTCTTAATTAAAATTTAAGTAACATGTATGATTTATAATGTGTACACATTATTTGTTCATAACACACACAAAAAAATCTCTACGGGTATGCATTTTTTTGTTCTTGAGCTCCCTAATACTGGTGTGTCATGATAATTTCAATTGTAAAGTGAAGTGTATCATGATAATGGAAAGGTTCATAGCTTTGGATAGTGAATTAAAGTGTTTTGTTATCAATTTAGACTAATACATTCACACTAGTATTTATACACACTAATACACATTCCATCAATGGAACACACCTTACCAAAAAGCTTGTTTGGTTATTGGTAGGTGTAGGTCATTACTGGTATCTTTCCCCTATATACAATACCACAAAAATGATGCTATTATATTTTGATAGGCTCTATTACTTCACTTAATAGGTTATGTGAAGATATGATGAAAATGTCTGAATGTGATAATGTAATGATAATAATTAATGTGTAGCCTAAGCCAAGCATGAGACATTAGAATTAGTTCAAGTCTAATGTGTCAACCCCAATGTCATAAAAAATATAAACAAAATAGTCAAACATGGTTGAATCTGAATGAAAATGGGACTATTTTTAACCCCTTCAACCTAATTTCATGACTATAAAATATGATTTATGGGTTGATCACCTCCAATTTCATCAAATATTGAAGCAAAGAAACATTAAATGCAAGTTTTACATGTATAGGATATGGTGTTTTACTTAATAAACTTGAATGGACCATCATATAATGAATGCAAACATCAATTAATTTATTTGTGGAAATAATTAGGGTCAAAATGAGCCACATAAACCTATTTTAAATTGTATACATGATGTGATTTGGAGTGAAATTAACCCTAGAATATCATCATAAATAATAAACTAAAGAGTTGATTCATTCAATCGAGGATGCATTTGAGGCCAATTTGAACCCCTTCAATATAACTACAAGTGCATGTGATATGATTTGGGGATAAATTAAGTTTTACTATGTCATGAATTGAGTTAATTAGTCAATTGGTGTAATTAGGGATGTGATTTGGGAAAAATTAATCACCTACACCAAATTTATGGCCCAATCGATTGTATAGTCTATGAAAAATATGGTTTAATTGACCCTAATTTTATCATAAATGTAAACATGAAGGAAATTATGGCCAATTTGAACCTATTGAACCTAAATGTGAGTCTACGATGTGATTAAAGGGGCTAAATTAGCTCATGTTTAATGACATGTTGACCCTAAACCCTAATTTTATCACAAATATAGTTCCCCTAAACCCTAATGTCATCACACGTATAAAAACTCATTACACTAAACCATAAATGGGTTAAACCCTAATTTTATGACTTGAATACAACCTCTAAGTTCCCTAATTTAATCATAAATGCATTTTCATGAAGGTACTTAGGGCCAATGTGAACCCATTGAACCTAGTTTTGTTAGTATAGTATATGATTTGGGGCTAAATCAGCTCATATTTCCTTACATATTGAGCCATTAGTCAATTATTACAACTATAAAACCTAAACCTTAATTTTATCACAAATACAAACATGAAGGAAATTTAGGCCAATCTAAACCCATTGAACATGTAAATAGAACTTATATAATGTGATTGGAGTGTGATGAACCCTGATGTCATCATATATAATGAAGCAAAGAGTTGATTCATTCAATCAAGAAGGTATTTGAATCCAATTTGAACACCTTCAACCTAACTTCAAGATCAAGATATGGCTCGAGTCAAAATTTTATTAGATTCTATCATGAATTGATCCAATTAGTCAATTAGTGCAATTAGGGACATGATTTGGGGAAAATTGATCCGTTGAACCAAATTTATGGCTCAATCGATTGTATAATCTATGCAACACATGGTTTAAAATTGACCATATATCATGTACATTTTGCCTTTGTTTTGTATATAACCCACTTGAAGGAATATAGGCCACTTCTAAGTCTCTAATGATTGTAACAAAATAATATCTATTATATTGGTCTTGAGACACCAATGAACTTATTCTGATATATGTCTTTTGTTAATTTACACCTTGTATTATGATCAATCAAGTTCTTACTAGACTCCTTTAGGAAACGTTTCCTCTATTAGGCATATAGCCTAAGACATTAAGTCTACAACCTTGAAATAGGCCTATTGGTTTGAAAAAGTACCATTCCCCTTTTTGTTTCTCTTATATGATCTCATCCTCTATTTTATTGTCTCACTAATACCTTATAAGTGTTTGATCAACCAATGGTAGACTAATGTCTCAATTCAAGGTTCATACTACAACACCCTTTTACAATCTTAAGAGACCAATACCTTAGTTTTAAATCACTTTGAATCTCATGCATGAATTTTTTCTTTCACCATGGATCCTCTAGATTTAACAAATCAATGCCAAGAAGAATCTACTTTATTTAATCTTCAAATGGTTCTACCTAGAAGCCTATAAATTTTTATAGGATTGTTACTTGCATCTAGTTCAAGACAACTCTCAACCTTATTCTTTACTCATTCTCCTATCCAAATCTAGATGAAAGACTTCAAACAATGATACAGAGCCTCTAGAAGTTTTTCACAAGTTCAAATTATCAATTAGGTTACCAAATGACCAAGAATCTTGACTCAACCCCAAAAACTTCTATAGGGCTGTAGATAAGTCCCTTTAGATCTTAGAAAGTTGTCATTCACTTAAGTTCACCTCAATAGTTTCCTAAATGCTTATTGGAATTATCATGGATCATCTATAATTATGAGAAACCAATATTATTATTTTTTTCTCAAAAGATAATAAATTCAATTGTAACCCAACTTCTTAGTTCTATACATTCCTATTCTAATTTCCTCAAAGGATCTTGCCTCAAATTAAGCATCAATGACTTGGAAAGGTAATTTTATCATAAATGTAAATATGAAGGAAATTATGCTAATTTAAACTTATTGAACCTAAATGCGAGTCTACGATGTGATTAAAGGGTATAAATTAGCCCATATTTTGTGACATGTGTTGTCCTTAAACCCTAATTTTATCACAAATTGAATGTAATTTGGACTAATTTAAAATCTAATTTCAGCTAGTTGAATCTAATTTGGACTAATTGAATCTAACTTTGACTAATTAAATCTATTTTGAACTAATTGACATCAACCAAGGGGAAAACTAAACCTAATTTAGAATGACTGAATTTAATTTTGGCCTAATTGAACCTAATGTGGACATGAATCAAATGAAGGGGCTATTTGAAGGGGAAAATGCATTGTATGATAGTATTATTTCATAGTTATATGTGATGAAGCTATAGAGTAACATGTATGCATTATTTACTCTATAGACAAAACTTAGTTTTCAATGACTATTTTTAACCCAAATCGAGAATTATGTCCCCACAAAAATTCTCTAGATAATTTATGCATATTCTTTGCATGTTTTTCAAGTAATTTTTGTACCCCACTTTGGAAAAGTTATCAAGTCTAAAGGGTGATTAATCATGTTCAAGGAAGATTAATAACTCGAATAATAAAACATCGGAGCACTTATAAGACATGAGAGAAAAACATAAGGTGTCAATGCAAGTATTTTTTTCTAGATAAAGTATAAACATTAATCCTAATGAGCCAATTGACATATATAATTAGCCAATTAACAATAATGAATTGAATAATGATGAAATTGACAATAATGAATTAGATAATGTTGGAAGTTCACATTCAAAGTATAAAGTTTTTTATTTTGTTGATGATGAGTTTATGCATGATACTTTAGCCCCTAAAGATGAAGAAAGTTTCATGGAAACAAATAATGATGAAATTATAAATGAATAAAAATTCATGGAAACATATAATGAAGAAAGAAACAATGAATAAAATGTCATCCCACCACTAAATAATGAAATTTATAACAATTTTGAAACACCCTCTCAAAAAATTCCACAATTAACAACATCTCCAAAAATTGTGTTTAGAAAAAACAAATACTTAATTGAAGTCGATGAAAATATTTTGAAACCATTGCATAATATAATGTCTAACCGCCATTCAAGAAGACTTGTTCAATAAATTTGGGATAATTTCTTTCATAGATTGGATTATGATAGAAAAAAATGTCAATTATTTGTTTCATTGATGAAACTGATTAAGATAAGACCTACAATGTACACATTAGGATTAAGAACATATAACATGTATGATGAAAATAATGATTTTTTTAAAAATATACATGATGCATATCATATTGTAGGCCTAAAATCATGCAATAAAGATTGTAATGCTACTCAACATATAATTACAACTTGTGCAGTAAGTGGTCAAATACGGAAAAATGATTGATTTTAAAAAAAAGTTGAGCACTCAACATAAAAAAAAAAAAAATGAAAGTAATTAGAAGATGTGAAAGACTTAATTAACCCAATACCAATGAGATATGGTCATTCTCTAGTAGACTTCCATGAAAGGATAAGGCTATAGTTGATGCTCTCAAAGAGTTACTTGCACAATTTTGGAAATATAATATAATAATTTATCCCAATGCAAGAGATGTAGTGAAAAGAAGAGTAAGTTCTCATAACCATGAACCGCATCCAAAACATTTCTTGGATATGACTCAAACACAATTGTACTCTAAGTTTTTTAAAAAACATCCACAAATTTCTCTTAGTAAAATATTTTTTGAGATGGCCAAACCTTCTCATGTAAAAATAAATTACATATGCACCACTTATTGTTGTAGGAAACATGTCAAATTTTCAATGCACTATGATGTTTTTGTCCATATTCATTGCACTTTTCATACTGTCAACATTTTACAAGAGTGTGGGATAGAAGTTTCACAAAAATTAGCTAGAGAATTTATTACATTTTTTTATGAAAGACTAGATGGATAATTCTTTTATAAAAAAACATATTTGGATGGGAATTGTAGCATTTGTGTTGGATTGCCAAAATTAAATAATTCTATATGTGAGGAGCATACAAGTGTAATTAGATAGAAATTAGTTGGTTTGAGAAAATAAAAATCTGTGACTTGTCAAGTAAAATATGGCAAATAATCTAAAAGGTCTGAGTTTGTTATAAAACAGATACCTACTTCAGAATTTATGGACAAATTCAGGGAGAAAATTGTTTATGAGTATGCATGGCACACACATAGGGCTAGATGGTTGGATGAATATTTTAAGATAAGAAAGGACACATTCCCACTTGATTCGATTATTTCAGTAGTTAACTTTGGTAAAAGTTACACATTCAAACCACAAATGGAAGTTTAATTGTAGTATTACAACTCATCTACACATGATAGTACAAAGCAAGATAAAAAAATATCAATGGAGTACCATTTATATATTAAATATGACCGATCACATTGTATAAAGTACATGCAAGGTTATTTTAAGAATTTCTATGGATAGTTGACGCATAGGGAAAATACTTTCAACCAATATTACATTTTATCAGACAATTGCACGTCATAATTCAAGATGCATGGATGTTTTATTGTTTGTGTGGGATGCACATTACCACTGGTGTAGAACATATTTGGAGTTTTACTAAGGTTGGCCAGAAAAAAGGGGAACATGACGATGTCAGATCACATGTAAAAAGAGCCATTTCAAGGGAGGAGTTGTCTTTGAAGAGGATGCTAATTTAATTAATGCAAAAACTTTGGTTGAATGGTGTAATGAGAACATGTGCCATGGTGCTCAAGCAAATTTTACTACTCATAGAAATTTTTATTTAATGGAGGAATAACACTTGGAAAAATATGAGGATTATATGACTCTAATGGGTTAAAGTGAGCTCCACTCATTTTTTATCTCAAATGCAGGTTCTTAGACTATTCCTATGAGACACTTGGCATGTTTTTGTTCTGCATGCATGGAATCTATTTGGAATGAGTGTGAGTCATAAGAGTGAGTCGATGACTAGAGTTTCAAACCTCTAATTCCTATCGACATATATTAGGTTCCACCAATATTGTAACATATAATTATGACATCATCACATGAATTTGATCATGTATCTGATCTAGTGTATCTAGGTAGAAGATTACTCATAATGTACTATTTATTCTCATTATTTATCTTGATAGTGTCATTAATTTTTTTGTGATACAGGGTATATTTTTATAGTTATTGTAGATGAGGACAATGAAGAGGGAATAAATTACTACTTATGTCAGTGTGTAGATGGAAAAAAAATTGACTTTCCCGATCATATATGGAGAAAACATTGACTATCCCACTGGGTTTGTGGTAGTCATTGGAACTTGGCTTCAATGATATCATATGAAAAATTCATATGTATGGTTGTTTGAAGACTTTGAAATGCATAGGAAGATACTACACCATTCAAAATTTGGTTCTTATAATGAATACTAAATTGAAAAAATATCATGTGAGGTCATTAAACATGAATCTATGGAAAGCTTGCAAGTTAGACCATGAATTTATTCTTGATACTATCAAGATTAGAGTAGATCCTAGTGGTTTGTTGGATTGAAATGCATAGGTATGCTAACTTTATAAATGTAGATATAATGAATTATACCAAATGTTTTTGATTTTTTAGGTAGTATGTGCATAAATTTCATTTTTAATTACTTACTAACATGTTTTTATACGTTAGTGGTGCCAAATAAGCTTCCACCTTCATGTAGTTGGCAACGTTAGTAAAGAACTTCATATTCTTGAAGCTAAGAGAAGCTTATTAATGTAAATTGCCTACTTGCATGACATATTTTCACAAACTAAAATTATTCAATTCCTCTTTTAATGTTGTTGTGTCCACCATGATACTCCCAACGTATCACATAGGGTTTCACCCTTCACTTAAGACTTGATTTAAACTTGCACTCTCAAAACTCTAATCTTTTAGCCTTGTTATTCAGATCTACAGATATGCAATCCAACTTTATCTATTTCTCTACTCAACCTCAACTCATGGAACCAATTATATCAGATCCATATGACCTTTAATATAATCAATAATCAGATGGTTTCAATAATTTATGTCATTTCTTATGGTTAATTCTCACAAAACTCAGAAATCCACATGCTAACACCTATGTTATAGGTCTATTTTGGCTCATTACTAATTATATATACATCCAAATACTCTTTTATCACATTAGTAATGTTTTATACAACTTCCCCAAGCTACCTATAAAGTTATAAGCTTCATCTCTCAATCGTTTGGGAGATATGATCATTTTAGTCTCATAAACCCCTATTTTATTTATTTAGACACATGTCTGATTACACACAATCACTTATAATATTATTTAGATAGAATTACAAAGCTTTAAATCACATATATATTCTTAAAATTATCCTTTACCAAGTGTGGGTTTTGGTTTCAATTCATGTTTGAGGTAATACTTTAGGGGATATACAAGTTTCTTTATTCCAAAACCCTCACTTTCTTGACTTTTACAACCCTAAATGATATAATCATCTATTTAGAGATTTTGAAAGGTAATCAAAGGATGAGACCAACTAAAATGAATATATGGAGTTATGATAGAGTTATCAACCAAATTTGAACCCATTTGTATGGGTTGTTTTCAATTTAGACCACTTTTAGTGACTAAATATCATGTCTTAAGGTTAAGAACAAGAACTATGCCAAGAACTACAAAAATATTGAAAATGACCCTTTTTAGATTGATCCATCTATGAAAATGGTTGGAAATAGGCATTAAAATATCATATTATTGGGTGGATGACTAGAATTCTAGACCTCTAACTATATGTCTGAAGTTAGACTAAAAATTAGTATTTTTCTTGTGTTGGGAAGGGTGTTCTGGAGTTTGGAATGGGTGGTGGGTTTGTCGATCGTGTGTGATGGGAGACCAATAACATGGTGATGGATGTTATCCTCCCCTTTTAACATGTTTTAAGTTCCATTTTCTCAACAAATAAGTAGTATAAATAGAGTTTTGCAACTGTAACTTCAACTTTGACAATATTTGTTGTAAATGTTTCTACACTCTTAAACAATAATGATATGTGCTTATGGGTGGACTTGGACATCATGGTCATTGGATCACATGTAATTTTCCTATCTATATGTGATAAAATTGATTTATTTACACTTGGGATTCCCATAGGTAGAAATTTCAGTTAGTGTTAGAGTATGTATTTCATGTATTTCTCACGTTTGCTAGTGTTTTAGCTAGCTATTTTATCCTTTAGTGAGTTTTTCCTATGTCATGATTTATCTCACATTGGCTAGTTAGGCTAGTTATATGTTTCACCTTGAATATTTAATCAAGATATTTATTTAGTAATAACATATCATATTTTTGAATAACACTTGATTTGCTTTACTTTACAATCAATATTCTACAGCTTCATGTGTGATGTTCTTGGAGTTATCTCTTCTGAATCTTGAGTTAGAACGCTTGTTAACCATTCCTAACATGGTACTAGAGCTTTGAGGTGTTTCTCCCATCTACATTTTGATTCAAAAATTTCCCTTACCACTACTTCTTCCCTTTTCATGTATTTCCCTTACCACTATTTCTTCCCTTGTCATGGAGAGGAAGCATAGAAAAGAGGCATGCATGGAGATCTATTTGTGGTGCCATTCCTTAAAGATTTTTTAAATATTTTATTGATTATTAAGCTTTGCATTCAATTTGGAGGGGAAAAAACAAGACATCATTCTCTTGTTTTGGTGTCACCCTTTCATTATCTTTTATCGAAGAGGTCAGATCTACTTCAGCTAGGCAATGGAATCTGCAAGATCTAAACTACGGAGAGAGGCATTAAATTCAAATTTGGCATCCTTTTTTAAGATTTTCCATTTTCTTTTCAAGATCTGCTAGGTTGAGTATTCTAGAGTGACATCATCCTTTTTTGGTTCCTACATTAAAACTCTTTACTAATTACGGTGTTGGAGTGACATTATCCTTTTTTGGTGTTGTCTTCTCTTAGCTTGGCGCTTTTTGTGATATAAGGCATTTTCATATCTTCATTGAAGATTTGATCAGAGAGGCACCTTTTTATCTTTTTTAGATCTGATCTGTGAAGTATAAGAGAGGCATGTTGGAGTGTCTATAGTATGAAAGGATAGAGGGGCATTTTTTCTTCCTAAAGATCTACTTGCAAGATCTACCTTCTTTTCTTCTTTAACATTAGAATTGAGATTACTGCATTGAAACTAGCAAGTTGGCATCTTTATCTATTGAGCATTGATTTCCATATCTTCCATGTTTTAACGTTGGACCAGTAGACCTTTGCATTGAAAATTCCATCTATCTACACTTTGGTATCTTTTCTTGTAGAAGAGTTGGGTTTTCTATGCCATTTTTTCCTTTGACCAATCTAAATTTTTCTTAATGTAGATGCATGGAGAATAGAATCTAAAACATTGAAGGGAAGAGAAAGGCACCTTTTTTAGATCTATCTAGCATTGAAAATAGTTTCTTCTCACTTTGTAAAGCATTACTTGACAACAAGGCATCCTTCTTTATCTGCATTTCTTTACCTTGGCAAAGCATTGGAACTAAGCGAAAGACAACCAATATTTTTCTTTTTCTCTCACAAACACAACTATTGTTTTTCATTTTTATATTACTAAGCTATATTTTTTCACATCAAGAGGAAGAAAACTTTGCTTTTGCAAGCATAGTGGTAATTAGGACAATCTTTTTTCATTTTAATTGGCATTTATGAGTATGTGGCTTAATTTTGGTTCCAACAAGTGGTTGGATGATTATATTCTTTTCTGATTTGGTCTCAAATTTTAGTTTGCAGTGTATTTTTTAAAGCTTTGACCCATTTTATGAAAAATCATAATGCCTGTAACTTTTGAATCATAACTCAGACTTGAGTTTTATTTTTTTTAAATTACATGATTTTCAATTCTCTATCCATTGGTGTCATTAATTTATAAAAACACACTACTTTTATAAAGTGCTAAATTGAGGGGTCCTTAATACAATATTTTAGGGGGTTATCTCAATGATGAATTTGTGCACCCTTTTTTGCATTATTTCTGCTCTTTGGTGATTCATTAGCACGGTTTTTGATTTTGGTATTAACTATTGTGATCCTTTGACTACACATCATTACCATACATGGAGACCTCAAATGGAAAAAATCATAAAACACAAAGGATTATGGTCCCTAATGAATGAAACACAACCATAGTTTACATGTGAATTTAAAAAAATTCAGCACCAATGAAATTTTGAAGAGTGTATGGGTTTAATTAAGGGTTATGTGATTTACAATATATTATTTCATTTGGATAGATGTGATTCTCCATTCAAAATATGGTCTAAGCTAAAGGGTTTGTTTGGTAAAGTAGATCACTTGAGAGCCATGTATCTCTAAGTGGAGCTTACTTCACTAAATCTAGATGACTTTGCCTTCATTGTAGACTACCTCACTAAGTTTAAGTATTTGTTGACATAACTGAAGGGGAGTGGATGCAATAAAAAAGATGAAGAGTGTGTGTAATTTATCTTATCTAAGTTGAGTGGCCCATTCCAAATATTTTCTTCTATCTTTTTCTCTAGTATAGATGCCTTAGTTATCACATTAAAAATTCTAGATCTAAAGTTTCTTTTTGAGAGACTTACTAGAGAGGTATCCAAATTGTCTCACCTTGAGTCTTCCACCTCTCAAAAAACATTAGTGGCCTCACATCCTAAGACTAAGGGAAAAACTAAGCGTAATAAGAAAACTCCTCCTTCATCTTAAAATGCACCTAAGCCCAACACTAACATATCTAAAACCAAATCATCTTCCAAATCCAAGAATAAGTCTAACCTATCTTGATCCTATTATGGGGGACTCGTCATGAAGAGTCTAGGTGTTTCAAGAGAATGCAAGTCTTAGAGGATGTCATTAGGAAACACAAGATTTATATCTCCACTCCTTCACCATATCATGAGCATGGGAAAACACTAATGTTTTTAGGAGATCATAATTACCTATTTTAGATAGTTTCTTTTTAGATTCTAGTGATTTACACCATATGACTTCTTCCAAGGATTTGTTTGTATCTCTTGGTCAGAGTTTTACTTCAAACATCGAGTTTGGAGATTATTCCTTCATTTCTATTAAGGGTCAGGGTGACACATAGATAGATAATGGTTACATCACTAATGCATTATATGTTCCAAATATCACCACCAATCTACTTTCAATTTATCAGATTTGCCATTCTGGTCAGGGCAAGACAATGACTTTCACACCACATGGTGTTGAAGTTCGATCTTTGTTAGAGCCCCACACACTTATTTCACAAGGTGTTGTCAATCATAATTCTCGACTCTATTTTTTTAAGGGTTTTTATGATACTCCTCCTATAGGGACATGTTTAGTTTCTCATGTAGATTCTAAAATTTGACTTTGGCATAAGATATTTGGACACCTAAACTATAGATATTTGAAGGAATTGAGCACTCATAGTATGGTAGAGGGTCTTCCTATAGTTTCATGGCTTGATATAGTTTGCCCTAGTTATGCATTAAGGAAACAACACCATGATCCATTTCCTAAGGGTATGTCCATGAGAGATTTTTCACCACTTGAGTTTGTGCACAATGATTTGATGGTATATTATAATCCTTATTTTAATGAAGCTAAGTACACATTTACATTCTTTGATAATTTCTCAAGAAATAGTTGGGTTTATTTCCTCAAGTACAAGAGTGATGTATTTTATCAATTCAAAGTTTGTAAGTCTTTGGTCGAGAAATAGTCTTCAAGTTGCATCAAGAAGCTTCGACAGAAAATGGGGGGGAGTACTTCAGTCAAAAGTTCTCTAATTTTCTAACAACCCATGGTATTGTTCACTAGCATTCTATTGAAAATTCTCCATAGTAGAATGGATAATCATAATAGAAGAACCAAACTCTATAGGAGATGGATAATTTCATGATGCATTCACTAGATTTACCTCTTAACTATGGGGTAAAGGTAGTTAAGTGTGCGAACTACATTCAAAACAACACACCACATCAAACACTTAAGCATATGATTCTGGAGGAGGTTTGGTTTGTAACCAAGCCTATTGTCTCATTTTTTTTAATCTTTGGGAGCCTTGCTTGGGCATTTGTACCAAAGAAGAAAAGGAAATCATTGGATAAGAAGAGAAAACCTTTGATTTTTTTAAGGCATTACAAGGACATGAGAGCTTATCATCTTTTAGACCCTGATACTTATGATGTTCATTTTTTAACACATGTACAATTTGATGAGCATTTCATATCTCATGACTCTTCATCTTCTTCCATGCCTTCTTCTTCTTCTTCTTTCAATGATTCACCTCCTCTCAAGGATTTATTCTTTGAGGAGCCAATTTAATAAATTCCTAAGGAGTTTATAGAGGATGATGATCCTATTCACACTGATGTTGCCACTATGCCTAGGTGGGCTCATACTATAGTTTATAAGGTAGCACCTTTCATACATGATATTCCACCTACTCGACATTATCATACACACTCTATGGGTATTAGAATTTTGTGTTAAGCATTCTCTAGGGATCCATGATCTTTTTCACAGGCTCATGGGATACAACAGTGGGATGATGTGATGAAAGATGAGTATTCTTCATGGAAAGAATCACAATTGGGATTTGGTCATTCTTCCTAAGGGAAGAAAGTTGGTTAGGTGAAAATGGATTTACCACACTAAGTATACAACTAATGGGTCCATTGAAAAGTATTATGCTTGTATTGTTGCAAAGGGGTTCTTGCAAGTCGAAGGTATTGATTACTCTAAAAATTTTACACCTATTACCAAGACAGATTTTATTTACCTTGTACTTTCTCTTACTACATCACAAGGTTGGTCAGCATATCAGATGGACATTAAGATCACTTTCTTCCATGGAGACTTGCATGAGGACATATATATGGATAATTTTATTGGCTTTGTTCACATTTTTTCTCTTGTTTTTTGACTTAAGAGGTCTCTTTAGTCTTAAATGGGACTCTCAGGCTTCATATGAGAAGATGGATTCATTTCTTATCTCCATCATATTTGTTTATTGCCACTCTGATCTCATAGTGTATATCTAACGTATTGGGGAAGACATTGTTATACTAGTCTTGTATGTTGATGATCTGCTTCTCACAAGTAGCTCCTCATCTCAAATTTAGTCTATTTAGCATGCACTTTTAACACAGTTTGACATGATAGATCTTAGCCTTTTTCATTTCTTCTTTAGTTTATAGATTCCACAGTTAGATACAAGGTTTTATTTGAGTTAGCATAAGTATATGCTTGATCTCTTTTAGTGTTTTGGAATGGCTAATTATAAGCCAATTCCCTCTCCTTTTCACTTTGGAGTGACTCTCACTACCTTTTGTACTAATCCACTTTGTGATCCTACATTATATAGGTAGATGATTAGGAGTCTTATTTATTTGACCCATACTCACCTAGACATTTCATTTGTAGTCGGGCTTGTATCTAGGTTTGCACATGACCCTCATGACAGTCATTGGCAAGATGTTAAGAAGATTTTATGATATCTGTGAGGCACTACTCATTTTGGATTACACTACATTAGGGGTACTACTCAGTTGATTGGATATAATGATTCAGATTGGGCATGTTCTTTTGATGATAAGAGTTCCACTTCTTGATACATATTTTGTCTTGGTTTTTCACCTATTTCTTGGTTGTGAAAGAAGTAGTAGGCTATTTCACTTTAAACTATAGAGGTTGAGTATAGGGCAAAAATTATAGTGAGTTAGTAGATTCTTTGGATTTGTTAGTTATTGTTAGAGTTTGGCTTCACACAAGATTCACCTACTATACTTTGGTGTGACAAATAGAGTACAATTCACATATATTGCAACCCATTTGAATATCATTATAAAATCAAATTAAGGTACATATGCACTTCATTCATTAGTGCATTCAGGATAGATTCTTACCTTGGAGTACTTTTTGACGCAATAACAGGTTGTAGACATCTTCATGAAGCCTTTTGCATCACCTCATTTCCTTGATTTGTATGGCATGCTTGGGGTTTCATAAGTTATCCTTAGAAGGTATTCATGAGGATAACTTCCTTATTCAT
Source organism: Torreya grandis (assembly GCA_037957365.1). Lineage (NCBI taxonomy): Eukaryota > Viridiplantae > Streptophyta > Pinopsida > Cupressales > Taxaceae > Torreya > Torreya grandis. Next base: position 1,594,496 of record JARHVA010001033.1, on the reverse strand, counting down.
TTCATGGATATATATTTTACATACCTTATCAAGCCTCGTTATCAAAACTCATACTATGGATATGCCACTATTTTTTTTTGGCATTTGTTATCCCCTAGATTCACTTTGCGGGGGGCAGGGTGTGTTAGATTATGTATTTCATGTATTTTTCAAAATTTATAGTGTTTTAGCTAGATATTTCATACTTTAGTGAGTTTTTCTTATGTGAGGATTTATCACAGATTGGCTAGTTAGGCTAGTTTTGTGTTTCACCTTGCCAATTTATGCAAGAACTTTCCTTTGTACTAGCATATCATATTTATGAATAATACTTGATTCACTTTGCTTTCTAATAAATTTTATATATCTTCATGTGTAATTTTCTTGGATTTATCACTTATCAATCCTGGGTTGGAATGCTTGTTTGCTATTTCTAACAGTTAGAGCTCAAGAAATTATCTATTTACTGCCAAAATGTTGCATTTCAGGACTTGTTATTATAACTTGTGCCACACATTTCTATATAATTTTTTATGGACTTAATCTATGGTTAAATTAGAGGGATTTTAAATACATAATAGGATCATACATTTCATCCATATGACTTACTATTTTAATTTTACACATGTTTGAATTTAGGCTAAAAATTAACCTTTTTATTGTGTTAGGAAGGGCATTCTTGGGCCTAGAATGGGTGGTGGGTTTATCAATCGGGCATGATGGGAGGACAAGAACCTATTCTTGGACATTATCCATCCCTATAGACATGTTGGTAACACCATTTTTCATCCAAGAAACATCAAAAATGAAGTTTTGCAATAACATTTTTAACTTTGACAACATTTGTTGTTAGTGTTTTGTACTCCTAAATAGTAGTGAAAATATGATTATGGATGGAATTGGATGTCATGGTTATTTAAGAACATGTAATTTTACTTTATAGACATGCTTGGATTGATGAATTTTTATCTGAGGATCCCAGAGGCCGAAATGCTAGTTGGAGCTCAAGAAGTTGTCTCTTCACTGCCAAAAAATTATATTTCAGGAGACGTTACTACAACTTGTGCCACATATTGATCTCTAAGTTTATACTCACTTAATTTTAGGTGAAATTAGAGGGATGTAGCATGCACAATATGGATATTATGATTCATCCATATGACTTATTATTTTTGTTTTACATGTGTTTGAATTTAGGTTGTTGGGAAGGGCATTCTTGAGCCTAGAATGGGTGGTGGGTTTATCGATTGGGTGTGATGGGAGGCTAAGAACCTGGTCCTAGATGTTAACCACCCCTATGGACATGTTAGTTGTGCCATTTTTATGCCAAAAATCACTAGAAATGGATTTTTTTAACTACAGCTTCAATTTTGACAATATTTATTATCAATGTTTCCTCACCCTTGAACAGTAGTTATCCACCCCTAAGGTAGTTATATAACAAATAAACAATATATATTTCACAACATAAACAAGGCCATTTGATTGGATAGTAAGAAGATACCTCACTAAAATGCTTTCATTCAGTAGTTATAGGATGGTTAATAAATATACCATCATGCCTCAACATGAGAGGGATTAAAAATATACCACCATGGCATTCATGGGAGGGTCAAGAATTATACCACCATGCCTAGCATGCGAGGCTTGAAATATTTCCACCATGAAGATCTTTGTCATAGATAACTATCGTATTATGTCACAGCAACCTTTATACACTCAAATAAGAAGATTAAACATTCAAGTCAAGCAAAGAGGAACATGACCTCTCCAAAGGCCTCAATAGGTAGAGCACTACATGGAAACCAAAGCATGACCATGGACAAGACTATAAAATAGGTAGAATAAACCAAGTGATCTTATTCTCCTTAAAACCAAAGAATGAAATAGAGAAGAGAACTATTTTCATTCAAAGGAATAAGTTGTAAAATAGTTAATAGGAAGCCCACCCCAAGTGCTTCAAGAGATCCTGAGCACTATCCTTCAGTTGTTTAAGTCTCAGATCTCCTAACTAGCTCATCCTACTTTCTTCTTCTTTTCTTCTACTTATTCTATATTTTTTCTAAAATGGCCAAAAAGGTCCTCACATAAATTGTTCAAATTCTACAAGTAGATGTCCTAAAATCAACCAACTAACCTCTACTCACCAGCCCATGCCTCATTATAAGATGTTCTATTACATGTTCAATTAAGGTGCATGACAGCTCTGTAATTCCTGCAATTGCTTCCTATACTTTTTCACATCTTCCTCTTGATTCTAGACTTAGGCAATCAATCCAATATCTATTAGTCAGCCACTATACAATATAGATGTTAGCTTATTTAAGTTTTAGGATATTAAGAAAAGTCAAAAATAAGTTTCACCAACCAAATGTAAAGGCAATGTCTAAACAACATGTTAAGTCAAAAAGTGGTGACAACGATATCTTAGACTACCAACTAATTAAGACATGTTTAATAAAGGTTTAAGGTAAGGTTGTTTAGTGATATAACCATGCTTAGGTAGTATTTTTACTTTATTGGCCCTTCCATATTTTTGCATGATTGATGCACACATTAAATTCCTCTAACCTAATAGTCAAACTACTAAATTTAATCAATCCATCACTCAATGAATTATTCATAGCCAACACCCAAGGAATATAAGCATTCACATAGATAGATTCATATAACCTTCTACACATGTAATTGTAAATATACAATTTTATGAGAAATAATCCAACATAATTTAAGTCAATATGTCTCATAAACATAGTTAGATTCATAATTACAACATTACATAAGGGAAATGTAAGCATTATACTTGTAATAGCAAATATTCATGACATGTTTGATAATATGTCTTTCTCATGGTTCCAAACACATGACAATCCTTCATAAGGTCCATGCATGCCTCATTTAGACGTGACTAATAAGATAATTTCATAATTAAAATCAAAATAATTATAATCTTATAGTCATCAATGCCCAAGATGATCATTATGCAAAATAAGGCCTTACATCCCTCTCCCCTTATGTAGACTTCCTCCTGAAAGTCACTAAAAGAGGTGAGGGTACCAAACCCTCAAAGGTGTAGCTTCTGCCGAAGTAGCCATTGATTTATCATATTTATCCCATAATAACTTGACCTGATTCAATTTTATATCTCAAAGGGCCAGCATATTATGTATTATTATACTAATGGGATCTAAAATCAAAGCTTTATCAGTCTCAACCTACAAGGCCATCTAATCTAAAACATGAACAATTTTATTTACATACTGATGCAAAAATAAAACATGAAATACATCATGAACATGAGTTAAGCTGGGTGTAAAGGCCAATCGATAAGCTATCAGGCCAATGCTCTCTAATATTATGAATGGCCCTATAAATTGAGGTACCAATTTTGAACCTTTTCCATAACAGATAGGGATCTTATTGGGTTTCATCCTCAAGAATACTTTATCACCAACTTTAAATTGTTTATCAATTCTCTTGGCATTATCATACTTCTTTTATCAATCCTTGGTATCCTCAAGGTGTTGTCGGATCTTAACCACTTTTTACAAATTCATAATCAAAATTAGATTAACCATAATCTCATAGTCATCAATATCCAAGATGAGCACTATGTAAAATAGGGCCTTACATCCCCATCCCATTATACATACTTCCTCCTAGAAGTAACTGAAAGAGGTGAGGGTATCGAACCCTAATAGGTGTAGGTTATTCCCAAGTAGATATTCATTCATCATATTTTTTCCACATTAACTTGACTTGATCTAGATTTATGCCTCAAAATTCCATCATCTTGTGTACTATAATCCTAACAATCTCCAAAATTAAAGTTCCATTAGTATCAACCCACAAGGTCATCCAATCCAAAACATGAGTAATGTCAACTACATACTGATACAAAACTAAAACATGAAATACATCATGAACATGAGTTAGGCTGGGTGGCAAGGCCAACCAATAAGCTACTAGGCCAATAGTCTCTAATATCTTGAATGGACCTACAAAACAAGTTGTCAAATTTAAAACTTTTCCATAATGGATAGGGATCTTATTGGGTATCACCCGCAAGAATAATTTATCACCAAGTTTAAATAATTTATCAATTCTCTTGACATTAACATACTTATTTTATCGATCCCTGACAGCTTCAAGGTATTTTTGGATCTTAACCATTTTTTGCTCCATTTTAACTAACATGGTAGGGCCAATCACTATTCTATCCTCAAATCTATCCCAACTCAATGGGCTTCTACAAGCTCGGCTATACAAAGCTTGGAAAGGTGACATCTTAATTGCACTATGATAACTATTCTTTTAACAAAATTCAACAAGATACAAATAGTTCTCCCAATGGGATTTATGGTCCATGACATATATGTGGAGTATGTATTCGAAAACTTGATTGACTCTCTCAACCTATCCATCAGTCTCAGGATGGTAGGTGGTACTAAAATTGAGCTACATACCCAATTCCAGATCTCTATCTGAAATAATCTTATAGGTAATCCCATGCAATCTAACAATTTCATCCAAGAAGACTCTTTCCACTGAGGTGGCATTATAGGTAGTCTTTATGGGATAAAAGTGAGATAATTTAGTCAACTTATCCATAGTGACTATAATCGCATCATAATGATATGATGAAGTAAACAAGCCTATAATGAAATTCATTGAAATAGTATCCCATTTCCATTATGATATCTTGTGAGGATATAATAATCAGGTTGGATGTTGGTGCTCAGTGTTTACCCTTAGGCACTCCAAAAAATAAGCTACAAAATCAACAATATCACATTTTGAATTGACCTAATGATATAATTTCCAACTCTACATGCATCTTTTTAACTCCAATGTGCACTTGGTAAGGAGCTCTATATGACTTAGACAAAATTATCTTACACAAAACACCTAATGCAGGGACATAAATACACCCTTCATGGTGCAAAAGGCCATCTGGCTCAAGAAAATACCCTTAAATTTTACTTCTTAGGTTCAATATAGAATCCAACATATATCTTATTTCTTTATAGAAGTTATCCTCTAGAAGCTACTTCAAATTTTGACTTTGCAAGTCATTACACAAACTCATTGCTTCCAACGCATGGCACCTCATACTTAAGGCATCTGTAACCAAATTTTCCTTTCCTTTGATATACAAAATTTTTCAATCATACTCACACAATAGTTCCATCCATCACCTTTAACATGTATTGAGATTAGGCTAATCGAATAGATATTGCAAACTTAAGTGATTTATCTTTAGAACAAAGTGATGACCAAGTAATAAGTGTCACCACCTTAGGCATACATGAATAATATCTACAAATTTTAAATCATGTGTGGAATATCTCAAATCATATTCCTTGAGTTTTTGAGATTCAATATGCTATCACTCTGCCATCCTACATGAGTATAGATTCCAACCCTACTTACGATGCATTAGTGTAAATGAAGAATTCTCTTGCAGAATCAGGTACAACTAAAATAGGAGCACTAGTGAGTCATTCCTTTATCAAATAAAAGGCTTCCTTATAATCAGTTATCCAATCAAACTTATTTCCCTTTCTCTAAAGTAAAGTAATGGGATCTGTAATGTGAGAAATTTTATCAACAAACTATTTGTAATATCCTACCAAACCCATGAAGCTATGAACCTCCAAAATATTTATTAGTACTGGCCATTCCAAAATGGCATTAAGTTTAGAGGGGTCCACACAAATTCCTCCCCTAAGATGATGTGCCCAAGATATTTTACTTTAGACTGTGTAAAATCACATTTTTCTAAGTTGTCAAACTATTGATTTTCTCTTAATACTTGCAAGGCCTATCTCAAATGGTCCTCGTGCTCATCTTCACTACATAAATATATTATAATGCCATCAAAAAATACCAACATAAAATGATACATGTAATTCTAAAATATTTTGTTCATAAGACTCATGAACATTTTTGGAGCATTGGTAAACCTAAACGATTCCACTATAAATTCATAATGCCCATATCACATCTGAAACAAAGTCTTATGAATATCAAGCTTTGTGATATACAACTAGTGGTATCTATATTTCAATTCAATACTAGAAAACACCTTATCTCCCTACATCTAATCAAACAAGTCATCAATTCTAGGCAAGGGATAATGATTCTTGATCATTACCTTATATAATTTGTGGTAATCCAAACACAATTGAAAGAATCCATCCTTCTTCTTCATATAGATGACCAGTTCTCCCAATGAGGACACACTAGGATAAATTAAAACTTCTTATAAAAGTTTATCAAGCCACATCATGAGTATACATACTTCAGGTGTGGTCATCTAATATGGTGATTTTGATATGGGCTCGACCCCTTTGATTAAGTTAATCTAAAAATCAATCTCCCTTGGAGGGGTCATACCTGGCAATACATCAAGAAAATCCCATGAAATAGGATGGTCACCCAAATAATCTTTCTTTGACTCATATGATTTATTAGTTACCAAGATAGAAAACAACTAACAACCCTTTTACATGCTTTCTTGAGCTGCATCACAAAAATCATGCGAAGTGAAACATGTCTCTTGACTCTAGATATCACCATAGAAGTCCCAAGGTCATCTACACACTCAATAACCTTGTCATGGAAATCCAACTTGGATTTATGAGACATAAGCCAATCTATTCCTAAGACAACCCCATATGCACCTAAAGGTATAATGCACAAGTCTATCATGGTGGAAAATACACCAAGATCTAAAACATAAATGCTCACCAATGAGCTAATAGACATCTTGGCTCCTATGGCTAACTCCACTAAACAAATTTCATACTACCTAACATCTACCAGCACACAATAATCCACAATAGTAGGAAAAATAAAGTAATCTAAAGCTCTTGAATCAAACAATACAATTAGAGGAACTCCGTTAATCATATTTTTAGTCTCAAAGACCATTGTCTAGTGTTCATCTTGGTGGTCATCACCGCTGCCTAAATATTGTGTCTCTACCCATGTCACCCACTATTTTCTCTAACATTGGGGCTTTTTGCTTATTGATACTTAATGGTCCTAGTGGAAAATCACATGCATAGTGATTAGGGGATCCACACATAAAACACACACCTCTTTATTGGTCCTACCTTGATGGGGTTCCAACTGATCCTTGATCAACTGATGTTGTCAATCCTGATGGTTTCATCTATGCTAACTATGGATTCTGTGCAAGTCTTATCTATCAATGATACTAAAGTCTAGCTTCACCTCTTATCTGGAGGTATCTCTCAAACTAGTCTATATTTTAGTCACAACTAGAATGATTACTCTTTTTTTATTACTGAGGAGGTCTAGAGTTGGAATGAGTTGTCCTCCAACCTCCCTTAGGTGAAGGTTGTGCACCTTGTGACTTTGAGTCAAACTAAGATTATATCTTACCTTGAAATTTATCTAACATATTTATTCTTTTCACGAGACTCCTCAGCCAAATAATCCTTTTCAACTATTATTACCAAGATTATGGGAGCTAAAATACGCACTACACTAGCCAACTCTAAATTCAAGCCTCAAATGAAGCTATATACTTGGATAGTCTCATTCGTATAACCTTGCACATATCTAATTAAGTCTAGAAAATGATAAACATATTGTGCCATGGTTCCACTCTCTTGTTGAAGGTCATGAAACTCATTTACCTTATTTTTAACATATTGAAGGGTCACATAGCGTGTTATGAAATGTTCTTTAAATAATTCCCAAGTGAGAGAAGTTAGTGTCAAGTGGAGCTTATGTTCCTCTCCTTCCCACCACATCTTAATTGTATCTCTAAAAAGGTCAATTTTCAAATGGGCCTTCCTATTGGAGTCTCAATCATATAATTTGAAACATTCTCTCATGTTTGCCAAGCAAGATTTCACTACAAACATTTCTTGAATATAGGATGTAGTATAATGAAGTATTTTACTAAGTCTCCAAGTGTAGGACTTTAATACCTTTGACTCTCAACTAATCTTTGTTCACATTGTGAATGATATGGGGAGTGCCTCTCATCCTCATATTGTGTTATTGGTAGTCTCTCCTACAAGACATCATGTATATGTTGCATGGATAAAAGGAGTTGGGTCTTATATCATTTATCCCTAGCTAATTAGGAGGCTCATGCTCACCAATTTCATTATTATTATGATGTGTTCAATGTTTTCCCCTCATTTTTCACATCAATAGCATAGACATTAGAGTCCATGCAAACAATAGAAATCCATAGAATAATTCTAAATGCCCAGAGTTTCCAGTGTAGTAACATGGGTTTTGATACCAAAATATCATGCCGATTTTTTATAAAAATAAACACACCACAACCATTTTTTAAACAAGCAACCATAAAACAATAATGGATTCATATCAATCATAATAAATAATTACAACTCCTACAACTGAAATTATTCCATAAATGGCACAAACTACTGATTAATAGGTCAACATCTCTATTTGTTTGGCCAATCACTCAAGAACTCATTCATGAGCTCACATCAAGGGTTATTGCATTATGATGTTAAGACAACCATCAAAATTGACCTCAACAACTGTTGACAAATTTAGGCTCCACATGGCCACTTTAGTAAGATCCTTGGCCATGCCAACTTCTCTTCAGGATTTGGGGCCCATTACTATAAATTTTCATTCCCCTAACAAACTAGAGCTTCCTGGCGACTTCAAAAACTATGTAGACTAATATCTCTTATGGGTTAGCATAATGTTGACATGTGGATGGATCTCAATGATCTACTTGCCCAACATCGACCGTACCATGGCCCATGTTGTCATCACCCCTGGGTTAGTGAGAAGGTGACACATAGATGACTCTTGGTGATCTACTTGCTTGATATCAATCATAAAATAGACCTTGATGGCATCACTCCTAGGTTAACAGGATTGGTGACACATGGATAAATCTCATGATCCACTTACCTAGAATCAACCATAAAATGGAGCATGTTGATATCACCCCTTGGTTAGTGAGATGGTGACATGTGGATGGCTCTAGGTGATTTATTTACCCAACATCAACCATAAAATGGTTCTTGCTTACATCACCCCTAACTAAGGTAAAAGGGCCACAAAAAGACCCGACTAAAAGGTGTCTTAGGGAAATTCTAAGTGGACAAATTAGTTGACAAGGAAAATTTGACTAAGGTAAAAAGATGTAATAGAGGCTTGAGAAATGGATAAGACATAACTACATATGGAGCCAATGGGCAAAGCCGAGACAAGAAATAAAATCTTAATACCGTTAAACTCATTAATCGATTAAGGCATGGTCAAAATAAAACTTAGAGATGGTTCAAATAATTAAAACTTGACTAAGGCAATTTAATAAGCTTGTATTCATTATTGCCGACAACCTAATCTAGGGAAATTCCACATTCCTCAGAAGAGATTATGATCATTCTAAGTCTGCATCACATAAGTGATCAAACAAGAAGGTGCCCAAGAAAAATACCTTTTGACGCTAAACCAATATTCTTATTGGTTTAGCCAAGTATGCAGACAATCTGAGAGACTCAAATTTTCATATAAATCTCTAAGGTTACAAGGGATTTACTCATAACAAGGACCGCTTTAAAGCTTCATTTGAATGATTTGATTGGTAATGGCCCTTGGCATAGTTCATTTCATTCTAGGGAAAAAGGGCTCAAATGCCATTAATTTACTATGATGTATAAGCAACTCATACAAGAAATATTAACAAAGCTTCTTCTTTCATTAGTTAATTTCATTCTAGCAAACGTGACCTTAATCCAACCTAAAGGATGTTTTCCTTGTTATATTATAACAATAGAGCCAATCCCTAATAAAGTTATTCTTTTAATATGAAATGGTCTTATTAAATAGAAGGTTTACAACAACCTATTTATTCATCTACTAACTATCAAGGAACTCTTCCACAAAACATAATCTCAAACCAATATAACATCAATATTTAGTTCATTCCCACAAGCTATATTGTTAATCCCATTAACCGTCTCATAGTTATTTATTTGAGTTCCACTCATATTTAGATAAGTTTGATCCAATAGATCCATCAAAATTAGATCATAAAGAGAGACCCCATGCTTATTTAATAAGCTTCTCATAATAAAGATTTAAGCAAGAAAATCAAACTATCAATATTTAATAAAGATCCAAACAGGCTAAGGAATCTTTCCTTACATAATGAATCCTTCCCAACGATCTACATATAAAATATATACCATTCATTTACATATTATTTGATCAAAAGGTTCAATAGAAAGATAACAAAAGTATTTACCTATAACTAAGTCATTATACAAAAGACTATCTTTTATAAGAATAATACAAGTAGGCTGGATGTAATTAACATTTATCAATACAAGAGATGACTCCATCATATACATAAGAATGAAGTAAAACTCTAGGCCTGAGTAAGTAATGGAAGATCAGTCAATCTTCAACAAGATCCAAGTCTATTCCACAACAACTACTAGCCATTGAAGGAAGACTCACTGCCCCACCTTTTATCTTAATTAAGCTACTGCTCTAGACACCCCCAATTTCAAGACTCCTAGTTTTGAGCATGTTTACATAAATTGGTAAAGATAAGACTGAATATGTAAATAAGGGTACCTTAACACTAGGGAATGACCATATACCACCTATAGTCCTAATGTTGATTCATACCAAAGAAGACTTCATGTCCCAAATATAATTCAAATAAGCATTCAATGAGCAATCAAATGAAGCTATGCATATTTAAATATAGAAAACAAACATGATAGCTTTCATAGCATAAACAAGGCCAACCATTTGATTAGATAACAAGAGGATACCTTGAACAAATGATTTCATCTAATTTAGTCATGGGAGGGTTAATCAATCTACCACTATGCCTCAGCATGGGAGGGATTAACAATCTACCACCATGATGTTCATGAGAGGGTCAATCATTCTACCAACATGCTCAACATAGGAGGCTTGACATTTGCCACCATGAAGATGCTGCTCATAGACAACCACCACATTATGTCACAACATCATTTATACACTCAGGGAAGAAGTTGAAACATTCAAGTCAAGCAAGGAGGAACACCTCTCCAAGGACCTCAATAGGCAAAGCACTACATGGAGGCCAAAGCACAACCATGAACAAGATAATAAAATATTTAGAATAAACCAAATGGTCGTATTATTTTTAAAGCCAAAAAATCAAACATAGTTTATAACTATTTTCATTCAAAGGAATGAGTTGTAAAACAGTTAATAGGAAATCCACTCCAAGTGCTTTAAGACCTCCTGAGCACTATCCTTCAGTTGTCTATATCTCAGCTCTCTTAACCAACGCTTCCTACTTGATTCTTTTTCTCTTCTACTTAGTCTATCTTTTTTCCAAAATGGCCAAAAAAGTCCTCACATAAAATGTTTGACTTCTATAAATAGATGTCCTAGACTTAGCCAACCACCCTCTGCTCTCCATCCCATGCCTCGTTACATGAACATTTCCTGATGATGAATCATAGGCAATGATTTGAAATGCATCGATTAAAAATATTGCACACATTACAATCTCTAAATTTTTTTTATGCTTACTCTTATGGACTATAAAAACATCAAATCTCTTGTTATTTTCCATGTTCAATTAAGGTGCATGGCATATTTGTAGGTTCCTATAGTTTCTCACCTCTTCCCACCTAATTCTACACTTAGGCAATCAATCTAAGATCTATCAATCAGCCGCTAGACAATCTAGACGTTAGCCTACTCGTGATATATGATCTTAAAGCAAGGTGACAATAAGTTTCACCAACTAAACTTAAAGGCTAGCTACCTAAACAATGTGCTAAGTTAAAAAGTGGTGATGATGGTATCTTAGACAACCAACTAATTAAGATGAGGCTAAAAGAGCTTTAAGGTAAGAGTGTTTAGTGATATAACCATACTAGTGTAGTATCTTTCTTTTATTGGCCATTCTTTGTTTTTGCACACTCAATACACACATCAAATTCCTCTAATCTAATAGTTAAAGCTACTAAATTTAATCAATTTGACACTCAACTAATTATTCATAGCCAATATCTAAGGAATACAAACATTCACATAGATGGATTCTTATAACCTTTTACACATGCAACTACCAATATACAAGTTTATGAGCAATGATCCAACATCATTTAAGTTAATATGTCTCCTAGCTATAATCAGATTCATAATTGTAACATTACATAAGGGAAATGTAAGCATTCTAATTTTAATGGTAAATATTCATAATATGTTTGTTAATTGGTCTTTCTCATAGTTCCCAACACATGAAAAGCCTCCATAAGGTCCATGCATGCCTCAGCTTGACATGACTAACAACATAAATTCATAATCAAAATTAGATTAACCATAATCTCATAGTCATCAATGTCTAAGATGAACATTATACAAAATAGGGCCTTACACCAATACTTGTTGGGATACTTTCCATGAGTAATGATATTCCACAAACTATTTTCATTATCATTGAATTAAATACAAGCCAAAAATAATGGTTAATAAAAAAAGATTGTTCATAAAAAGTGTCTTTTGAAAATATAAAAATAAGAAAAAATGTAAAAAATTATTTAAATTCCGATATTATTAATAATGGTAAAGGAAAAATATATATTAACATGTTTCAATAAAATTATAAATTTATTTTATAAACAAATTGAAAATGAAAAAACTTATACACTCTCAAATTAAATATCTCATCTTCTATAAATAAACCTCAAATAAAATATCTAAATAAATTAAAAAGATGTCATTTTACTTTCTTATTCTTTTTCACCATAGTACCACTAATTATAGTTACTTTATTGCATTATATTTTTATAGACATTATTGTATTATATATTTTTTCTTTTATTGTAATCATCCTGTTTTGGCAAGAATAATTTTTTTCTCACCTCCTTTTCACATATGACTTACATGTTAAAAGTATTACATGTTAAAAGATTATATGTTTAGATGTATAAAAAATCTATAAATAACTTACTTTTTTTTTATTGAAGTTCATGAACATGAGAAAAAATAGTTTTTATTTTTTTCATAGTTTGGAAGTATATTAAATTTTATATTTTATTTTAATTTTTAATTTTTAATTAAAAGGTGTATTTATTAATAATATTTTTATTTAGAGTTGTTATTATGTAATTCAATTTTTTTCTTAAAAAAATATATTTTAAAATTTTAATATTATCAATATATCATTTGTTATATATATAAATATTTTTTTTCTTATAATTTTATGTTTTGTCATATAACTAAAATTTATATTACAATTTAGACCAATATTTTCATATTTATATTTATGGGTTAAGTGTAATACGATCAATACTATTTTTAATAAATTTCATTTTAAAATTTATAAAATTGATGTCAAACTACTTAAATTACTAATATTTCATGAGATGTACTAATCTCTCACATAACCCAAAGCCTTTCGTTGAAAATGGTTTAAACTATAACAATACATAAATTAATTAAATTAACATTAAAAAAATAATAATAACAATTGATATTGGAGTCTTTAGATATAGGACCCAATTTTTACTGAACTTTCATAAGTATGATCCTTGTAAGACGTTTCTATTTCCCACCTTTTAACTTTCAATTGGAATATACAAGAATATAAGATGGAACATACATCCACGTTTAAAAAAATCAATAAGAACAGTAATTATATTCCTTATTAAACCTTCATCTTCATTAAATTAGTCTTCATTTCTCACTCTATCAATGTTTGCATTATGATTTCCTCCTCCTCCTTGGTGGTGGTGGAGGAGGAACGGGGATGAGGTCTCTCAGTCAGCCATTACTGCATAAAAATATTGTAAATTTGAAAGATCTGGATGTTAATTTTGTATTGAGGAATTGCGATGCCAATCTCTGCAGTATTTATGGGTGGCAACCGGTTAACAACAAAAAGTACTATATTTCTACATAAGGAAAGCGAGCTAGCAGAAGATACTGTTAATTCTTATAAATATTTATAGGAACATGCTTAAAAAAAAATGATATACTATCGAAGTCCTCATTTAGATTATCTAGTCTGATTGCTTACAGCGCTCTCAGTCACTATGAGCTATTTTTTCTGAGAAATGGCAAAAACATCAGCCTTCCAAATTTATCAGAAAGGCTGGAAAACTCTTCACAAATATCCAGATCCATATATTCCAGAACTTGAAGCTCTTCAAAATTGTAAGGCTGTAGAGAACTCACAACAATCAGCGAAATGCCTCTGAAGGCTATGTATGATGGAAAAATTGTTGTCAAAGTTTTCTGTAATGTAAATAGATCTGAACACCCACAGATTTAACTTATGAGACGTTATTAACACACTTTTTCTGACTATAGAAGAATCTATTTCTAGAACAAGAGGAACGCCACCATATATGTGCGTAAACAACCACAGCCTTTCTCGATTGATCAGTCTCCCATTTGAAAAGCTCAATTACTTTATGTTTCGCTCCTTCTATGCCAACTGCAAAACCGTAGAAAAAACCAACATATCTTGTTTCAGTCAGAAAAATTGTTTTAAAAGACGTCCAACATTACTCAAATAAAAATTATTATCTGTATTTTAATCTGATCATATTAAGCGATTGTGATAATTAAAGGCTTACAAGAAGAACATAGATCTTACTAAAAAGAGATCAAATATCAAGTTAAACCAAACCAGTACCTGCATTTGGATCTTCCCCCTCTGTTGGGGGAAGACCTCTGTCCATATGATTCCGAACACCAAATTACAGCTGTCAAAGTGAGATCTCTATGGCTGTGGCCGATTTGGGCTTCAATACTCTGTAGATCTGCATCGTCTAAGCAAGCATTTGAAAACCTATATCATAAACAAGTTAAGAGTCATGAATCAACCCAAAAAAAAACTTTAAACTACTCAAATCCTCTTGCACACTGTAGATTTCAGTGAAGTACTACCTGAAAACGTTGTGGGATTTCATTTGGGCAAGGCACATAATGCATCCATTAACAATGAAGTGTGCTGCTTCATTCAGCTCCTTTCGTTTTCCATGTAATTGCTTTATGCTTTTCCTCAGGACACATATGTACCGCAACAGCTGTACATATTGAATCCCATTGGATGAAACTTTATCAATTTGGTACATATCCCACAACTGAAAACCCCGAGGCCAACTAGTAAATTTTAACATCCATCTCATTCTCGTTTTCTGAGAAAGGAAAGACATGGCAGCAAATGCCATCTATTCTCAAAGTAAAGAAGAATTGAAGAAAATCTGAGAATGCAACATAACAGAGCGATCTGTGTCAAATTATTCTTGATAGTACTATGGCAATCGGTATTCTTTTATAGATGTAAAATCTGAAGAGAGCTGTAGAGCAGGTATCTAGTTCATCGCACCAAACAATGGTTATCTAGTGGGAATTATGGAAAAGTAAGATATGATGAAATCATATTAAAAAAAGAGAGTTTATCCCATGAAAACTTTGGATAAAGTAAGACCACAGAATGGTACCGACTAGAGAAAAGCAAGATAAGATGGAAGAATAATGGTTATTTAATTGGCATATCTTACTTTAGACAAAGTAAGACCAGACAATGGGAATCTAGTTTTATAAAAAGTAGGATAAGATGATGGAAAAGTTTATTTACCTAGAGGAAAAAGAAAACAAACTTGGCTTCCACAAGATCACTGTCAGTTTGGAAGGGAAGTATTTTAGGGTCACATATGGCTAATACCTTCCTCTTAGTAGCCAAGTTAAATACAACTTCTCACCATTTATTAAAGATTTTTAAACTTGGGTTTACTAAAAAGAAATAAAAAATTGTGTAAATAAGAAATTGGTAAGTTTTTAAAGGCATAATTAAAAAAATTTAGTTGTTTTAATTATTGCATTTTAAAGAATATTATTAAAAAAAAGGGCAATTTTTATGAGTTATATAAATATTTTAAATTTAAGATTTATTTTAATAATTTAGTTTGGTCCAACATCATTCATCTCAATTAAGTTGAAAGTCAAACTTATGATCAGAACTACCTCTATAAACTACCAAGATTAAGTGAGCTAAACCCTATAATTTTATTCTAATAATTTATTACTAATATAAAATTTGTATATAATATAAGAATTTAAAATCCAAAAGCATTTAAAAGAAAGATAAATTACATATCCAATTTAAAATAGTAAAACATTTTAAAATTTTAATTATGTATAAAATTATATATATAAAAAAATTGAAAACAAAACAAACAAATATATTCAACTGCAACCAACTAATTACTATGTTATTAGGAATGGAAATTTCATTCTATTATAGAAAATTATAAAACAATTAAAACATATTATTTCCACCTTCTTTCACCTACATGTCCTAGCTTCGAAGATCTTCTACAATAGTTGTTCAAACTCAACTACTTCATTTAATGCATGCAGTTTGAAATGTGAATTAGTTTGCATCCATTGGAGCTAGGCAACAACACTTGATAGATAGGTAGAAGACAAAAAGATGAATGAGACAAGAATATTAAAAGGAGCATGTGGCAAAAAGGGAACTACAATAGGCATAAATAAAAAAAGAAAAAAATACGTGTAACAACAACAACCTACAAAAAATAGATATAAGGCAGAATATATGAACATAACAACAGAATGTTTCACATGACAACACTCTGATAAAGAGAATGAATAATAGAATAGAAGGTGTTTGAAGGACAAATGTCAGCAACAACATATAGTCCAAGAACAAAAGAGAACAATAGTATACATAACATCCAATAGCAAGCAAGAAGGACATCTTGAGCCAACCTGCACCATAGTTTTTCTAGTTTTGGATATATATCGAAGCTACACCTTTATGATGTTTTCTCAGCTATTTTTAGTGGTTGCCCCTTTGGCATTAGTTTTCTCCAACAATTGTTATCAGATCCCTCAAGTTGATAGGATCTTTTAGACATGGCAACAAACAATTCTAATTTATGGCAACAGTCTCCTATGTTTGAAGGGAATAACTATGATGTATGATGTATGAAGATGAAGATAATATTTTATTCACAAGAGCTATGGGAGCTTGTAGAAGGTGGTTATAATGAATTTACAAACCTAGCAACATTCAATATTTTAACCTAAGTAGAAAGAATTGTGTTGAAAGATAAAATAAAAAAAGATGCCAAGGTGCTTAACTACATTCAAATGGCATTAGTTGATTCGATATTTCTAAGGATAGTAGCAGTTGTCCATTCCAAACAAACTTGAAATATTTTACAAAATATTTATCAAGGTAGTGACAAGGTGAAGCTTGTCAAGTTACATCTATTGAGAAGGGACTTCGAGACCTTGTGAACGATAGATAATGAGTCAATCAATGACTTATTTATAATGATAATGAGCATTGTCAACTAAATTAAGATAAATAAAAACACTCTTGAGGATCATATGTTAAGCACGGAATATACTGAGAGGGGGGGTGAATCAGAATATCATATATCTTATAAAACTTTCCATTTATCAAATTCCACTTAATCAAAAATTCAAGATATGCAATAAAACTCGAACAATAAACATCACACAAGATAGAGAGAGACACCAGATATAACGTGGAAACCCAATGTGGGAAAAACCACGGAGAACAATCTCAAGTATATTCGTGAGAAACAACCCACAGGAGCACCATACCCCTTTGCCGAGTACCAACCCAGCTACAATTCGTGAGCACCAACCCACAGGAGCTTCAAACCCCTTTGCCGAGCACCAACCCAACAACTATTCATGAGCACCAACCCACAGAAGCACCAACCCCTTTGCCAAGCACCAACTCAACAACAATTTGTGAGCACCAACCCACAGGAGCACCAACCCCTTTGTGTATACCACACACCTATCTCTCAATGTTGCTATCTCAACAAATGATAGTTCAATACAACATCTCTTTCCTCTCTCTCACCTTTGCTCTTCTAATCTAGATATAACAAATACTATTCATCTCTCACAATTGCTCTTCTAAGCTAGATATTACAATATCAAATCAACCTCTCTCAACCATATTACAAATGGTTTCTCAAGCCTTTATTTATAGCTTTCCAAATGACCTTTGGCCTTCTCCCTTTGTGACCCTTCAATCCTCATGGAAAATGGCGCCAAACTTGTATGACCCTTCATATTCAAGCCTTTGAAAAGTCATGTGGTGACCCTTTATGACCAAAAATGTCCTTTCCACTTTTGTCCTTATCTTTGATGACTTTTCGTATTCTTCAAAATGTCCCTTCATGAGAAATTGTGCCCTTACTCTTTTGTCTTCACTTGGTGACTCTTGGTATTCCCCAAGATGACTCTTCATAGGAAAATGCGTCCCATCCTTCTTTTGTCTTCACCCCATGGCTCTTCGACTTCTCCATGGGCCCTTCTTTTGTCTCATATGCAACCAAAAATATATTCGTTAATATTAAATAAATATTAACTCATATTAGCCAAGATATATTTATTACAAACAACATTAAATGTAATGGGGCCTTTATCACCAATAATACTAGACCTTTGACATCAATGACAATATTTCCAACAATCTCCCCCTTTGTCATTGATGGCAACCTCAATCCTGAAACTGCCACATCCTGTCACCTGCACATACTGTCATCTAAAAACATACAATAACTCCCCCTTACTGTAGCAACTTGTACCTATTCTCTGTACCTATTTTTTGCACATGTACCTATACATGTACTTGTACATGTTATTCTCCCCCTTTGACATCAATGGCAAAGGGCCTACCTGGAGCTAACACTTAGCTCCCCCTCAACTGATGTTGAACATCAATGGCAGGAAGTAATAGAAATTACTCCCAACTCCTCTCGTCGATCTTTGAATGTATCCTTTGATCATGCCTTTGAGAAGATATCTGACAATACATACACATTGTTCCCTATCCTTTGAGCATCTGCAATCAACTCATTTGAATCTTTTCTTCTAATCTCACAACCTTCTTTATGAAACTTTAATGTATATCCTTGATCACATATTTGACTAACACTCAACAGATTATGCTTAAGACCTTTTACATACAAAACATTTTTAGTCTTAGTTCTACCATAATCCAAACTCAAAGTACCTTTTCCCGGCTATCCTGGCAGTGGTTTTATCTCTGAATCTCACTGTACCACCATTGATCTTATTTAGAGATATGAATTTACTTTTATCTCCTGTCATATGCCTTGAACATCCGCTATCAATTAACCATGGATGATCTTTACCTTTTACATGCAGGGCTGTCTGAACCATCATAGAATCTTCATGTTGTTTCTTTTGTCATGTACATGTCTGAACCTTCTCCCTGATGAATGGAGCTTTGAGATTCTGATCTTTCTTCTTGATGAATGGAGCTTTGAAGCTCTGATCCTTCTTGATTGACTCGAACACGCTTTTACAATACCGAGCTATGTGTCTGAAGTTGTTGCACGTGTAGCATACTATGGTCTCTTCATCAAAGCTTGATAGAGGAGCAAAAGAGTTGTGGCTTCTGCTTGACTCTACTTGACTTTCCTTCTCCTTATTTATGAAATTGTTAGCTCTTTTTCTACAGTCTAATTTCTTGTGACCATATCCATTACAATAAAAACAATAGCCATAAAAATAAGACTTGTCTGTATATTTTTGACCTGATTGTCTTTTGTAGCTTTGTTCCTTCCATCCTTCTCTATTTGGAATGTCCTCTGTATTCTTCACTTCTCCCATTTTTGTTTCCTCTTGTATAAGATCTTCAACATAGCTATTTTTATTTTCAAAACCAATTCCTATCTTATTTGAATATGCTTTTTGACTTTCCAATATCTTATTCAGCATGTTAGTGCTATCTTCAAATTTTGAATCACTGACTACTTTATCACTAGCTGCTTTTTTAATATCTTCTTTTAAAGAGACAATTTCAATAACATACATTTGACATTATTTTCTTGCTATTTCCAACCGTGCTGTGAGGTCTTTTTCATTATTCTTGGCTTCTTCAAAGTGTGCTTGTAGATCTTCAATCATTTCCTTTGACTCTTGTTCATTTTTCTCGATCTGGCGCTTTAATCTTTGATTCTTCTTATGAACAACTTCTAACTCTTCTAAGGCACAAATGAGATCTCCTTCCATATTCACTTCAGCTTCCTCCTCTTCTTCTTCTTGATCACCTTCATGTATAGCCATGAATAAAATCTCTTTTTCTTCTGAATCACTGACTCCACTATCTTCGCCTGAACTAGGATCCTTAGAATACAGACTCTTCTTCTCGAGACCCTTCTTAGATTTGCCTTTGAAATTCTTCTTGTATATAGGCTTTTCTTCTTCATCATCATTAACCTTATCTGGGCATCTAGTTGAAAAATGTCCAATCTTTCAACAATTAAAACATTTAAAAGGTAATTTTTCTTGATATTTACCTGTTCCTCTTTTCGGCTTGCGAATGAAAAGTGCTCCATTGTCATCTTTATCATCACTAGAACTATCACTTGATTCTTGAATCTTAGCTTTCTCCTTCTTTGATGTCTTGAAAGCCGCTTCTCTTTTTGAGGGTTTATCTTGTTCTGTCTGCATCTCATATGCCATGAGAATACCATGAAGCTCATCCATCTTTAGTTTGGCTATTTTTTTCATCTCCTCGATTGCCGAAACCTTTGCATCATATCTCATTGGTAGAGATCTCAAAAAATTTTGCACCACCATTGACTCATCCGACATTTCTCCAAGACCTTGAATCTGATTTACGACTTGATCAACTTGCAAAAGATAACTTGTTATATCTTCTTCTTCTTCTTCCATCTTCAAACTTTCAAACTGCCTTCTAAAAGTCTGCAGCTTAGCTTGCTGAACCTTTCCATCACCTTTGTAAATATTCTTAAGTTTTACCCAAGTTTCATGAGCAGATTTACATTGCATAACTTTAACAAATTTAGATTCACATAAACCACATAAAATAACATTTAAAGCTTTAGCATTACATTCACTTGCTTTTTTTTTGCTAGAGTAATTGCAAATGTCTGTGGCTCTTCATATTCCTCCACCACTACTTTCCATATGTCGAATCCAAGGGCCATCAAATAAACCTTCATTCTCATGCTCCAAAAAACATAATTCGTTCCATCAAACAAAGGTGCCTTATTTGTAGAAAATCCTTCCTCTGACCCAGCCATCGTGCTTTCCCGATCTACCTTCAAGCTATAAAACTTTTCAAAAAGGAACCTGCTCTGATACCAATTGTTAAGCATGAAATATATTGAGAGGGGGGGTGAATCAGTATATTATATATCTTATAAAACTTTCCCGTTATCAAATTCCACTTAATCAAACATTCAAGATATGCAATAAAACTCAAACAATAAACATCACACAAGATAGAGAGAGATACCAAATATAACGTGGAAATCCAATGTGGGAAAAACCATGGAGAACAATCTCAAGTATATTCGTGAGAAACAACCCACAGGAGTACCATATCCCTTTGCCGAGTACCAACCTAGCTATAATTCGTGAGCACCAACCCACAGGAGCTTCAAACCCCTTTGCCGAGCACCAACCCACAGGAGCACCAACCCCTTTGTGTATACCACACACCTATCTCTCAATGTTTCTATCTCAAAAAATTATAGTTCAATACAACATCTCTTTCCTCTCTCACCTTTGCCCTTCTAAGCTACATATAACAAATACTATTCATCTCTCACAATTGCTCTTCTAAGCTAGATATTACAATATCAAATCAACCTCTCTCAACCATATTACAAATGGATTCTCAAGCCTTTATTTATAGCTTTCCAAATGACCTTTGGCCTTCCCCCTTTGTGACCCTTCAATCCTCATGGAAAATGGTGCCAAACTTGTATGACCCTTCATATTCAAGCCTTTGAAAAGTCATGTGGTGACCCTTTATGACCAAAAACGTCCTTCCCACTTTTGTCCTTATCTTTGGTGACTTTTCGTATTCCTCAAAGTGTCCCTTCATGAGAAATTGCGCCCTTACTCTTTTGTCTTCACTTGGTGACTCTTGGTATTCCCCAAGATGACTCTTCATGGGAAAATGCATCCCATCTTTCTTTTGTCTTCACCCCGTGGCTCTTCGACTTCTCCATGGGCCCTTATTTTGTCTCATATGCAACCAAAAATATATTCGTTAATATTAAATAAATATTAACTCATATTATCTAAGATATATTTATTATAAACAACATTAAATGCAATGGGGCCTTTATCACTAATAATACTAGACCTTTGACATCAATGACAATATTTCCAACATCATAGAATCATAGAGAAGGTGTTGAAGAATCTTCTAATCAGATTTAACCTTATAATGGTTATAATTGAGGATTCTAAGGACTTGAAACAAATGAAAATAGATGAGCTAATGGATTCCTTGCAAACCCATAAACAAAGGTTGAATAGGTTAAACACCTCTTCTCATGAAAAAGCCTTCAAGTCTAATGCCAATGTAAGAGGTAGGGGGAGAGGAGAAAACAACAAAGGTAGAGGAATAACTTACAATAGTCAAGAAGGTGGAAGATATAACCATCAAGAATCACATGGAAGAGGAAGAGGAAGAGGAAGGAGTAGTAGCACTTCAAGAGGTGATTCTACACAAAGGTATGACAAGTCAAATGTACAATGTTATTATTATAATAAGTATGGATTCTATGTTAGTGAGTATAAAAATAAACCGTAGGATTTGAATAGGAAAAGTTCAAATTTATCCAAGGCACAAGAGGTTGAATCTAATAGGAATGAGAAAGGTGAAAATGTATTCATAACATGAAATATAGATGAGCAAAGAAGTAGAGAGATATGGTATTTGGATAGTGGTTTTAGCAACCACATGAGTGAAAATAAAGACATGTTCAACCACATTGATAATTCAATAAAACCAGAGGTAAATATAGAAAATAATGAAAAGGTCCTCATCATGGAAAAATTTAGCATCTTTATCCACACCAAACAAGGTGATAAAAAGCAAATTCAAGATATTTATTATGTACGTGGGTTGAAGCACAACCTAATCAGTATTGGATAGCTTGTCTAAAAAATATATAGAGTTAGATTTGAAGATAGAGAGTGTATCATTTTTTATAAGAGTGGTTACAATAAGTAGATTAAAATAGTTAAGATGACAAGCAATAGAATGTTTCCCTTGAGGATTCCAAGTGAGCTTGTTGTAGCATTTAAAACCATGGTAGTAGATGAGTCTACTCTTTGGCACCTTAGATATGGGCATTTGAGTTTTGGTGAACTGAACCTTGTTCATAAGAAGCAAATGGTGAGAGGGCTACCCCTTACAAGAAAAACCAAACAAAGTGTGTGAAGGCTACATATTGGGGAAGCAACATAAAAGTGAATTTAAAGTGGGTAAGTCTTGGAGAGAAAGAGCTCCACTCAAGCTAATGCATTCATATTTGTGTCGCCCTATGAAGACTCCCTCCTTATCCAAGAATGTGTGTTTCATGACATTCATAGATGACTTCATCGAAAATACATGGGTGTATTTTTTTAAGAACAAATTAGAGGCATTTAAAACCTTCAAGCAATTCAAAGCCATGGTTAAGAAGCAAAGTAGTCATTACATAAAGATTTTGAGAATTGATAGAAGAGGAGAATACATATTAAATCAATTCATAAAAAAATTCAAGGATAATGGATTTAAGAAGAAATTTATAACGAGATATACATTGCATCAAAATGGTGTAGCAGAGAGGAAGAACCAAAATATGGCAAGGAGCATGATAAAGGTGAAAGGTTTGTCCAATGATTTTTGGGTTGAGGTTGTAACAATAGCCATATATTTGTTGAATATATGTCCTACCAATAGTGTTAGGGATATGACCACTCAAGAAGCATGGAGAAATCAAAAACCAAGTCTTAAACACCTTAGAATGTTTAGATGCATGACATATACACATGTGCATAAGTAAAGAAGATCAAAGTGGGATGACAAAGGAGAGAAACATTTATTAATTACATATAGTGAGAAATCAAAGACTTATTGGCTATACAATCCCATCACCAAGGAGCTTATAATCAATCAGGAAGTTTAATTTATTGAGGATACAACATGAGAAGAGAGACAAGAAGAGTAACAAGTGCAAACAAGGGCTAGTGAACCCTTTCTTGAAACTAAAATAACAAGTGGTACAACCATCCATACACTGAGTTAGAGGCCTATTTCACAAAGGTCTGACTCATCTAGTGGCAACATCCAACAAGGAGCTCAAGGAGCAGTTCATGAGTTAACTTCATCCTCCTCAAACTCAAGTCAATGCTTATCAAGGATAAGAAGCTTGTAAAAACTCTATGAACTGTCAAGGTATGAAGAAAATGAAGATAAAATGATTAATGTTGCTCTCTTTTTATTAGTTTATCCTATCTATTTGGAGGAAGCAAACAAAAACAATGAGTGGTGTGAAGCAATGGATGAAGAAATACATGCCATTGAGAAAAATTAGACATGGGAACTAGTAGACCTTCCAATAGGAAAAGAGGTCATAAGAGTCAAATGGGTTTATGAAATCAAAACCACTATTGAAGGAAAGATAGAGACACATAAATTAATATTATTAGTGAAAAGCTGCAAGTAAAGGCCTATATGTGACTACAATGAGATATTTGCACCCATAGCAAGGTTAGAAATAGTGAGAACAATCATTGCAATAGTTGGTCAACACAAGTGGAAGGTGCATCAAATGGATGTCAAGTTATCATTCTTGAATGAAGTACTAGAAGAGATTTATGTGTGACAATCAGCTAGATATGATATTCTTGGGTATGAGAACAAGGTATATAGGCTGAAAAAGGCATTGTATGGGTTCAAACAAACACCAAGGGTGTGGTATAGCCGTATATACTTACTTGTTGAGCAATGGCTTTAGCAAAATCAATAGTAAGCCCACACTCTACATCAAGGCAAACAAATAATGTATTTGTATTATTGGTTTCTATGTGAATGATCTAATATTCACCAAAAATGAAAATCAGTTCATAAGAGAATTCAAATCAACCATGAAAAAAGAGTTTGTGATGACTGATTTAGGTTTGTTGAAGTATTTTCTTGGCATAGAAGTTAAGAAAATGAATGAATGCATCTTTATATGTCAATCCAAGTATGTAAAATAGATTTTGGAGAGGTTTAGTATGTTGAACAACAAACTAGTATCAACCCCAAGTGAAAAAAACTTGAAATTGCATAATGAAGATTGCAACAGTAATGTGGACCCCACACAGTATGCAAGTTTAGTGGAAATTCTGATGTATTTGAATCCAACTAGACTAAACATCATGTATGCAGTTAGTCTCATCTCTAGATTCATGGAGAAACTAAAAAAGATGCATTGGCAAACATGCAAGGTGATCTTGAGGTATGTGAATTGAAAAAGAGAATATGGAGTTTTGACATAGAAACAGATGAATTCTAGTTAGTACGATACACATATAATGATTGGGTTGGTATTCTAGATGATATAAATAACACATTTGGGTATGTGTTTCATCTTGGGTCAAGAGCCATTTCTTGGGCTTCAAAGACACAACTCATAGTTTCACATTCTACAGCTGAAGTAGAATAGATAGCAGTAAATACAATAGTATGTCAGATGATATGGATTAGAAGAATACTTTCAGAGTTATGTGAAGAGTAATAAGGATCTTCAACAATATTTTGCGATAACATATCCTCCATTGTATTGTCAAAGAATCCAATTTTTCATGGTAGAAGAAAGCATATTGCAACCAAGGATCATTTTATTAGAGAGTTAGTTAAAAAATGTGTGATTGAGTTTAAGTTTTGCATGTCAGAATAACAACTCACTAATATATTCACAAACCCTTTACTAACTGAAATTTTCTAGTGTTTAAGTGGAAGATTAGGGGTCATAGATGCAATAACATTGGTCCTAGATGGTTATATTTTGACTTGAGAGTCTTACAGGCTGGCTTTGAAGTCCACTAGTCTAGCTCTAGAGTCCATCAGTTTGACTCCAAAGTCCATCAAACTAGCTTTAGAGATGTTCAGAATGGGTCCAAAAGCAAATAGGTAGTTAAGAAAAAGTTTCCAAGATGTTTTATGGGTTGAAAAAAGGTCAACATAAAATATATTATTCTTATCTTCTTTCACCTACCTATCCTAGCTCTGAAGATCTTCTACAATAGTCATTCAAACTCAACTACTTAATTTAATGCATGCAATTAACAATTTTACTTAGTTTCCATTTGTTGTAAAAGACAAAAAGGTAAATGAGACAATAAGATTCAAAGGGGCATGTGACAAAAAGAGAATTGTAGTAGGAATAAGTGAAAAGAGAAAAAAATATGTGGAACAACATCACCCTGTAGAAAATAGACAAGGCATGATAGAGGAATAGAGTAGCAGAATGTGTCACATGATAGCTTTCTGATAAAGAGAATGAACAGTAGAATAGAAGGTTTTTGAAGGATGAATTCATTAGCAACGTATAGTCCAAGAATAAAAAAGAACAATCGTATACATAACAGCCAATAAAAAGTAAGAAGGACAATTTAAGCTAGTCTTTACCATAGTTTTTCTAGCTCCAGAGATATATTGAGCTGCACCTTTAAGGTGTTTTCTTGGCAATTTTTAGTGGCTACCCCTTTGGCATTAGTTTTCTCCAATAAAAACTATAAAAATATTGTCTATAATGATTACATCAAATGGCACATACTAAAACATATTGTATAAAACATTTGATTATTTTTTATTTATACCATACGTTTTTTTGTCAACTAAATAATATTGGATAGAGAAAAATGATTAAGTGTAGCATTCCAAGTGAACAGAGGTTTGCATAGGCAACCTAGTCTAAACCCACACTTAAACAAGAAGGAAAATTCTCAACTATACACAGAACAAGCAGAGATTAAGGCAAATCAAATTTAATGCATATCATCTCCAATGAACATTAGTTAATTGATTTAAAAAAGGAGTAGTGAATTTTCAATCTTTACGGCCAAAGTCAAGATAATACAATGCTAGATTTTGATTAACACAACAATTTATACATTAGCTGGTCTACTTACATATATAAAGTAGCTAAATTAATGGATTATAGGCTTTCTTACATTCACTTCTTCTACAATAGCTTTCTTCCTCCTATCTATCAGTACCTCCTTTGCATACCTTTAGTTACTTCTATCAATAACATTTCTTACCTATAAACTATTTGAAATGGGATGCTCCCAAACTTCTATAAGTCTGTAAATCTAACCAAAATGTGTTCAACCCAACATTGGTGTCTTCTACTCTACTAAGACAATCTTCTATTCCTTTTTTCCTACGCTTCCTGACTATTGAGATAGGACAAAGACCCTTTGTTTGTCTACTGAATATCTTCAGCCCTTCCTAGTTTGGCAGGATTTTTTTGGTATGAGCAGTAGCCTCTCATCTCAAATATGTTTTGGTCTACCTTCAAAGCTTGAAAACTATTCTACCTTGCATTAGTAGCCCCTTGTCTCAAATATATGCATTACACCCTTGTATTTTTTTTCTTGTTACCATTGTATACATTGACTGAGTAGTTTAAGACGTCCAAGTTCCCACCCTCGAGAAGTTTAAAATTATGGTAGATGTGGCTATGTGGCAAAAGTGATTGGATGTTTTCAAAAATATCCAAATAAGGTAATTATGATGTGAGCCTTTGCTCACATTTAGAGGGTAAAATGCTATAATTTGAATCCCAACATGTTAATATCAACTGGGCTCAGCCATGACACATATTTAATAAGCCTATTTCTCCTCTTGACTAAATACTCTCTTTACTCCTTGGCTTTGGTTTGCATAACCACTCTTGAGTTCAAAATTGACTCATTTTTAGTGTGTTCCTTCTCAATAAACTACCCTTTTCTCCTCTAAAATTGTACTTTATCTTTTTCACCTTCTTATGATGCCTCTCCTTCATGATATTCATACAAGTCTAAAATATTGAATTTTGGAGAGATGTGCAATTAAGTTGGCAATTCTATTGTGTATGCATTTGGTAAAAATTCTTCACAATCTTGCAAGCCCTGATCTTCTTCTAATTTAGCTTGTTTTAGATCTTCCTTGGGAATCTCTTGTTTCTGAGATGAGGAAGGACTAGGTCACCACATTCAAAATTCTTCAATCTTCTCTTAAGTTTGGAATGTTCTTTATAGACTTAGGTATTATTCTCAAGTTTTTCCTTCACTTGTAAATGTAATTATATCATGTATTCAATAAACTCTTCACTTTCATCAATCTTCAAGTGACCTTTAAGATTAGCAAGCTCTCTCCATTCTAAAACACCTTTTTGGTTGTGCCCATACATAAATTGGAATAGTGTTTTACCTATGATTCTATTCACATAATCACTGTATGAAAATTATTCCTACGGTAACACTAAATCTCTTTGCTTAGGTTTCTCACCAACCAAACATCTTAGCAATTTCCCTAAACTTCTATTAATAATTTCAGTCTTCCCATTAGTTTGTCGATGATATGCAACGCTGAACTTCAAGTTCGTATTCAATTTTTTAGAGGATACTCTAAAAATGACCCAAAAACTTGGTGTATCAGTATGAAACTATGTTGTTGAGCAATCCATGCAGCCTAACAACCTCGAAAAACAAACACACAATTTGTTTGGCATCATTGGTCTTTTTACAAGCTATTAAATATGAAAAATTTGAGAATCTATCAACAACAACAAAGGTTGATTCATTATATTTTTGTGTACTAAGTAATTCAAGTACAAAGTCCATGTTTATGTCATCACATGGATTTTTAGGTATTGGAAATGGTTGAGAAAGTCTCATGTTTTGATTCCTTCCTTTGGCATGCTAAAAAACTCTAGAGCCCTGAATAAATTTTTTGACTTTGATTCCCATATTTGTCCAGTAGTTACTCTCATTCAGCTGATATAAGGTTTTGTCTACATTAAAGGGTCCAACCAATCCACAAAAGTTCCTATTAGGTTCTCCATCATTGATCCTTAAGATAAGTAAATTTGTTGTCCTTCAAAGAGTAATCATTCTTGTATAAAATAGTTCAACAATGGTATTCTGGCCATACTAGTTGGCTCAACACAAGCTTCCCAAGCGACTTTAAAATTGATATTCTCTTTGTACAACTCTCTCATCACATCAAAACCAACAAATTCAACTCTTACTTCAGTCAACAACATTGTTCTTCTACTATAAACATCAACTACCTTGTTTATTTTCCTGTTTATATGCTTAAAGACAAGTAATTTTTTAGGAACTCCAACCATTTTAATAGCCTTTAGTTTAGCTTTCCATGATGTCACTATATAACAAAAAATATTTAGGAATCAAATAATGCCTCCACTTTTTTAATGCCTGCACAATGGCATAAAACTCTTGATCATTAAATAAGTATTTCTTCCTATCATCATTGAGCTTCTCACTAAAATAAGCTATGGGACAACCTTATTTGCTAAGAATTGAGCCAATGCTTATCCTGATTACATCAAAATCCACCTTAAATGTTTTGGTGAAATTTGGTAGTAATACCAAAACAGGATTTTTCAGTGACCTTCAAAATTTTAAATCTCTTGTATGTTGCCATTGTCAATCTGAATACTCTCTTATCTCCTCTCATGGTTTAAATGATTGGTGCACATATCCCACTAAAATTTATAATAAATTTATATCTTTCTAGGCCATGAAAAATTATGGCTTCAAACATGATCTTGGGTGTAGGCCATTCCAAAATTTTCTTTACCTTTTTTGAATCCATTCACAACGCTTTGTTGGAGATAAAAAAAACCCAAGTATACCAATTCATACTTCATAAACTTTAATTTCTTAAGATTAATCAAAAAATTATCTTATTAAATCCTCTATTTTTTTTTCTAATGTGCAACAAGTGTTTCTCCCTCCTGTCATTGAAAATTAGTATGTCATCAAGGTTTAAAAAAAAACAAAAAAACCAAGAACAATTTCAAAACCTCATTCATTAACCTCATAAATGTGCTAGGAGAATTTTTTAATCCCGAATGTCATTACTAACCATTAATACAACCATTTTTTTGTCTTAAATGTTACTTTCCATTCATATCCCTGTCTTATCTTAATGTGATGATATCCACTCTTCAGATCAATATTTTTGTTCAATACTTGGCTCTCCTTGGGCAATCCATGAGATCATCCATTGTAGGCAATGGAAACCTATATTTGATGGCTATTTTGCTAATTTTACATGAATCTATGCACATTATTCATCACCATCCTTCTTAGGTACTAGTAAAACATGTATTGCACATGAGCTAAGCTTATTTCTAATCAGTCCTCTTTATAATAGCTCACACACCTGTTTGTTGACTTCCTCATCCTCTATAGGGTTCAATATATAGGCAGAATTATTGGGTAAGCATGCTTTGGGGATAAAATCCATATGGTGAATTATGCTCCTCATTGGTGGTAGTCCTTTTGGCATCTCCTTTGACACAATTTCAGCAAATGCCTTTGAAAAACTCTTTGCCTCTAAAGGTATATAATTGTTGTCACTTATTATACCTTCTTACATCACCTTGGGTATTACAAAAACACACATTTTCTTATTTATCTTCCATTAAAATTATTTTCCCGTCACCATAA
Organism: Torreya grandis; assembly: GCA_037957365.1. Classification (NCBI taxonomy): domain Eukaryota; kingdom Viridiplantae; phylum Streptophyta; class Pinopsida; order Cupressales; family Taxaceae; genus Torreya; species Torreya grandis. The sequence goes on along the minus strand of JARHVA010001033.1, from coordinate 1,563,923 downwards.
ATGTCCTTGGACTATCCTCCACCTGTTCATATATGGTTTTTAACGGATTGAGGATGTGATTTCTACCATTTTTCTCTAAGGCATAGCTGTTTTCCATACTATCATGGACATCTATTCTATCAAATTTATAAGGTATCCCTAAAATAACATGGCACACATCTCTAGAAATAATGCCACACCATATCTCATCCTTGTAAGTACCTATCTAGAAGCTTAATATATATATTGTTCATCAACCAAGATCGGATGCTCTTTTTCAACCAAGATGCTTTGTAAGGACTAGGATGAGCCACTCTCTCCAATCTTAGCTTCTTTACCATTTCAATTGAAACTAAATTATCAGTGCTTCCACTATTAGTTATAATCTTATAGTACTTACCTTTTGTCCTATATAAAATATTAAATAGGATGTTCCCCTGAATGGGCTCATTCTCCTTTTTTGTGGGATTTAGTAAGATCCTCTTCATCATAAGTGTCTCTCCTTGATTAGGGTCATCTAATTGATTTATGGATGATACAGACTCCTCATCACATTTGGTTATATGTGTACTAGCGTCTCTCCTTGATCCTTCTCCCATTGCTTATGGACCCGCAAAATATTGATGTCTTGATTTTCCACATATGTATCAAAGTTTCATAAAAGCCTCTAACTCTTAACTCTTCAAAATTCATTTCTTCCTCTTGCATGGTACATTCTTCCTCTTGATTCATGTCTATTTTTCTAACTGTGAGAAGTGATGGTCTCTCCACATTTGTTGTTATTTCCTCTAGCTACATTCATTTGTCCTCTCCTTCTAGATAATCTGCCTCTGCCTTTATCAGATCTTTTTTGTCTTCTTGAAAATTTTCCTCAGCCTTTAATGCATACTAATATGCATCCTTAATTGTTTTCAGCCTTACCACAGTTTATCTTGGATATTTATCCTTAGGACATTGATGTACCTAGAAACCTTATCATTATCTAATTCATGGTAACCTAACCTGATGGAAATCATATAAAATTCTTCAATGTGACTATTCACACTCAGTCTCTCTGCCTCAAGTTCTACATTGTCTTTGAGAAGTCAAGATGATAAACAAAAAATATAAACATGGCCTTCATCATTGTCACCATCCTATCCCATATGGTGATATTTTATATCCCTTTTCTCCTTTTGTCAGTTTGTACCCCATTCCATCAAATTGCAACTTAGAATTTCAACTTAGTTTGTGGTACCTTCACCCTCCTTGGATACTTTAGCTCATCATATTTGAATTATGCTTCCATCACTGTCAACTATTCAATCAAATCTTCAGGGTCTAAAGTCCCTAAGAAGCATGACACTTTCATATTTTTCCTTCTTTCAATATTAGAGATATATTCGATTAGCCTTCTCTCACCTACATTCATCTATGCCCCTCTGCTTCAGCTCTTTCTTCTTTCTCTATGTCAATGTCATCCCTTTCATGTGAATATCCTTCTTTTGTCTTCCTTAAGGGCTTCCATTCTTACTTTCATATCTCTCATAGCTTCTAGTATCCCATCCAATCTCCTTGCAACCTTTGTTACTTCAAGTATCCCATCCAATCTTCTTGCAACCTTTGTTGCTAAAATTTCATCTACTCTTCTCCTTGGAGGAATTTTGACTCTATCTTGACACTTCATTCCTACTAATGTAACTCTCTTAGGTCACAATTTTACGTATGAAACTTACTAATCCTACCTATTTGGACTTTTACCAACTTAAGATCAAGACCTTTTCACTCCCCTCTCTTTCCACTCACGTGTAGGCTCTTAGTCATATTCTGGATATTCTCACAACTACTAAAAGCCTTGCATGTTATTTTAAAACCTTCATGCACTCTAATATATTTTTGAGAGCTTAACCTAATATCTCATACCACATTAGTTTAGTTCTTGGTAGACTTAAAAGTGAATGAAGGTCTACCTAGGCAACCTAGTCCAAACTCATACTTAAATAAGCAAGGAAAATCCTCAAATATATGCAAAACAAGCAAGAAGATATTGATGCAAGCTAAGTATAATGTATATCATCTCCAATAAACATTAAGAAACTAATTTATCTAATAAACATTAAGAAACTACTTTAGCCAACAAACATTAAAAAACTACTTTGGAAAGGCCTATTTCAATCTTTAAGGTCAAAGTCAAGAAAAAAAAATACTAGATTTTAAATAGCACAATAAATTTTACATTAGCTTGTGTGCTTATGGATATAAAGTAGATAATTTAATGGATTATATGCCTACTTACATTCACTTCTTGTAAAATGGTTCTCTACTATCTATTTATCAACTCCTCCTTTACATACCTTCAACTGATCTTGTTAAAAACATTTATTTCCTAAAATCTCTATGAGATGGGATGATCTCAACTTTTGGTACTCTCTAAATCCAAAAGGAACGTGTTCAGGCTATCAATGGTGTTTTATTATCTACTAATTCAATCTTTTATTCCTTTGTTTTTCTACACTTCCTAGTTGCTGGCATTTTCTCTAGTATGAACAATAGCCTCTCCTCTCTAATATATCTATTCTACCTTCTAAGTTTGACAACTATTCTTCCTTGAATCAACAACCCATATCTTGATTATATGTGTTTCTCTCTTATCTTAACTTTCTTTCTACCATTGTATACATTGATTGAATAGTTCAAAACATCTAAGTTAAAATTATGATAGATGTGACAATGTAGTTTTTAAAAATTTGGTGGTTTTCAAAAAGAGCCAAATCAAAAATAAATAAATACCCAATTATACAAAAAAAAAAACCTAAGTAAATACACAATTTCATGGTCCTGTGATGCCCCTACATCATTAGTGAAGAACAAATTAGGTTATTTAGAATAAAAAAGATTTGTATTTATGGAAAGTAGAGGTTTTCAAATTACAATCATCATCCTCAAAACTCTCCTTAAGAGGATGGCATCTTTGCATTCCAATAAACCTTATTTTTTAAAGTTTATTCGCTAGGTTTTAGTAATAATTTTTAATAGCATTAACACAATTTCATGGCCCTGAGAGGCCCGTACATCATTAGTGCAAAAAAAATGAGGGTTATTCAGAATAAAAAAGATTTGTATTTATGGAGAGCAAGGGCTTTTATATTACAATCATCATCCTAAAAACTTTCTTTAAGAGGATGGCATCTATACATTCCAATATACCTTATTTTTATAGGTTTATTGGCCAAGTTTTAGTTATAATTTTTAATAGCATTATTTCTCTTGTATATTATGCAAGACTATCCCTCCACCGTAGTCATGGTACCAACATCATTGAAGGAAATAACTCCATTAATGTTATCTGAAGTCCTATCTAAGATAACATTTGGGGTGGTTAGTAGGAAAAGAAGGCTATGATATGGAAAATCATGTTGAAGCTAATGCATTTCATTAATATATATAAAGTAACATACATGAAAATGAAAGATAGGTTAAGAAGAATATTTAGATGGGAAGGAGGATATATAAACTAAAAATAAAAATTGGATGTAGTATTGATTAAACACAATTAGTTGTGTATAGTTTTATATAGAAATATGTTATATTTATAATAAATAAAGAGGATTTAAAAAATTGAGAAATTTTAAAACAAAGAATTTATAAAGAGTTATAAATTCAAGTGGAAGAAAAAACTCAATGTTATATTTACTTACTACAAGTAGTTGTTAATGCATGTTTTTATAGAAGATTTTGTAGTTATAGTTTTATATAATAGATTTGAAATATACATTATAAGTTGTTTTATCTATGATTTGTGAGAATCGGAACCATTGTAAAATATATTTATTACATTTGTTTTAAAAATTATACCTTTATACTAGGAAAAAATATATCCAATACTTTTTTATATTTATATTGAATTTGATATCTTTATCTAATTTTCTCTAAATCTACATTCACATATGTAGGTTATAATTTGTTACACAATTTCATGATTACATTGGTTTGCATGGTCTCATGACATGAATATGTACATGTATATCTCATTGAGTTGTATTAGCATTGAAATTACATAGATAACATGTTTTTTATTAATACATTCATGTTAAAAAGACATTCATTCAAAAGAAAAGCAATGAACATTATTGGTTGCCAGCATTCAATGATTGAATCATTATTCAAGTATGCACATAACATTACACTCTTAAGTCATTAAAATTTTCTTAATGACAATGCCATGGCATCATACATTTGTATTCAAAAGGCATCCAAAGATTTTTCATATCTATTTAGTTGTGTAGAATACAAAAGTCAATAGAAATTTTAACATAAAGTTTTGAAACAAAATATTAATATTATTATATGACCTTATCAATACACACAACAAACATGTATTGTTAATTATTGCAAGCTATGAATTTCTTGAAGATATTCTTTGAATAAAATGGGAAGTGAACAATCACTAAGGCCGCAATCATTCAAATTACATTACAATGTAACATCATCAAACAAAAAGGAATGGAAAAATGCTTTATGTTTAATCTTCTCATTGAAGTTAGTTTGTATTAGTTTAATTTATAAAAGTACTTCAATGATTTAATCTTTTTGGAAAAAACGAGGTGTTCAAGGCATCGTAACATATTTTAATTTGTCATTTTACATTCTATAAAAATATGATTCAAATTTTTTTGGTATGATTTATCCTATATACAAGAGCATATTCGTATGAAGAGATGATATCTACTTGAAATTTGTCTCTTCTATAAGAGCATATTGATATTAAAAGAAATGATTCAATATGTATATCATAGGTATAAAATTTTGGTTTTGATTTACACAAATGTTATTGAAATGTCACAAAACAAAATGAAAATTTGAAACAAAAAAAAGATAACAATAGGAGATCCATGTCAAGACTGTAGATAAGAAGGAGATGGAAAACACTAGTATGACATATATCCAAAATAAAATGATGAACATTATTGATTCTCGACTTTGAATAATTTAATTAATGTCCCTACATCTATACAACATTACATTCTTAAACAACATTACATCCTTAAGCCATTGATTTTATTTTATTTTTATCCTACAATGTTTTTTGATAAGAAAAAGAAAATTCATAGAATTTCCAGTTTGAAATGAAGCTAGTATTTATTTCTAAGAAGAACACTATTTATGGCCAAAATTATATAATAGATATATTCAAATTTATAACATATATATTGTGAACTTATGATGTTTCAAGACATGATCCCAAGGAAAGAGTTATAGCTAGTGCAGGTGTGGAACAACTTATTATTTAACTTGAGAAGAGAAAAGAGAAATCGTATTACAATTTGTTTTAAATAAGATTATATGTATGTATGTATGTATGTATGTAAATAATTTCACAAAGTTAGGGGAAAAAAAGGGGCCTATCCGTGGACATGATTTTACTAAAATTTTAGAAATCTGAACTTATGTATATAATTTGAGATATCTACACTCCAAATTTGAAGATGGTGTAAGAACATGAAATGTAGCATTTTGAGTCTAGTTTCCAAAACACAATTTTTTTTAAAAATGGTTAAGTATAAATAGGTCAAATATCTATAATTTGAAGAGGAATACCCTTTTTTTAAAATAAAATAGAGTAGATAGACGGTCGTGTAGTGCACCATTTTATGAGCAACATTTAATATTATTTGAAACCCTTCGATAAAAATTTAGATAAGATATTCTAGTTTGTGACCTATATTTTTTTAACTAATACTTTTTTAATGAATTTTTCAAGTAAATAGATTCTAAAAACTAAAAAAAACATGGATAGGCGTCCATGAAGTGCACCTAACTACCTTAAAAAATGAAAATCAATTTTTTTTTAATGTGTGTAGAATTAGGCCTAGGTTGTGACCATATAACTTGTTTTGCACTTGTATCAAAGAAATATAAATTGATTGAACATGTATAAGAATGTATGTTTGTGGCATATAGTGGCCTAAAAAAGGTATAGTTAGAAATCAACATAGTTTGAAACCTTAAATTAAACCAAAAATTATAAAAATCATATTTTTGGAAAGAGGAGAGGGTACTCGTCATGATGGTAATAAGTTTTTTAATTTTACCATTGCAATTCATAATGTATTTGGTGATCGATTCAATTTTGTTATTTTTTATCAATATTCTCAGACTCGGCTATAGATTGACAGGTCTGAGCCTTTGGCTCAGGAATCGAATCCATTCCCAAGCCAAAAGGCTTGGTGTTTAAATTCAAATTCAAATAGTATGATCACATTAATAATGTGATCACATTATTAAACATGTTAGTAACATGATGGCATTAGTTAATAATGTGATCACGTTATATATTCATAACCACCCAAAAACCCAACATTGTTCTTGAGATTAAATTTTATATATGATCTTACATGTTCTTGAGTCCCCTAATAGTGGTGTTATTTCATGTGATACATGAAAGGTCCCCAACCTTGGATAGTGAATTAAGGTGTCGTTGTATCACATTAGACTTCAAAAAATTTATGGGCATTTTAATATGTTGACTTGACTAATAATTACTTGGTTTTAAGGTGTAACTCATTATACATTTTATGATATAACTAATTTTATCATGAGATGTCATTAAATGTATTTTTAAACCTATGTCCAAAACTTAGCCTTTAAAGTACCAATCTAGTTGTGCATCTGAAGTAAATTGGGCTATTTTAGGCTCCTTCAACCTAATTGCATGATTATAAAATGTGATTTGGGGTTTGATCAACTCCAATTTCATTAGCTCAATTGAAGAAAAGAAACATTATTTATTTATATGCAAGTTCTACACATATAGAATGTGGTTTTAAGCTCAATAAACTTGAAGTCATCAACTAATGAATGCTAATGTCGATTAGTTCAATTTTGGAGGTAATTAGGTCAAAATGAGCCACATGAACCTATTTTAAATTGTATATTCAATGTGATTTGGATTGAAATTAACCCAACTGTCATGTCATATATAATTAACCAAAGAGTTGAATCATTTAATCAAGGAGACATTTAAGGCCAATTTGAACCCCTTCAAGAACAAGATATGATTTGGGGCAAAATTAAGTTCGATTCTATCATGAATTGGTCCAATTAGTCAATTTATACAATTAGGGGTATGATTTGGGCAAAATTGAGCCCCTAAACTAAATTTATGGCTCAATCAATTATATAATGTATGCAACATGTATGGATTAACTGACCTTACTTTTATCAAAAATGCAAACATGAAGGTAATTATCACAAATAGGTGAACAAAAAACTCAAATATTCTTCAATTAACTTAACGATTAGACCCTATATCTGATATCTTAAATTCTAAACCATGTACCATTTAACTTAAACCCTAAACCCTATACCATTTACCTTAAACCTTAATCCATAATCCCTAAACCCCAAACCCTTTAAATTGTAGACCCTAAACCCTAAACCAATAAATTTAACCCTAATTAACATCCTTTATATATAGTAAGAATTAGGTTCACAGGGATGAACTTGGTCAAAATCACATCACTCATTACCATAATTGACTTAATTGGCTCAATTTGTGATGATGTGGGGGCTAATTGAGCCCAAAATTAATTGTTTACTCATAGATCTAGGTTCAAAGAGCTCAAATTTACCCCAATCATCTTCATGATTGTACCTTATATACCTTAAGACCTATACCCTAAGACCTAATCCCTAAAGTTCCTAATTCCTAAACTCTAAACCATAAATATAAACTATTTAAACCCTAAACCAATAATTTTAGCCCAAATTAACATCATTTAGACTAAGAATTAAGTTCAAAAGGCTTAGTTTGACCTAAATCACATGACTGACTACCCTATTTGACTAATTCACTCAATCTGCATAATGACATGGAGTATAATAACAACCCAAAAACACATTCTATAGTCATAAATGGGTCCAAGTGATTCTAATTGTCCTCAATTATCTTTGCAATTGACCCTATGTACCTTAAACCATATATACAAACCATAAACACTATACCCTAAATTATAAACCGTAAACTTTCCCTCTTTACCAATGGATTTAGTCCCAATTAACATCCTTTGTAGTAAGAATTAGGTTCACATGGCATAGAGCGATTAAACCTTATATACACCCTTAAACCTAAACCATATGCCCTAATCCCTAAAACATAAATTATAATCCATATTCCCTAATGCCCATTACATGCTACAAACATACATGCATTACGATATAACTGATTTTATCATGAGATGTCATAAAATGCATTTTTTAAACTTATGGCCAAAACTTAGCCTTTAGAGTACCAACCTAGTTATGCATATGAAATAAATTGGGGCTATTTTGAGCCCATTCAACCTAATTGCATGACTATAAAATGTGATTTAGGGGTTAATCAACTCTAATTTCATTAGCTTGATTGAAGCAAATAAACATTATTTACTTATATGTAAGTTATATATGTATAGAATGTAGTTTTGAGCTCAATAAACTTGAACTCATCAGCTAATGAATGCAAATGTTGATTAGTACAATTATGGATGTAATTAGGTTCAAAATGAGCCACATGAACCTATTTTAAATTATATATGATGTGATTTTGAGTGAAATTAACCCTAATATCATGTCATATATAATTAACCAAAGAGTTGATTCATATAATCGAGGAGGCATTTGAGGCCAATTTGAACCCCTTCAAAAGCAAGATATGATTTGGTGAAAAATTAAAAGTTTGATTCTAACATGAATTGATCCAATTAGTCAATTTGTGCAATTAGGGGTATGATTTAGGAAAAATTGAGCCCTTAAATCAAATTTATGGCTCAATTGATTGTATAATGTATGCAACATGTATGGCCTAACTGACCCTACTTTTATCAAAATTGTAAACATAAAGGTAATTGTCACAAATAGGTGAACAAGAAGCTCAAATGTTCTTCAATTACCTTAGTGATTGGACCTTATACCTGATATCTTAAACCCTAAACCCTGTACCATTTAACTTAAACCCTAAACTTTATACCATTTACCTTAAACCCTAAGACATAAGCCATAAACCCCAAACCCTTTAAATAGTAGACCCTAAACCTTAAACCAATAAATTTAGCCCCAATTAACATCCTTTATATATATTAATAATTAGGTTCGTAAGGATGAACTTGGTCAAAATTGCATCACTCATTAAACCATAATTAACTTAATTGGCTCAAACAGTGATGATGTGGGGGCTAATTGAGCCTAAAATCAAATTCTTTACTCATAGGTCTAGGTTCAAGGAGCTCAAATTTGTCCCAATTGCCTTCATGATTGTACCTTATATACCCTAAAATCTATACCCTAAGCCCTAATCGCTAAATTTCCTAATCCTTGAACTCTAAACCATTAATATAAACTCTATAAACCTTGAACCGATCATTTTAGCCCAAATTAACATCATTTAAACTAAGAATTTATTAGGATGATAAATTCACCATTGGAAATAAATGAGTAATAATTGATTACTCATAATAAATAGTAGATAATAATGTGCGTGAGTAAATTGTCATTACTCACCATAGGAAATTGTAAGTAGGTTAATATGGGAAAAATAAATATCCCATTTAATATTTGGTAGATAGGTTGTTGATAGAATAATCTATCTTTTGTATTTTTGATACTCATGTATGATTTTGGGAGTATGTTTGTTGTAACCAATAATCTATTACGAGCATGCTTCTGTGTATAAATCAGAAGCTACTATAAACATTTAATGGTTGAATAGAATGGAATGAATATAGAATTAGTCATCCGCAATATCTAGTATTAGAGTCCCATTGAAATTTATGAGCTTGTGAGGAGAAGCTCATGCACTCACACACCAAAGCCGTTAGAAGCAGCAAGCAAAGAAGAAGCATCCAATAGCTATAGACACGTAACAAAGAAGTTGTAAAGAAGAAATCAAGAGGTAGAAGGATTTGAAGTCTTATTTAGTTATCTTTTAATTATGTCCCTACATCCATATTATCTTTGAGCAGCCTGTAGAATGCCAAGAGGAGAAACACACAACATGTTTGGTGTCTGAATCATATATTCAACTTGGCAGTAGACTCCTCTAAGGCATTTTGGCATTGGGAATAACATAAAAATATCACAAACTTTATGCAAGTGTGGTGAAGCATTATATTCTCCCAATAAAAAACACTAAGAAGCATAGCCTTGGAGCATTGAAATACTTACACCACTCTTATGAAGATGCACATTGAATGACCTGCAAAACCATTCCAAACAAAACAAAATGAGGTTGATAGTTTAAATTTTTTGGTTTATAAATTTAAAAAAATAATTTTTATGCTTCATACTTGCTCAAAAGTACCACAAAAAGATTTTAAGACCCAAAACAACCTTTAAAATATTTTCGTTGTTGCAAATTTATCCAAAACCACTGTCTAAACCTCAAAACTGCTTATGAAATTGTCCCTTTTCTACATTTTTTTTTAAATCGCTTATAGGGAAACCTGTGGTATTAGGTAGGAGGGTGGTTTTATTTAAAAATCAGATTTCTAAGCCTTCAAATATATATATATATATATATATATATATATTCTTTTAAGCTCTTGTAATTCTACATAGGTGGATTGGTAGTCTTGGTTTTAGAAAAGGGTGGGTGAGAGGTTTCATTACCCCCAGAAGATGTTTTTCTCAAATTTATCTTAATGGAAAAAGACAAAACATTTAGAGGCACTGCCAAATTTAGCAAATCCATTAAATTTATTCATAGCCAACTAATTTAGTGGATAAAATCATTAAAAAAAAAATTGCAAAACTTTTTATTAAAAAAAGGAAAAGGCAAAATTTAGAAAAGTGATTTTTTTTGCCAAAAAGAGGTCGAAGAGCCCAAAAACAAAAGAGTGAATTTTTATTAATGCAAGTATTGTAAATTTTATTTTCAAATTATATTATAAGAAATATTAATTTTCATTGTGTTGCACAAAAACACAAGTTTTAAAACTCAACGCAGTATTTATTCATAGCTATGCCTTTGACTCATGTTTACATGTAATGTCATCGTGCTTGAGTTATTGCATACAACACCTAACATAGCTACAATAATGACGCCTGGGCATCAACCCTTTAAATTATCACAGAGAAATAAGGCACATACACTCATAGCTTTTCATTTATTTATCTGTTCGTTACAATCAAAGGCATAAATCCTAATAGGTAGAATTTCCAACTATATAACAAAATTATACACGTATATGTGAAAATCCATCTACGCAGGTGCTAGTGATTTGAAGAACTTTTTCAGTACTGTTTAGGTACCAAGTATCAAACTCTTTTCCATACATTTATGACTCTTTATCATACCACAAGGTATATAGAAAGGACAAGATTCTTCTCCATACTGACGGGTATAAAATAAGAGCATGTATAAAGAAAGGTGTAGTATATTAGTCTGATAGTATATAGAAAGGGAGACCTATATACATGGAGTGATAAGGAACCAATCCATCACTTGTAGTCTTGATAAGGGCTCCATAGGCTCCAAAATTATTTCTATCAGATTCACAGCTCCTCAAAAGTGACAACTACTTTGCTTGGAAGACAAAGCTCAAAACTCAACTAAAATTTTAAGAAATTTGGTCTAGATTAGATGGCTCATATACCCAACATGAAATATACATTGATCATCAATGTAATTTTGATAAAGCCAACCAAAAGGATAAATTGATAGTCATGTTCAAAGTATCGGATGAAGTTTAACCACACATTTGTGAAGCTAAAACAACTAAAGAACCCTGGTACAAGCTCTAAACTATATATGAGACCAAAAATGAAAGTATTATTCTACATATTCAAATTTAACTCCACTCTCTCAAATCGAGATTAGGAAAAATAGTGGAGGGCTTTTTAAGACATGTTGTAATGATAATGGCATCACTTCACTCCTTGGGTGAGACAGTTTTAGATGACTCTCTTGTACCTATTGTCTTGAGAGCACTATCACCCTCATATAGGATTTTTGTAACCACTTTGACTATCACAAAATAGAAACCAAATTTTGAAAAATTAGTAAATATGTTACAATGGGAAGAGTCTTTCAATACTTATGACAACCAAGAAGAACACATGTTGGCTTCTCATCAATAGAAAGGCAAAAAACTAGTCAAATCTTCATCAAAACATAATCCAAGGTAAAATTCATAAGGAGGAAAATCATAGAAATGATGTCTCATCTGTGGTCATCAGGGACATGAACTAAAATATTGTTGATACAATACCTTCAAAAGAGGATATTGTAGTGGTCATAAATCCACTAACCCACAATCATCCCCTAGATCATTCAGTAAGCCATAAAGATAGAAAAAGCGGACCTAACAGAAGAAATCAAAGCAACAAGGCAATATTGTCGAATATGAAGAACATGATGATGAAGATGACTTCATATACTCTACAGATCTCCTTAATGAATCCACATCACAAAATGACAAATAGTATGTTGACTTGGGTGCAAAATGACACATGATAGGTATAAAATATTATTTTTTCACTTTGAAGGACACACCCAACAAAAATCATGTTTCTTTAGGTGATGATACCTCATATAGTGTGTAAGGACTTAACAACATTTCCTTACCTCTAGGTATGCAAATATGTAGAATCATAGATGTTCTTTATGTACCTAATTTAACCAAAAATTTGTTATCAGTGAGTCAACTCTTAGACCATAATTTGAAGATTGAATTTGACTATAAAGGTGGAAATAAATTATGTTTGATCAGAGATAAATTTAGAAACTTCAAAATTGTTGCACGAGCATCCAATATGAACCATATGTTTTAGCTTGATTTCATTCAGAAAAATAATTAAGAAATCATAGTAAAGGACACATATTCGACACAATTGTGGCATAGAAGATTTGGCCACATCAATTATCAATATCTCGACACACTCCAATGTTGCAAATTGGTAAGAAGCTTACCATAGCTTAAAAAGGGTACAAACAAATGTCATGATTGCTTAGCAAGTAAGCCAGATAGAGTTCCATTTTAGAAAATTACCTATAAATCCAATGGTAAACTTGATCTGGTTCACACTGATCTATGTAGACCAATGACACCTAGTCATGATGTATTTAAGTACTTCATGTTCTTTGTTGATGATTATTCTAAAAAATATGGGTCTATTGTGTGAAAACAAAGAGTCAAGCCTTTAAAACTTTCAAACTATTCAAAGTGGCTATTGAAACATAATCTAGATGAAAAATCAAGACCCTCCACTCAGATCATGGGGGGGGAATTCACCGGTAATGAATTTAAACATTTTTTGTAATAAAATGACATTCATCATCAAATGAATCCTTCACATACACCACAACAAAATACATTTGTTGAATAAAGGAATTGTATTATTATAGAAATGGTGTGTTATATGATCCATGATTCAAGCTTGACAAAGTCATTTTGGGTAGAAGTTGTCAAAACTACCGTTTATCTACTCAATAGAATACCCATTGTAGCTCTTGATGGAGTAACTCTACATGAAGCTTGATCAGGTAAAAATCCATCTATAGCACATGTTCAAGTTTTTGGATGTGAAGAAAGTGTGCACATTCCCAAAGCAGAATGGACTAAACTTGATATGAAAGCCAAAAAATATGTGTTTTTAGGGTACAATGAAGAAGCACTTTCCTATAGACTCATGGATCCAAAAACCATATAAATCTACACCAACAAGGATTTTGAGTTCTTTGAAAAGAAATAAGTAGAATACCTTCTAAAAGTGCACTTGATAAATAAATCAACCCCATATAAAATATAGAAGATGGTAATCTTCTAAATGAATACAATAATGATGATGGGAATAATGATATATCTACACCACCCATAAGAACTACTCAAGGTATGCCTAAATGGTATACAAATACACTCAGAGATGTGAAATTGGATGGTGTTACAAACACATCCACAACTAGACCAAGGACTCATAGTATGGATCATGGTGAGGTCAATTTGGCCTTAATGAGTTTAATTTTTGAATCTGTTGAGCCATCTATAGTTCAGGAAGCCCTAGAGTTGAAACCTTAAAAAGATGCTACAAATGTAGAATATAATTCACTAATAAAAAATAAAACATGGTAACGTGTAGATCTTCCACTAGGGAAGAATCCAATCGAGTGCAAATAGATCTTCAATATGAAGTACAAAGCATATTGTAGTCTCAACATGCATAAGGCAAAACTAGTTTTAAAAGGGTATGCTCAGAAAGAAGGCATTAACTATGAGGAGACATTTGCTCCTCCAACAAAACTATTAGGATGATTTTTGCTCTAATTACACTGTTTAGTTTTAAAATCCATCAAATGGATGTAAAAAGTTCCTTCCTTAATGGGGAATTACAAGAAGAAGTCTACATGACTCAACCAGAAGGTTTTGGCAAATATGAAAAAGAAGATAAAGTTTGTAGACTTGCCAAATCACTGTATGGTCTTAAACAAGCTCCCAAGGCATGGTTTATCAAGATTTATGAGCATCTCTTAAAAAATGGATTCAAAAAGAGTTCATATGATCCCAATCTCTACCTCAAACAACAAGGGGGGAGATAGTAATTGTTTTATATGTCGATGATCTAGTCATCACTAGTAGTTCAGTGAAAATGATTGAATCAACAAAGAAATATCTAAATTGATCATTTGACATGATGGATATCAAACTAATTACCACACTTATGGAGATAAAACTTCAGTTTTCTTGAGCAGATCCATCACCATAGGTAAATGTAACTCTATATCGATAGTTGATGGGGATTCTCATTTACCTAACCTACACAAGGCCAAACATTAATTATGTTGTTTGTTATCTCTCAAGGTTCATGTAAGAGCCTAAGATCAGTCACTAGAAAGTAATAAAGAGAGTATTGAGGTACATCAGAGGAACTATGGATTTTGTCCTAGAATACAACAAGAATGATAACTTCTTCTTGACATGATACTTGGACTCAGATCATGCAAGAAACATTGATGATAAGAAATCCACTTCAGGATTTGTATTTTTTTTAGGAGCTAGATTGATATCATGGAGGAGTAAGTAGAAAAATTGTGTTTCAAGGTCCTACACATAATCAAAATATCATGCCACAAGAGGATATGTTTGTGAAGTGATTTGGCTCAGATGTATACTTGAAGGATTTGGATTACCACATAATCAACCAATAATTCTTCATGTACACAATAAAAGGGTGGTGAAGCTTGTTCACAATCCATTATTTCATGAATGCACTAAATAAATTGAGGTGTAAGATCATTTCATCCATGAACATGTTTAGAACAACATCCAGCTCTAGTATTGCCCGACATATCAACAATGTGCAAATATTTTTATTAAAGCACTTGCGCAAGAAAAAAATTGAGGCATTTAGAGAATTTTTCTCTTGTTCACTTGAGACAATATTGAATTAAGGGGGGGAATATTAGGATGATTAGTTCATTATTGTAAATAAATTATTAATATTTAATTACTCATAGTAGATAGTAGATAATAATGTACATGAGCAAATTGTCCTTACTCACCGTAGGAAACCGTAAGTAGGTTAATATGGGAAAAATAAATATCCCATAGAATATTTGGTAGATAGGTTTTTGACACTATAATCTATATTTTGTATTGTTGATAGTCCCATATGATTTTGGGAGTATGTTTGTTGTAACCAATGTTCTATTACGAGCATGCTTTTGTGTATAAATCAAAAGCCACTTTAAACATTTAATGGTTGAATGGAATGGAATGAATACATAATTATGCATCCTCCATAGAATTAAGTTGATAGGGCTCATTTTGGCCTAAATCACATGACTGATTTCCCCGTTTGACTAATTTACTCTATCTGCATGATGACATGGGATATAATGACAACCCAAAAATATATTCTATAGTCACAAATGGATCCAAGTGATTGTAATTATCCTAAATTAACTTTTTGATTGACCATGTGTAACCTAAACTATATATACATTAAAATCTAATCCCTAAACCATAAACCCTAAACATTATACCCTAAATTATAAACCATAAAATTTACCTATTTACCAATCGATTTAACCTCAATTAACGTCTTTTGTAGTGAGAATTAGGTTCACATGGCATAGAGCGATTAGACCTTATATACACCTTTAAACCTAAATCCTACATACCCTAATCCCTAATCCATAAACCCTAAAACATAAATTTTAAGCCCTATGCCCTTATGCCATAATCCCTAATCCATAAACCATATACACTAATGCCTTAATAATTAATCCCTAATCTATATTAAGTATAATGAGATACATTATTAAATAATGTGATCACATTATTCTTAATATAGACAAAACTTGCTTCTCAATGTCTATGTTTAAACCCAACCAAGTATTAAGAATAACACGATCACATTATTCTTAATATAAACAAATCTCACTTTTCAATGTCTATGTGTAACTAGAACTGAAAATTAAGAATAACATAATTATGTTATTGGATAACATGATCAATTTATTATTAATATAGACTAAGATCACTTTTCAACATCTATTTTTAACCCAAATCAAGAATTTTGTCCCCACAAACATTCTCTATGGGATGTACGGGACCTGTGTACCTTTTAAAAATTATCAATTATCCTTAGTGGGTGATAGATCGCATTCAAGGAAGAGGAATATGTTGAAGAAAAAAAAATTGGATGAATTATAATATTTGAAAGAGAAACACAATATACGAATGTAAAAATTTCATGGAAGACAAGGTACACACCCTAATCCTGATGATCCAATTGACAATAATGATCCAATTGATAATAATGAATTAAACAATGATGAAATTGACCATAATGAATTGAGTAATGATGAAATTGACCATAATGAAATGAACAATAATGAAATTGACAATAATGAATTAGATAATGTTGGAAGTTTACATTCAAAGTTCCAAGTTTTTTATTTTGTTGATGATGAGTCTATGTATGATGCTTCACCCCCCATGAATGAAGAAAATTCTATGGAAACAATGATGAAATTAACAATCAAGAAAATTTCATGGAAACATATAATGAAGAAATAAACAATGAATAAAATTTCATCCCACCTCTAAACAAGGAAATTATTAATGATTTTGAAACACCTCTCAACAAATTCCACCATTAACAACACCTCCAAGAATTGTGCATAGAAAAGACAATTACTTAATTGAAGTTGATGAAAATATTTTAGATCCAATGCATAACAAAATGTCTGATCGCTAATAAAGAAGACTAGATCAACAAATTTGGGATAGTTTCTTTCATAATTTGGATTATGATAGTTAAAGATGTCAATTATTTGTTTTATTGATAAAATTGATTAAGATGAGACCTATAATGTACATATTAGGACTAAGAACATCTAACATGGATGATGAAAATTATAAAATTATTGAAAATATACATGATGCATATCATACTGTAGACCTGCTATAACTAAATATTGCACCCTTGGAGAGGTAGTTCAAACCTCTCTAAATTTGGATAACATGGGATTACCTCTAGGCTTGTGGGTTGCCTAGAATAGAGTTAAACCTCTAGATTATGGGCTATCTCCCTTAATCTATATTTTAGGCTCCAACACTACACTAGACTAATCATTATTGGGGGTGAAAAGGGAAGAAAGAAATTTAAATTAACCTATGCCAATGAGGGTGATACACCAAAGATAACTCCACAAACATACTTGCATCTACACTAAGAAATAAGACTATTAAAATTGACCTCAACTCAATGTTATTCTAGCATAAGTGTTTCTATATGGAGGTAGATTGCTATGCATACCTAGAGGTGGGTGAAAAGGAGGTCTGATCCTAGACACTTTTAATATCTCTCACACTTTAAATACACCTTAACAAATAGTTACTCATCATGAGACCTATTAAAATAAAGCATTACTCACAAAAAACATGCAAGAGCATAATGAAATCAAGGAGAAGGCATTCATCACTTGTCATCCAAGTACACTATTTGGCATACTTAATCAAGAGGTGTAGAGATAAATTCAACTTCAAAACTTTATTCAAATGCAAAACAAGATGTCAAACCATCGGGGCTTTGCCATACTAGGTGTGGATTTATTAAAAATGCCAAAATGACTTGAATATACAGATCATAAAAGCAGTGAGAGAAGAAGAGAATTTGGACAGTCACAAGGCCAAGTGTCAAGGCTTGAAATCCAGTTGACAAGCTATGAATGTCTTCTTAGACAAGTGTCCATTTGAAGTTCATCATTCTCTTAAAGTTGGCATAGAGACACTTAACTATCTTTCTTGAAGCTATTTTCTTGATCATCAATTCACTTGACTATCCAAAAATTCCATAAAAATCATTGTCACATGTACTCTAACCTAAGAATATGAAACAAGATTGTGATAGTCCTTATACCTTCCATAACTGATATCCTCTCCTTTGTCACTTGTCATTCACTCTCTAGCAGTCACTCATTAGCCCTTTAGGCAGGAATCTTCACACTTATCATTTAAGTGACTTGCAGTTTTTCAAGAAAGTTTGTTATAGAGGTGTAAGACACATGCTCAATACCTCTTTGTCCTTTGGTCTATCAAAAAGACCTCAAAATATTTAATGTCACACTTCTCACTTTCTAATTTTGACATTCATCCTCCTTCTCACTATCATACTCAGATTGCCTACAATGAATAGTCTAGAAAAGGGTTTTCCAGGCATGACCAAGGTGAGAATTGAGTTTCAGGAGTTAGATTACATTCCTACACACCTCCTACAATGATTGTCACTTATCCATTCCTTTTTGTACCTATAAAACACTTCAAATCCTATAAAATATATTGAATTAGGCATGTTCATACAAGTAATTCTATGAAAAAATTGGATGATGAGGAGCCTGGGAGAGTGCCCAACATTTCCAAATTAGTTTTCAAGTCAATTTACCTCTTTTTAATGCATTTCCATTCATGTTTTCTCCATCGGGCTCATAAGAGGGTTTTAGGTCTTTTAGCTTCTTAACATTGATTCATAAAGGTTAAATGCTTAACCTTTGAACCAATTCCACAAATTTTTATTTCATAACCATCCACAACTACCCCTAAGTGGTCGAGGTTCCATACAGCTCATCCATACAGATGTTAGCAGAATAAAATGGCTTCTTGAGCTCCTACTTGTGTTCTGAGTACCCCTGAGACAGTTTTAGGCCAAAAGTGATCAATTTGAGTTGATATCTATAAACAAATTGATCTAATACATCCTAAACTCTCCCTTGAAGGATCTATCATGCCTTGGAAATATTATGTAGTCATATGAATCAAGTTAGATGCCATGAGGGTTTATGGCTAGTTTTAGGCCTAATAGGCCTAGATTGTGTTTCTGTGTGTATGACCGCTTGTGATGGTTTATAATGATTGTAGATCCTCTTAACACTTTTTCAACTTCAAAACAACCTTAAACATCACTCAAAATGCATTAAAGGCTATCACATTCATTCATTCACCATTCATATACATATAGGTCTGCATGTTATGTTGATCATGGAGTGTCTCTACTCTAAAATAAAACAAAGGACACTTTCACTATTAGTTTAACATAAAGGTGGTTATGAATGTCTTACTCAAGTCATTATGACCTTTTGTGTAAATTTTTGGATCTTGAACATACCCATAGACCCCTCAACATCACATGTTCTCAAGACTAATGTATAGGCTTATGACTATGTGCAGTGTTTACTGAATATGAGTTTAGAGGCAAGTTTAATTCAATCTTTGCTCTATATCCTAAGAATCACATGGAGGATGATATAATCATGTGATAATTCTTTATACATGTTCATCTTCATATTATATCTCTTCTCACCATCCAAACTACATTGCTAATGGGCTTAGGCTAGTCTACAGTATGAACCAAACTGTAGGTGTGCATATTAGGGAAACTAATAGGTTCCTATAGGTTAATATATGTATTTGAAAACTATAATTATCTCCCTTAATTTCCTCTTATATCATTATAACATTACATACATCTGATTCGAATCACTCCTACCTTGACACCATACTCTCATCTCTTACTAACAATACACTAGTTGTCACTTGCACACTATGTTGTTACAAGTTCATTTGGGTTCAAAGGCGCTATAATTCACTAAACATTTTCAATCAAGATCTGTCTGGGTTTAAAGCCACTAAACCATCACTCCCTTTAATCAAACAACCCCTTATTATGCTTAGGTGTTGTCTCTAGTCCTAGGCTTGCAATAAATAAATCATCAAGTTTATCCAAACCTCATATAGCTTTACCAATAGATGACATTTTGTGTAGCAGAGTCACTTTTCAGAGAGATTAAGGTAATTTTACCATTTGCAACATTTTTAGCTCTGTAGCTTGCACTTTAGTGACTTCAATGTTTTGAATATAGTGATCTTCCCTATGCTCTAAAACTTGCTCAAAGGTTTCAATTGAATCCAAACAAATCCATTTCAACACTACTTTACCTCCTTGTTTATTGACTTCATATCATTGTTTGTGATTACATGTAGGTATCATCAAATATAGGACTGTGTACCCAGTTAAAACCTTATCATCACCCTTGAGGTATCTTCAATGCAAAGCCTCAATGGACAAACTAAATTCCATGTTTTTAGGGGTTGAATACAGGTGTTTTACCTTGACCATGAAGCTACTCATAAGAGAATGAACCCTGCAAATCTCAAACACTATTCTATAAATCTTAAGGGTGTGACTTCTGGCACAAGGATAAAGATCCTGCTTATTTTACATGTTCACATGTGCCATACCATGTTGGAACCAACATAAAAAATGAATAACATTCTCTAAAATATCATATGCATCACTTGGTTCACACAGACCAATGCAGACATATGAAAAAATTGAGGTGTTAGGGTTATGTAGGTAGTTTTGAGATGCTAACAATCTTAGTGATTGTACATGAAGCATATTATACCAATATAAAAACCATGACCATGAAATGGAAGGTCATAAGGATTATTTTAATCCACCAAGTGCATTCACTTTAACTCTACTTCTCCTATCCATACCAACTGAAAACCGTTTGATTTATTTGATCTGCCCAAGAGATTGATGAGAGAGACAAACTAGATTTTACTATTTTTTGATATGTCAAATCCATTTGAACCTATAAAATAATTGTAGGGATCTAAAGATACCTTCTTAAACCCTTCCCACATGTCAAATGTGTCATTCAAGCCGTACAACTTCCTAAAACTACCTATTTTGTAGTTGATCTTCTTGAATCTACATTAAACCTATAATATTTTTAGTTTTAAACTATCCTCTAACACTTACCTGACATGTGGGACATTATAATACATCTTGACACCTTTATCTTCTTGTGATAAATCTGTATATTTCATTCAAATAACCAAATATGGCCAAAAAAAGGACATGAGACAAATTAGACAAATGTGACAAGGTTAAAACATGTTGCTTGAACTCATTTAGGACCATGGTGAACATTTTGACTTAGAGGACCTTATGAAAAATTTGAACATGTAGGGAGGTTGACTTATTTTTATCTATGGGTAAAAATTAATTAACATTTTGGCAATTTCTAAGGGGTAGTATGCCTTATGTGCTAAAGACCAGTTGCCTTATCCTATCCTTGGGTAGTGGAGTCACCTATACACTACATTTGACAATAAAATGCCTCTAAACATACCACAAACACACACCAAACATAATAAGAAACAAACACAGAAGACAAGAAACCAATACACACACTTGTCGTCTCATAAACACTTAGGTAAAACATACAAACAATTCAAGCAAACTAAGCTATGCACAAACTAACCTAAATCAAACCTTCTCCTCCTGGATCAAACGAAAATTTGCACCATATCTTGCTCCATGAGATCAAAGAATGCATGAATCAAGTTCTCATTTGATCATTGGCCTTGATGCCCTCATCTCCATCATGCTTACCACTCTCCTTGGCATGATCTTCAATGTAATCATAATAGCTACAAACAGTTCACCTATGAAGGTGAACTCTTCTTGTAATTTAACAATCTCAATCTTCTCATGAGACCCCTCAGCTAAAATTTCCAATGATGCTTCATTCAAGCATGATTTATTAACCTCCATGGTACTTTGAATGAGATCAAATTTATTACCAACTGCAAGCTTTTCAAGGAGTTTTATGTAGTCAATCCAATCTTCATCATTATCCTCCGCGAGGACATCTTATTCTATCTTCTTGTGCTCTTGACTTTCAACCTTGCAAAGGTCTTCAAGTTCTTGGATAATTTTAATATGATGTTGCCAATCAAATTTACCTTCTTTCTCCTTAAGAGCCACAATCTCCTCAAACTCATCCTATTGACCATGTTCATGAATGTCATAGTCATCATAAATTATTCCATCGTGTATTTGAAAATCTTGGTGATGTTCTTCAAGACTTGTTTGTTCAATAAGAATCTTGCATTCTCCTCAACAATCTCATTTTGTTCTCCTAGAAGTACTATATTCTTAAGACCTTCATATTTTTTGAATATGTGCAAATATGTCTGCCACATGTCTTTCTCATCTCTTTGAACTAATGTGACGCTCTTCTCAAGCATTTCTTCTCTCATGTCTTGATCAAGCTCTTTGTGAACAATTGCAACATGGTCTAGATATTTTTTTCCTCACTCAATAAGGCTAACTTGTGTTTGTCTTCACCAATGGGATTCCCTATAGTGAACTCTTATTCATAGACACTTGTATCATCTTATTTATCATCTACAAACTTAGTTTGGTCTTCTTTGCTTGCCTCCCATAGGATGGGTTCTCCTTCAAGAAGGGATGAGGTGGGAGGGTGGTTAACAAGCTCATGATTTGGAAAGGGAAAATGAGGTGTGATGGAGAGATCTTAAATGGACATGGGGATGGAAGGAGACACTTGAAATGATTTTTAGAGAGAGATAAGGTTCTACTAGGCTATAGACATTGCATTTTCTTCATCAACCACCTTATCCTTCTCATTATCCTCTTAAAGTTCATTATCAGTTGTAACTTGATCATCCACCTTCTCAACTAAGGCTTCCTTTTCACGTTGAAAATCTTATTGGATAGACCTCCAAGATGGACAAGGTACAGGTTCTTGAGGGGAAAGTAATGGATCTTGAACACACACAAGTTTTTCTCCCTTGACATCAACTTCTTGGTCTTTACTTTCTTCTTCTTTCTTTCCCCAAGACTTTACTACTTGGTTCCATATTGTAACTTTGAGGCTATTAGGCACTTTTGGAAGCTCTTCTTGAGGGTGGTAAATGATTTTATGAGGATAATTATCATGATAAAATGATGCAAAATATAAGAAAACTCTTAAGTATGGGAGGGAGGGACATTGTCTTCAACAAGATTTTCACCTTCTTCATAGACTTCTTGAGGCCCTTCAACAACTGCAAGTTAATCTTCAACTTCTTGGTTTTCCCACCTTTATAACCTATCTACCCACCATTGGATGTAGCATCTCATTTCATGAAAATCTTCATTGATAACATAGTTGTATTTCTATTCAACCAACCTCCACTTATTCATAAGGAATTGAAATGACTTTCTCATCTTTTCTATGAGATGAATAGGGATCACATCAAATTCCTTATACCATTTCTTCATCACCCTTTCTGATTTTAACAATTTTGGCATGAGTGCCAAAAAGGATTTAGCTTGAGGTGGAATTGAAGTAGGAGGATAGTAGGGGTTTTGGTATTGACCTTGAAAATGTTGTCTAGGAGTTTGATAGGATGGATAGGGTTGTTGGGGAAGACTACCTCCAAGAAGCTGCCTCTTAAGAGCTTGGATCTCTTCTTTAAGACTCTTAAGCTTATCTTCTTGGTAATATTATTCACAAGCTTATTCACAAGGCTTATCAACAACTTCATGATCATATGGATAAGGAGTGAGTTGATAACAGGGCTACCATGGCTCATAGGGTTGATAACAATCTTGATAGGACTATTGAGGGACATAGTATGGGTCATAATAAGGTTAATAGGGAGGTGCGTAGTAAGAACTCTCAATATATCCATCTATATCAACTTCATTAGTCAAATCAAACATATGGCTTAATCAAAATCTTTTACAATAAGTATCTGGGCTGCTTATAACTAGCTAATTGCATTCGGAGTCACCATTGGTGTTTACTTGAATGCTTCCAAAAGCTAATAGTAGGAAGAACACACTAAAAATTCTTCTACTCTTTTGGACCTTGGTCTCATTGGGTGTGCTAGAACTGTTATAACCAAATATTTCACCTTTGGAGAGGTATTTTAAACTTCTCCAAATTTGGCTAACATGGGATTACCTCTAGGGTTGTGGGTTGCCTATAGTAGAGGTAAACCTCTATATTATGAGATAGCTCTCTAGATCTATCTTTTAAGCTCACACACTACACTAGAATAATCACTATTAGGGGTAAAAAGGGAAGAATAAAACTAAAATTAACCTATAATAATGAGGGTGATACACCAAATATAACTCCACAAACATACTTGAATTTTCTCTAAGAAATAAGACTATTAAAATTAATCTCAACTCAATGATCTTCTAGCATAAGTGTTTCTACATGGAGGCAAATTGCTATGCATACCCAAAGGTGGGTGAAAATAAGGTCTGATCCTAGACACTTCTAATCTCTCTCACACTTCAAATACACCTTAATAAATAGTTACACTTCATGAGACCGTTTAGAAGAAATCATTACTCACACAAAACATGCAAGAGCAAAATGGAAGCAAGGAAAAGGCATTCATCCCTTGTCATCCAAGTGCACTAATTGACATACTTAGGAAAGAGTTGTAGAGATAAAACAACTTCATAACTCTATTCAAATTCAAAACAAGATGTCAAACTAGTAGGGCTTTACCATACTAGATGTGGATTTCTTACAAATGCCAAAATAGCTTGAATATATAGACCATAGGAGAGGAGAGAGAAGAAGAGAAGTTGGATAGTCATAAGGCCAAGTGTCAAGGATTTAAATACAATTACAATATGAGAGGATTTTTAAAATAGGCTATGAAGGTCTTTTTAGATAAGTGTCCATTTGAAGTTCATCATTTTCTTGAAGTTGGCGTAGAGACACTCAACTATCTTTCTTGAAATTGTTTGCTTGATGATGAATTCACTTGACTATCTAAAACTGCCATAGAATTCATTTCCATATGTAATCTCACCTGAGAAGATGAAACATGATTTTGACAATCCTTATACCTTCCATAATTGATAGCCTCTCCTTTGTCACTTGTCATTCACTCTCTAGGAGTCACTCATTAGCCCTTTAAGCCTGAATCTTCACACATTTAACTTAAGTGACTTGCAATTGTCTAATAAATTTTGTTACAAATGTGTAAGACACCTTTTCAAGACCTATTTATCCTCTCGAACATCAAATAGACCTAAAAATATTCAATGTCACACTTTTCACTTTCCAATTTTGATAGCCATCCTCCTTCTCACTATCATATTCAAACTACCTACAATGAATAGTCTATCAGAGGGGTTTCCAAGCATGACCAAGGTGAGAATTGAGTTTGAGGAGATGGATTACATCCCTACACCCCTCATAAAATAATTGTCACTTGTCCATTCATTTATGTACCTATAAAACACTTCAAATCCTGTAAAATAGACTGAATTAGGCATGTCCGTACAAGTAATGGTAAGGAAAAATTGGATGGTGAGGATCCTGGGAGAGTGCCAAACATGTCTAAATTAGTTTCCAAGTCAATTGACTTATTTTTAATGCATTTCCATTCATGTTTTTTCCATCGGGCTCATAAGAGGGTTTTAGGTCTTTTAGCTTCTTAACATTGATTCATAAAGGTTAGACACTTAACCTTTGAACCAATTCCATAAATTTTAGTTCATGACCCTCCTCAACTACCCCTAAGTGCTTGAGGTCACATGCAACTCATCTATACAGTTGTGAACATAAGATAATGGCTTATAGAGCTCCTACTTGCATTTTGAGTACCCCTGAGACAAGTTTAAGCCAAAAGTGATCAATTTAAGTTGATCTTTGTAAAAAAATGGGTCTAATATGTACTCAACTATGCCCTGAAGGATATCTCATGCCTTTTAAATATTATTTAGTCATAAGAATCAAGTTAGAGGCCATGAGGACATGTGCCTAGGTTTAGGCTTAATAGGCCTAGACTATGTTTCTATGTGTATGACCACTTGTGATGGTTTATAGTGACTATATAACCTATTAACACTTTTTCACCTTCAAACCAACCTTACACATCATTTCACAATGCATTCAAGTATATCTTATTCATTCATTTACATATAGGTCTACAGGTTATGTTGACCATGAAGTGCCTGTACTCTGAGATAAAACAAAGGACACTTCCACGATGAGTTTGACCTGAAGGTGGTTATGAAGGTCTTCCTCAAGTCATTATGACCTTTTGTGTCAATTTTTAGATCCTGATCATACCCATAAACCTCTCAACGTCACATATTCTCAAGACTAACCTACAAGCTTATGACTATGTGATATGTTTATTGATTATGAGGTTAGAGGCCAGTTTAATTCAATCTTTGCTCTATCGCCCCTACCTATGAAAATCACATGGAATGAGATATCCTCATGTGATAATGATTTATATATGTTCATATTCATCTTATATCTCTGCTCACCATCTAAACTAGATTTCTCATGGGCTTAGGCTCATCTGCAATATGGACCAAACTATAGGTGTGCATATTAGGGAAACTAATAGGTTATTATAGGTGAATATAGGTATTTGATAATTTTAATTCTTTCCCATAATTTCCTCTAAGATCATTAGAACATTCCATACAACTAAATGGACTCACTCTTGACTTGAGACCATATTCTCATCTCTTACTAACAATGCACTAGTTTTCACTTGTACATTGTCTTGCTATAGGGTCATTTGGGTTCAAAGGCACTGTAATTCATTGAAAATTTTCAATCAAGATATGTCTGGGTTGAAATCCACTCAACCATCACTCCCTTTGACCAAACAATCCCTTTGTTGTGCTCAGGTGTTGTCTCTAGTACTAGGCTTGCAAGAAAGGAATCGTCAAGTTTATCCATACCTCATATACCTTTACTAATAGATGACATTTTATGTATTTAATTCACCTTTCAAAGATATTAAGATAAATGTTCACATTTGTAACTTTTTCAGCTCTATAGCTTGCACTTAGGTTTGGTAATAGACAGTGACTTCACTATTTTGAATACAATGATCTTCCCTATGTTCTCAAACTTTCTCAAAGGTTTCAATTGAGTAAACATCTCCAAATCCATTTTGATGCTACTTTGCTTCCTTTTGTATTGACTTCATATCACTATTTGTGATTGCTTGTAGGTATTATCAGATCTAGGACTGTGTACCAAGTTAAAACCTTATTATCGCCCTTGAGGTTTCTTCAATACAAACCCTCAATAGAGGAACTAACTTCCATTTTTTGAGGGGTTGAATCATGAATCTACTCATAGGAGAATGAACCTTGCAACTCTCAAACACTCTTCTACAAACCTTAAGGGTGTGACTTCTAGCACAAGGAGAATGATATTACTTATCTTACATGTTCACACATGCCATACCATGTTGGAACCAACATAAAAAGGAATAAAATTCTCTACAAGACCATATTCATCACTTGGTTCACACAAACCAATGCAAACAGATGAGAAAACCAAGGTGTTAGATTTATGCAGGAAATTTTGAGATGTTAACATTCTTAGTGATTATTCATGAAGCACAATCTACCAATTTAAAAACTATGACTATTAAATAAAATTTCATAAGAACTATTTTCATCCATCAATTTCATTCACTTCAACTTTGCTTCTTCTATTTTACCAACTAAAAACTATTTGACTATTTGACTTGCCCAAGAGAGTGATGAGAGAGACAAACTAGTTTTTGCCATTTTTGTATCTATCAAAGCCATCTAAACTTGGAAAATACTTGTGGGGATCTTAATAAACCTTAATAAATCTTTTCCTCATGTCAATTGTGTCATTTATGTCGTATAACTGCCTAAAACTACATGTTTTATAGTTGATCTTATTGAATCTATGTTAAACCTGCAATATTTTCAATTTCAAACTATCCTCTAACACTTACCTGACACGTGGGATGTTAGGTACATCTTGACATCTTTGTATTCTTGTGATAAATCCATACATTTCATTCAACTAACCAAAAATTAGCCAAAAAAAGGACATGAGACAAACTAGACAAATGTGACAAGGTTAAAACATGTTGTTTAACCTCATTTAGGACCATTGTGAACATTTTATGACATAGAGGACCTTATGAAAACTTTGCACATGCAATGGGGTTGAATTATTTTGACCTAAGGTTAAAATTAATCAACAAGGCCCAAAATCATGCACTCAAGATTGTAATGCTACCTGATGTATACTTACAACTGGTGCAGTAAGTAACCAAATAGGGAAAAAATGAGTACTTTTGAAAACAAGCTGAACACTTAATATAAACAAAAAATTATTAATGAAATTAATTGAAAGACGTAAAAGACTTAATGAACCTAATACTAATGAGCTCTAGGCATTCTCTAGTAGACTTCCATGAAAGGACAAGGCTATAACCGATACTCTCAGAGTTACGAAATTTTAGAAAGACAATACAAGACTTTCACCCAATGCAAGAGATGTAGTGAGAAAAAGAGTTAGTTATCGTAACTGTGAACTACATTCAAAATATTTATTGGATATGATTCAAACACAATTGTACTCTAAGTTTTTGAAAAATCATCTACTAATTTATATTTGTCAAATATATTTTGAGATGAATAAACCTTTTTATGTAAAAATAAAGCACACATGCACCACTTGTTGTAAGCAACATGTTGAATTTTCAATGCACTATGATGTTTTTCACCATATTCATTGTAATTTTCATACTAACAACATTTTAAAGAAGTGTGACATTAAATTTTCATCAAAATCATCTAAGTAAATTATTCAAACTATCATTTGCAAAAGATCGAATGGACAATTATTTTATAATAAATCATGTTTAAATAGAAATTGTAGCATTTGTGGTGGATTGCCAAAATTAAAAGATTATATCCATGAGGATATTACAAGTGCAATTGGACAATAATTAGTTGGTTTAAGCAAATATAAATCAGTGTTATCAAGTAAAAAATAACAAAGAATCTAAAATGTGTCAGCTTGTTACAAAAAAGATACATGTTTCCAAATTTTTGGTCAAATTTAGGGAGAAATTTGTTTATGAGTATGGAAGGCACACACACAGAGCTAGATGGTTGGATAAATATTTCAAGATAAGAAAGGATACATTCCCACTTGGTTAGATTGTTTCAGTAGTTGACTTTGCTAAAAATTACACATTCAAACCCCAAATGGAATTTCAATTACAATATTACAACTCATCACAAGTTGTCATATTCGTGCATATAACATTCATGCATGCACCTAATAGTAAAGAGCAATAATAAAAAATATTGAGAGAGTACCATGTATATATCAGCAATGACTGATCACATTATTTAGAGTATGTGCAAGGTTGTTTTCATAAGTTTTATGAACAGTTGAGTCTAGGAATAATATTACTTTCAATCAACATTACATTCGGTCAGACAATTGCACATCGTAATTCAAAAATACATAGATATTTTATTGGTTGAGTAGGATACACGTTACTACTAGTGTAGAACACATTTGAAGTTTCACCGAGACTGGCCATGAAAAAGGGAAGCATGATGGTATTATAGCATGTATAAAAAGAACTATTGCAAGGGAGAAGTTGAAATTTGAAGAGGGTGTTCATTTGACAAATGCAAAAAGTGTGCTTGAATGGTATAATGAGAGCATGTGTCATAGTTCTCAACCAAATTCTAATGTTTGTAGACATTTCTAATTAATAGAGGAAGAACACTTGAAAAAGTATAAGGATTGTATGACTTTAATGGATTCAAGTGACCTCCACTCATTTCGTAGCTCAAATACAATTTTTTGGACTATTCATACGAGACACTTGGCATGTTTATGTTCTGCATACATGGACTCTATTTGGAATGAGTGTGAGTCACAAGAGTGGGTGGATGATTGGAGTGCCAAATCTCTAATTCCAATCAAAACGTATCATGTTTCAATAGCATTACAACTTACAAATATAACATCATTAGATGACTTTGACCATGTATCTAATCTAGTGCAGCTAGGTAGAATTATTCTCATTATCTATAATTTATTCTCATTATATATTTTCATATTATCACTAAAAATAGTTTTTAATGATACAAGAATTGTTTTTGCAGTTATTGTAGATGAGGATAATGAAGAGGGCACTTATTACTACTTGTGTCGATGTGTAGAGAGAGAAAAAATTGACTTCCCCATTTATAGATGGAAAAAACATTGAGTATCCCATTAGGTCAGTGGTAGTCACTAGAATTTGGTTTTGATGATATCTTATAAAAAATTCAGATCAATGGTTGTTTGAAAAATTTAAAACGTAGAAGAAAATACTACACTATTCAAATTTGATTCTTGCAACAAATATTCAATTACAAAAATATCATGAAAGGCTATTAAACAAGAAATTATAGAAATTTTAAGAGTTAGACTATGAAGTTATTCTTGATACTATCAAGGTTAGAGCAGATCCTAATGGTTTGTTGGATTGAAATATGTAGGTATGTTGAATTTTCAAATGTAGATGTAATCAATTTTATCAAATATTTTTTATTTTCTAGATGGTAATATGAATTTCATTTTTAATTACTTACTAACAATGTTTTATAGGTTAATAGTGCCAAATAAGCTTCTACCTTCACATGGTTGGCACTGTTAGTAGATAATTTTATATTCTTCAAGCTAAGAGAAGCCCCTGAACGGTAGTGAAAATGCACTTTTGGGTGGATTTAAACATTGTGGCAGTGTGATAGCATGTAGTTTGCCTATCTAAATATGATTGAAGAGATAGATTATCAAGTGGAGGTCTCAGAGGTAAAAATGGCAGTTAGAGCTCAAGAAATTGCCTATTCAATGCCAAAAAGTTATATTTTTAGATATGTCACTGCAACTTGTCTAATAGATTACTCTTGAAAGTTCCATCTGAGTGATCTGAGGTGCGATTAAAAGGCTTAAGAGGCAGGAGAGGGATCTGATGGTTCATGAAAATGACTTACGAGTTTTATTTTATGCATATTTGAATTTAGTCTAATAAATTACATTTGTTTTGTATTGGGAAGGGCATTCTTAAGGTTGAAATGGGTGGTGGGTTTGTCGATCAGGGTTGTTGGGAGGCTAAGAACCTGGTACTAAATGTTATCTACCCATAGACATGTTGGTGTGCTAATTTTTTATTAGAAAGCATCAGAACCAGAGTTTTGCAACCATAATTTAAACTTTGGCAACATTTTTTGTCTGTATTTTTGTGCTCCTGAATGGTAGTGAAGATGCACTTCTGGATGGATTTGAATGTCATGGTGGTGTGATAACATGTAATTTTCTTATCTAGACATGATCTAAGCAATATATTCTCAAGTGGAGGTCCTAGAGGCAGAAATGACATTTGGAGCTCAAGAAGTTGCTCATTCAATGCCAGAAAGTTGCATTTTTAGACCCGTCACTGCAACTTGTCCAAAGAATTGCTCTAGAAGGTTACCCCTGAGTGATCTAGGGTACAATTATAAAGCTTAAATAAGCATATGATGTATCTAATGGTTCACATAAATCAATTATAGGTTCCATTTTACGTGTGTTTTAACTTAGGTTAAAAAATTGCATTTTTCTTGGATTAGGAAGGGAGCTCTTGAGGCCAAAATGGGTGGTGGATTTGTCGATTGGGCATGATGGAAGGCCAAGAACCTAGTCCTAGATGTTATCTTCCCCCTTGAACATGTTTGAAATGTTATTTTTCAGTCAGGAAGTATCATAACTAGAGTTTTGCAATCATAACTTAAACTTTGACAACATTTGTTGTCAGTATTTTTGCGCCCCTGAATGGTAGTGAAAATGCACTTTCAGGTGGATTTGAATGTCATGGTTTAATAACATGTAATTTACCTATATATATGTGATTGAAGTGATAATTTCATAATTGGAGGTCTTAGAGGCATAAATGGCAATTGGAGCTTAAGAAGTTGCCTATTTAATGCCAACAAGTTTCATTTTTGAACCCGTCACTGTAACTTGTCCAATGGATTTCTCTAGAAGGTTCCACCTGAGTGATTTGAGATGTGTTTAGAGGGCTTAAAGAGGTAAGGGAAGGATCTGATAGTTCACATAAATGACTTACAAATTTCATTTTACGCATGTTTGAATGTAGGCTTAAAAATTGCATTTTTCTTGTATTGGGAAGGGTGTTCTTGAGGCTGAAATGGATGGTGGGTTTGTCAATTGGGCCTGATAGGAGGCCAAAAACCTGATCTTAGATGTTATTCACTCCCCAGATGTGTTGGCAATGTCATTTTTTGGTCAACAAGCATCAAAATCAGATTTTTGTAACATCAACTTAAACTTTGACAACATTTGTTATCAATATTTATGTGCTCCTTAACGGTAGTGAAAATGCACTTCTAGGAAGATTTGAATTTTGTGGTAGTGTGATAACGTGTAATTTTATTGACTAGACATGATCAAAATGATATATTCTCAAGTGGAGGTCCCAAAGGTAGAAATGGTAGTTAGAGCTCAAGAAGTTACCTATTTAATGCCAAAAAATTGTATTTTTAGACCCGTCATTGCAACTTGTCCAACAAAATTCTCTAGAAGGTTCCACTTGAGTTATCTAGGGTGTGATTAGAGGATTAAATAGGAAGGGGATGGATATGAAGATTCGTATAAATGACTTACAGGTTTCATTTTATGCATGTTTTAACTTAGGCTAAAAAATTGCATTTTTCTTGTATTGGAAAGGGCGTTCTTGAAGCCAGAATGGATGGTGGGTTTATCGATCGGGCTTGATGGGAGGCCAAGAACATGGTCCTAGATGTTATCCACCCCCTCAGATATGTTGGTAGTGTCATTTTTTGGTCAAGAAGCATCAGAACTAGAGTTTTGCAACTACAACTTAAATTTGACAACATTTGTTGTCAGTGTTTTCGTGCTCCTCTCACCCTTTTCTCAACCACTTTTACATGAAAGTGTATTTTAAGTGTTCAAGGTGATTTGGAGGCTAGAATAGGTTTGTGATATTTTCAAATATCGGTTGTCAAAGATTAGTTATAGGAGGCCTAACCCCTTTAAGGGACAAGCTTAAAAAGCAATAGAAAGTCAAGAGTGAAGTGTTGAAGGTGTTGAATGAGTGAGGTGTTGAAGGGTCAAAAACCAGTCTCAAAAACCAAATACATGTAGATTCTATGTTGAAAATAGTCTTAGCTAAGCTCTTAGCTTGCAAATTTTTTGAGTAAATCCAAAGTAAGGGTGTTATGAGTAAAACACCTCTAAAACTCAAACAATTGAACAATAAGATCTAAAACTATGTTAGCAGCTGGGGAATAGATCTTATAACTTAGTCCAAGTATCATTGGGTTAACAAAAGGTTTGAAATTTTAGGTACAGAGGACTATTTTTGTGTACACTTGTAGAAGACCATATTTGAGAAAGTTATGCACAAGATAAGATGAGTTTTTGGTTGATTTGAGTTATATAAACTTGGGTAAGGGTTAGAACATGTTAAAATTGCTAAAAGACTACAAGAAATATAATTTTTAAGAGATACAAACTTGATTTTGATAAATTGACCTAATGGAGCAATAACTAGGTCTAGAGACCTAGAAACTTAAAAGAATAGAATTTGAGAATGAGAGCTCAATCTCTTAGAGACCTATAGTTGGTTAATTTCTTGTAAGTTTTGATGCCTACATAAATTCTTGAATTTTCTTAAGACCTATCTAAAGTGTATTAAATAAGAATTTTTCAAAAGGAGATTAGATCTGAGAGATTGGTGACTAGTTAAGAGTAGACCTAATGAATAATTGACTAGTTTAAAAGAAGATTGTTTGAGAGTGGATTTTGAATCGAGTTGAGAACAAGAGTGGATAAGTGAGGTTGGAATTCTTCATGATCTTAGAGCATATGAATAGGAATTTCATGGCCTTCTTAAACATAGAAGAGCAAACTATGCATTAGGTGGTATTAAGGGATGATAAAGGGTTTTGGTCAAAGATGAATCATTGTCTCATGAGTGAATATTTTGTTTCAAGTCGGTAAGCTTACCTTTTATTAGACTATAGAAATCATAGTCAAGGTCAACGAGAATTTCATCTTGCAAGTTTAGAAAAGATAAAGTTGCAAAGACAAAGAAGTAGACCATGTACATGGTCACCAAAAGGAGTTGAGTGCAGAAGAGGTATTGATAGAGATTACTCGAGAGGTGAGGGAAAATATAAAGGACCAAGAATCATAGAAGGCATACAAGTAATAGGTTAAGTTTCAAGAAAAGCTAGTCAAAAAGGCATTAGAGCTAGGTGAAGGTGAAATATCAAGTAACTTGAAGGTATAGGTATCTGAGTGAAATGTTTTTAGGTATTTATGAATGATTTTATGTCTTTGCATTATACAAGTTAAAACATGATTAGGTATGGGATTTAAGTGAAATCAAATTGTGTTAATGATCAATTGAAAAGTTATAAATGGGTGATGACAAATGCAAAATAGATAAGAGTGTCATTAGTCATTTTCACTACACATAATCAAATAAAAACTTTATTTAAAAAAAAAATGGGAGATCTGAGATTTATAGCATTGAAAAGAACAATTTTTTAATCCTCATTTGTGTACAACATTAAATACAAGATACGATAGATAATAGTTTGGAATATCGAAAAAACACTATATAATAACATTTTAAATTAAAACTGAATATAAATTAGATAGATTAACATAATTCAGATGAAAAATTTAAAAAAATCATATAGGCACATGTACAATGTCCATAATACATAGATTGTCATGATAGACATATAAAAAATTACATCTACTAACATAGTATCTAATGTTGGGTGAATGTCATATACACCTATATAATACCAAAAATTCATAAATTACCATATAGGCATACAAAAAAGCACATCTCATGTAAGACATCCTAATCATCAAATAACGTCCATCTTTTTGTCTTCTTCGAAGAACACTCTCCTTGGGATGACCTATTGGTAGATGGAGATCCCTCTAATGCCTTGGATTGCTCCAAGGTATGATTGCAAATCCTACACTCATAGTTTGCTTGCAGTTCAACCTGTTTAAATATAATTATTGTTACAAAATTAACATAAAATATATTCAACCAATTGTTAAGAAATTAATTTTAAACTACAATAAAAAATTATTTAAACATGCACTTATTGCAAGCTCACGGTCCTACTCAATCTATTTTTGACGCTTAAACAAGTCAGTGACAGGGTCAATTGTTCTAATAAGCATCTTAAATAGAGAAGAAACATGAGAAGTTGCCCTACTAATCATCTGACTAGGATTGTCAGAGGTCATAAGATAACCCTGCATACACAATACATTCACAAATCATATTTGCCTCAAGTATGCAGTAAAATTATTAAAACAAGTCTATTTTTATAATTCAAAATTACAAGTTAATATATACCTCTATCAACGTCTATACAGATGACATTACAATAATAATGCCTATGTCTGTCTTGAATTGCAGTGATGGAGGAGTGTCTACTTGATCCATAAATTGAATGTAAATAAGGTTTCATTTTTATATAAAATATCAAAGATATATATGGTAAGTTTTTGTCTTTTATTAAGCTAAGAGTGTATTTAATAGTATTGTACTTGAATTTTAAGATCTTTGATAGACAAATTTAACTTAAACTTACAAGGCAAATATGTATAGACTAAATGTGCATAGAGAATAAGATTAACTCAAAATTTTACTTCTATATCAGTAAAAGGTGTCATAATAGAGACAAACGCAGTAGTGGATGTGCCACTAGCTGGATCTGAAAATGTAAATAATGGTTGCGTCAAATCAAATGTTACAAATGTCGACTGTGACGATGAAGACATTGTCACCTCCTGGGACAGAAAAAATGACATATATTATTCAATTTTTATGTAAATTAATTGTTAGCTAAATTAAATTTTTAAATATAATTTAAATTTAACATGATATTTATATAAAATATGCTGGCATCTGTGTAATGGTTGATGTTTACACATCAAATGTGCATGCTAAAAACTTATCACTCATAAGTATATTATCCAAGCCCTCTGAACCACCAGCGCCATCATCATTAGAAGGTACAGTGTATATAGCTCCACAAAAACTACACGGGTGGAGTCGGGTATGCACACTAGATAGCGTATCTATAGCATCAGTCTATGAGAGCCTACTCATATACTTAATAGTGAATGAGTGTGTCAGTGAGTGAAATAAGTGCATGCAGAGTGTCGATCTCCATGACTTGCTGAGCTATAGAGGGGATCTCGAGCTCAAGTGGCTTTTGAATACGGATCCTTGCAAGCCAATTATGCGCATGACGTGCACCTAGTCGATCATGTGCAAAGTTTTTTTCTCAGTCCTGAAACTCATTGTAATCAAAATAGTTCAGAATGTCAATGAAGACAAACTCATAGTAGATTTTTCTCAAAATATACAACGGGACCTCATGGTTGTTACACGATGGATCATCAAACACCATCCACCATCAATCCTAAAATTGGTTGTGATTAAATTATGTTGGCATTGATGGATTGGAAAACATTTAGCAGTTATCAAAATTGGTGCATTGTTGGTTGGGTCAATGAATAAGGTGCAAATGGAGGATTTTGATATGTCTTTATTATTGACTTTAAATGTTGACAATTTTTCAACATAATAAGCCCTACAACTATCCCAATATGAATCCCATTTGTCAATTTAATTCAATATAGAGTTAAATTGACCCAATAATGTGATCTCTCATTTTCCCAATTAATTCTTCAATTTCAATTTTATTTTCCACAATGTGGTCAACTAGACTCTCATGACTGCCTGGAGAATGTGGAACTATAGGAGGGTTACGTGGAGGGTTAAGAGAAGGAACAAGAGGGTTATGTGGAGGGATAGGAGGGTTAGGCAGAGGAACAGGGGGGTTAGCAGGATGGGTTGTTCAAAACAAATAAATTGTCAATTAAACAAAAGAAATACTAAAATTTAGGGTTAATAAGTGTTGATTTTTAGCACTTACCTCTTCTATGTGGCAGCATCATCAATTAATGATTTCTTGAAATGAATTATGGTAGGTTTTAGCCTCACTAACCTAAAACAAGATCATAGCATGGAAATATGTAGGAAAGAAAAAAATCACGAATGCAAAATGGGGAATTTTGCATTCAGATTTTAGTTTTTTTTTTTTTAGTTTTACATAGGGAACACAATCGTGTTCTACACGATCTTAATAATACGGTCGCGTTATGTAAAATGTCCACAAAATTATCTCCCAACTCCGTGCACTTTATATATATATATATATATATAATGGAACTTATTTATCATGGAGTTAAAATGCAAAGTAAACAGCAAGATATTTAAGGTGCATATGAGATAAAAGTATGACAATGCCAGAGGGAAAGGCCACATATGTGCATGAACGTAGAAACAAAACAACAAATGCAGTTATGTATCAATAGAACTTTTAATGAAAAACTTACAATGTCCCTGAAATAGAGAAAGAAAAACTAGAATAATATATTTAAAGAAAGCTTGTTTTACTTTTTGAAATTATTTACCTTTGAAAATAATAGATCTAGTTTCATCCATCCCTTTTAATCGATGGATCGAATCACATACAACCTTAAAACTTAAAATAGTTTACTAATTATTAGCAACCAACTGATAAGCCAATCAACATTCATGCATCCCTTTTAATCGATGGATTGAATCAAATACAACCCAAAAACTTAAAATAGTTTACCAATTATTAACATCCAATTGATAAGCCAACTAGCCTAAGGTAAAGAAATGAAAACTTGCTCCATACTCAAGCAACTGGAAACAAACAATGATTACTTATTTTGGCAATGCTTTTTCATGTAGCAAGCAAGAAGAATGCATAATGAAAACTAAATAATAATATTTAACCTATATATTCTCTGATTTGTTACCTCAATCCCAACTTCTAACCTACCATGTTTAACAACCTAGATCCTTAGTAGCTTGTTAGAGAAGCTAAGGAGAGATTAATCCTCAAGACTGAGTTGCATGTTTTAAAAAATATATTTAAAAAAATGCTTAAATTATAATTAATCCCATAAAAAAATTATACATAATACATCATCCATCATTGGAAAAAAAAATACCCATTTTTTTACTTGTTGAAATATTTCCATATAATTAAGAAATTATTTTTGCCAATAAAAAAGAATTTTTTTTTTGTAAAAAATAAATATTATATATTTTTAAAAACCTTTTTTGCAAATATAGGAACATACCTACATGCAATTTATCAAAACCAATAAAAGCTTCCAAATAGAACAATAAATTTATTTTTCAAAAATATTTTAGCAAAATCATATGGAATTTAGATAGCTCCATTTTTTCTACTATGAATTATCTATCCTTGATCTCTTAAACATTGTATTGTCATCTAGAACATTTCATTTCAAAATAAATGCAAATTACTAAGCAATTCTTAGGTAATACGGTACCATGTCGTTGTTTTGAATGGATAATAGATTTTTTTTTTCTAATATCTCATAAAATAAATATTATTTTA
This sequence comes from Torreya grandis, assembly GCA_037957365.1. NCBI lineage: Eukaryota > Viridiplantae > Streptophyta > Pinopsida > Cupressales > Taxaceae > Torreya > Torreya grandis. Next base: position 1,525,259 of record JARHVA010001033.1, on the reverse strand, counting down.
TTTTATAATATTTTTGTTTCTTTTATTATTATTTATATATTTTTCTCTAGTTTAAATTAATCAAAGTTGAAACATTTTTTTTCATTATAAATAATTATCATATCATACCATGAAAATGATATCTTCTTACAGACTCCAAATTATTTCATCTTATACTTTCATTGCCATAATAAATTATAAGCATTATCGAATTTACTAGTGTCCTCCCACTCATTTGGAATCATTTAATTTCTAAAATGACAGATATAATAAGTTCAACTTTATTAAAAAGGGTGAAACCTCTCTCTTAAACATCCATATTCGAAAATTGTATAGGAAGGTTGGACAGCTTATTATAATCATATACTTTAAGTATTTTAAAATGGCAAAGGCATAAATAAGCTTTTCATATTTATCAAAGAAAATTAAAAAACCCTTAAGAAGCATCCATATTTAAGAATTTCAAAGAGAACAACGCACCTATATTTAAGAGTTTCAAAGAAAACAACTTTCCAAAATTATTAGGAAGGATGGATAGCTTCAACTACAATTTAAAATTTCAAATATTTCAAATGATTGGGTTGGCTAAATATAATGTAGTCAAAGCAAATATATTGTCAAAATTATTTGATAATTTGATAAGATATGAACTCTTAAAACTTTAACTTCCTTTCCATCACTAACACATTTTTTAAATCTTAAAACTATTTCTAAACAACCACAACTCTGTAAACAATAAGCCATGTCAATAAAGTTGTTATGTTTATGTTGAAGAGGTGAATTACTTTATCTATGTCATCTGAGAAATCAAAGAAAAAATAGAATGTACTTTGATTTAAATAAAATAAAATAACTAAATGTTGTTTTTGGAGATAAAGAGAAATATTTCAATTTATTAATTATTTAAATTGCTCAAAGAGAGTCTTAGATTCAAATTCAATTAGGCATGTAGAATATTAAAATTAGGTAATAAACTACATCCAATATATTAAATTTAAGGACAAATTTTAAGGTTTCTAAAAAAAAAATAGAATTTTTTTTAATCAAATCAAACGTTTTTACCAAAAGCTAACTTCCAAAAAATATATTATTTATAAAAGATCGCAGATTTTATGATACATCCAAATTCCATTAAAATTATTCCATACATTTGATAAATCTATTTAGAAATTTCCATATAGATTCATAAAATATATTGCATGATTTAAGTGGACTTTAGATACAGAGTTAATGGCTTACTTTATAAAAAGATAGTTTAGGTTAAATTAGAGAATACTACTTGGATTGGAACCTTTAAGAGAGAATAGCAAACATATAAATCAAAACACCAATTGTAGCTGTCAAAATAAGGACTAGATGTGTGGTGATAAGAACCAAATATGTGTGGTGTATTTGGGCTTCAACTTTATGTAAATCCTTAGCATCCACCCGAGTTATAGAAAATATACATAATAAACAAACAAGTGGAAATTATACATCAACATACCTCAAAAAAATATTCTAGTTCTCAACATATAAATTTCAGTCGAGCATTACTTGGAATGTTGATTGGATTTTATTTGAGCAAGACACAAATGGCATCCATTAGAAATGAACTAAACTGCATGATCTAGCTTCTCCCTCACGGCACATGTATTATAACAAAAGTACACATTGACCCCTTGTTGGTAAAAATTTGAAGGGTTTGGTACATATCCTACAAATGAAAATGCAACTAATGTGTCTTAGCATCCATCTCAATCTCATCTTAACCATCTCAATCTCATTTTCTCAAGAAGAAAATGCAGAGTAGAAAGTGCTTCCCATTAAGGTTTGTACCGAAGCATGGGAGTGGACACACTCTAATTCCAATATTTTCACCACCTGGGGGAGCCTTTAACTCCATTTTTGTGGAGGGCATAATCAAGGACTGCCATCTAAGCTTTTGCAATAGATCCAAAGTCTTAGTTATTGAGTTTGAATCTAGTTTTTAGATCTTGCTAATTTTTATAGGATCAAGATCATTTGTCGAACATATCCCCTATGACCTTAATGCCTCTATGACTAGACCTGAGGGTTTTGATTCTATGAACCTATACCAGGGGCTTGCCATTAATAGTAATAATCGGGGACCACCATAGAGAGTGAGAGTTGATTGAGAGGATAGATCTAAACCCTTCCCCTTTCCACAATAACTATGGCTTAATGGTTTCCAAAGCTTTCTATAAACTATTAACCATAAATGTGCTTGTGACTTTGATAGGAGTAGGAGTATCAAACAGAGTTTGAAATCCTAGATTCTTCCAAATGTCTTGGCCATAAGGGTTTCTATAGGAGATATAGTTACTAAGAAGAATTTACCAAGCTCTTATCCTTCAATGGCCCTAGAGATCCATTTAGCACAAAGGGAAACTCCCTGTTTAGTAATATCAATGAGCCCAAGGCTCCCCCAATTTCTTTGGGTTTGCAAAAATTGTCCAGTTGACTGTAAAATCCTATGTTGCTTTTCTAGTTAGCCAAAAATAAATATCTTAAAAAAATTTCAAGTTTCCCGTAGGCTGATTTAAAGGGTGCTCAAAAGTAGTAGACATGAGTAGAATCCAAGATCTTGGAGCAAAGTTAGAATTTGCCTGTAAGAGATAAGGGCTTAATGATTTAACACACAAGTTTATTTTGCACTATCTAGACAACATAGATCCATAGCCCAACCTAGGAGGCTTGAAAGGCGAAGGGAATGCCTAGGAATTTAAACATTCCCCATAGGCTATTCATTTCCATTGGAAGGTCCCTAGCCAACTGGGCATAGGGCTATGAGATTGCTTGTAGCATTCAATCTTAGCCCATTGAATACTAAATCCCAAAGCCAAGAACAAAATATAAAGACATTCCATGGCATTGTTCACCGCCATTTAATTCTCTAGTAGCATGAGGAAGGAATTGTTTGTAAAGTGGCCATTTAGGAATTGGTTTGGAGACGGTTGGGCAAGAGTATTTATTTTGACTAACCCTCTAGAGGCATAGTTTCCTAATTGATAACAAAAACCTTTTGCAACAAGGACATATAAGGAGGGGACGAGAGGGCAATTATGTCTAATAAAGCAAAAAAACCCATATTTCTCAAAATGGTGGCTATTGATAGTGAGACAAGCATATAGATCTTGAAAGAGAGTCTTGACAGAATGAACAAACTTGGGACCAAACCTAAGGGCTTGAAGCATGGAAAGAATAAAGCGCTAGCCAATCCTGTCATAGGATTTTTCAAAGTCAATATTGACAAATAAGGCCTTTTGATTAGAGGTGCAGGCCCATTCCATCATCTCCCAGATCACTATAATTTTGTCTAAAATATATCTTCCTTGGTTAAATCCCATTTTCTTAGGCCTTATCACTGTAAGTATAAGATATCTAATTCTAAGTGTTAGGGCCTTGGTAAAAATCTTATGGGAGACGTTTAGCAAGGCTACGGGCCTCTAGTTAGTGATTAACTTGGGTTCCCCAACCTTGGGAATAAATTTGATGTTGCCTTTGTTAATGATCTTTCCTAGAGAGCCATTAGCCATGGCTTCCAAATAAAACTTATGTAAGTTAAGCCCCACACAGTCCGATAAGGATTTAGATAACTCACAAGGAAAGCCATCAATACTTGGGATTCATCTTGAGCCATGCATGTCACTACATTTTTAAGTTTCTCAATAGAGAGAGGCCTTTCACATGCCATCCTTTGGCTTGGTGTGAGCTTGCAAGGAATAACATCAAGGCACTTCTTCAAGTAAAATTCCCTTTCTTCGAAGGGGTCTTAGCTTGAAAAAATTGTTTATAGTGTTTAACAAAGGTGTGTAGAATGTCTAGGAGACTATTTATGTAGTCATTGGCTTATTTTATAGCCTTGATTTGCACAACATAGTGACGAGCTCTTAGCTTCCTAAAAAAATCCTTGGAAACTCCATCCCTCATCTTGAACCAATGAATGTGGGCTCAGATTTAGGCTCCATGAGCTTAATGAAACTTTGCTAGTTTAATATTTTATTTCAACTTAGCAGCACAATTTTGTAGGGTTTCATCCAAGGGATATTGTTCAAGCTCTTGAGAAACTTGATTGAATTCCATTATATAAGCAAAGTTGACACTTTCCCTGAACAAGGCTAATTATTTTCCAAACACTCAGAAGAGTGGTTGTGCATGAAATGGTAGCCTCCCACTAGTCAAACCAATCAGATGCATTGAAGGGGCATGAAACAAGGTTCCAAACCCATTTGATATGAGCAAGGGTTTGCTTATGTTGTATATGTGAAACGTTGAGATAGAACTGGTTATTGAAAATATTATGAGCAAAGCAGACCATTCAGTGCAAAATTTAATTAGTTGGGGATCAGACAGAAGAATATTTGAGAGCATGTTGACTGGCTTGTCATATTTATAGGAAAAGGAGAAGTCATTATGCTAAAAAAAAAAGGGATTTGTCTAGTCTCTTAAGAACCATTTCATTCCATTGGAAAAATTTATAACAAGTAAACCAAGGGGTGGGGGGATAGATATGTGGCGATGATTGGGCTCAAATAACCCTAGTCTATTATACATGTAAAACCATGCCTTTCACTCTTTGGCACATGATCTCATGGGAAATGTTCATTCTTTATCTTATGCAGATTCAACCATGATGAAATCTTCAAATATTAACTAGTGTGCAATAAGGAGTTACTCAGTTCTCCAATACCAAAGGACCGATCACTTAAAGATGTCATTGGAGGCGTAGAGATTGACAATTCCAGAGGTTTTCTCCTCAAAATTTAACACCATCCAAATAGCACAGTTAGACAGGTACACTAGCCAATCTATCATAAACAAGGCAAAAAGGGGCATTATCATAGTGATGACTTCGCCACATCCCATGTCATGGTCAAACATATGACATGTAGTGTCAAGCCAGATGGATTTAGCTACAATCTAGAAAGAAAATTTGTTAATCTTCACCTCTTGCAAATAATGAATAAGCAAATCTAAAGAAGTATGATGGATAGCCTAGACCATCTACTTTTGTGTCAAGTCAATTAAACTGTGGACATTCCATGAGCAAACATTCATTAGAAACCATCATAATTCATGGTTTCGTCATCTTATCCTTCGAGCATCATGAAGTGGCTATTCAAGAACTTATGTTGTTGACTTTTGGCAAGAAATTCTACAAGCACAAGTCACCACTTATTCTACACAAAATCCTCCTCATTTATGCTAGCGGAAGGGCTTCACGAGTGTTGTGTAGTCTAATGATGGGGTGAAAGGGGAGTTTCCCTAGGCTTTATAGCCATAATAGGGGCATTATGTGATGAGGACTATTGTGACTGAAAGTATGAGAAGCTAGTAGTTGAAGACTATTTGTACATATTTAAAATCCTGAATGTGACTCTTGGAGTACTTGTCACGACTGGGCTAGGGTTTGCTTGAGGAACCTAAGTAACTATGGTTGGGCAATAGTTTACAAGTTTGGCACAATGCCAACCAAGAACAACTTAGGGATGGAAGTGGGTGACTTGTCATGCAGGTAGTCTGATAATTTCGATGACCCACCACTTTCCATCCATCTTTATCTCTAATAGGGGAAAAGAGGATTTAGTCATGGATTTGGACGGAGAATTCATGATCTCCATGAGCAGGCAATCCTTGATGTTGTGGTCCAAACACTAGAACCAAAAGTAGGTGTTAGGAAGGTTGATGTACATGACCCATTGGGTGAATTGTTTCCATTTGATTTGCATATCAATGGTCTTGCAGAGGTATTTTTTGAGGTCAATCTCGACACAAACACACCATTATGGTTTGGCAATGTTATATCTATCAATTTATAAGCAAATGAACCAACCTAGAGGCTTAACCAGTTATTCGAGAAAGGGCCAAAATGACATAGGTAAGCCAGGGAACTCCACCCAGACCGGGACTTTGACTTTACCTTGTCAAAGAGAAAAAAGTCATGGGTCCAAGGAGAAAACACAAGCAAGGAACTTCTAACAAACATGGAAAAAGTTTGTGTATGGCAGTGAGGTGTTTAGGGTTTTCAAACCTAAAAGAGAAGATGCCCTTGTTTAGGTTATACACCCCAATAAACTCGATGATGTAATGCAATTACTTAAATGTTCACACAGAATGATTTTATATCGCACAAAATAAGAAAATATAAGAGATCACACAACAATTGACAACAGAGCAGAATACTAGATAATATAGCAAAGCCACTTCGAGTGGGCAACCTACACAACAATGCACTAAGAGTAGAATACTTAACATGGTGATCAAAGACTAACCACTACCTCCTATATATAGTCTACTTAGCCATGGCTATTCCATAGGCTGATCTAACCAAGAACATAGAGAAATATAACAAGAATATAAAAGAGGTATGTAAACCACAAGTCAGCCACACATATCTCAAGACACACCAAAGGTTAAGGGCATAACATGCCCCCTCCCTTCAAAACAATGTTGTCCTCAACGTTGAGTCAACTCTAGATGTTGTTGCATAAAGGATTCATCCTCCCAAGTAGCATCTTCACGGGGCAAATTCATCCATTTGATCAGGTACACCTTAATCGATCAAGACCACAACTGCTTAGTGCACATTTGAAGGATCATCTCAAGATCAAGAACAACTCTTCCTTCCTCATTCAATTCTGGTAACTCAATTTGGGTAACCACTTTGTGTCCAATGACTTTCTTCAGGTATGATACATGAAATACTGGATGTATGCGAGTGGAGAAAGGAAACTCTAAACTGTAGGCCACACTTCCAATTTTCTACAAGATCTGATAAGGCCCATAATACTTAGGGGACAACTTGTTATCTTTTTTTTGTTGCTTCAAGGACATCTGCTTATATGGCTATAAGTGAACAAAAACTCAATCACCAATGTCAAAGTGCCTCTCACTCCTATATTGATCTGCCTATTGTTTCATGCAATTTTGGGCCATGGCTAAATTTTCACGCAAATTGGCAAAGACCTCATGTTGATGGTGAATATGTTCTTCAACTACATGAACCTTAAGATGGGCCTTCAAGGTTGAAGTGATGGATGGCAGGTGGTATCCATATAGTGCTAAAAAAAGAGACATTTTGGAAGAACTATGAACAGAAGTATTATACCACCATTCAGCAAGTGGCAACCAATGAACCCATTTATCCTGTTTATCAGAAACAAAATAATGGAGATATCCTTCTAGACATTTATTGAGTACCTCAGTTTGTCCATCAGATTGAAGATGATAGGATGAACTATGAGCCAATTGAGTGCCCAAACATGCAAATAACTCAGTCCAAAAATTAATAGTGAAGATGGAATCTCGATCACTGACAATGATCTTAGGGGTACCATGCAATTTTTGAACCGTATTGAAAAAAGAAGCTATTGTACTAGCAACAAATGATTGTGATAAAGAATAGAAATGAGCATACTCACTAAGACAATCTACCACAACCATGATAACATTTTGACCCTCAGATCTCAGTAACTCTATAATGAAATCCATAGACACCTCTTCCCAATGTTGGCTCAAGATGGATAAAGGCTGCAAAAAACTTGGGGTTGTGATGGTTTTTGTTTTATTTTGTTGACAGATCATACATTCAGCCACATATTTCTAGACATCCCCCTTGAGTCCTTCCCAAAAAAAATATTGCTTGATTCTATAATAGGTTTTCAAAAATATTGAATGACCCCCAATAGGAATTGCATGAAGTTCCTGAAAGATTTTTTGTTTAAGAAGAGAGTTCTACATAGGTATACTCTATCTTTATACTATAATGCATCACCCTTCCATGTAAATTTTTCAAATCCACTCAAACCTTGCTGAAGATTCTGAATCAAATCATGGGTATCACTATCCTTGTCCCATTCTGATCGTGCTTCCTCTAGCCAATCTACCTGCAGAATGGTCATAGCATATAGCAAGGCCTCAACTGATTCATCCTTCCTAGATAGTGCATTTGCCACTACATTGTCCTTGTCTTTCTTGTAAACTATTTCAAAATCATAGCCTAACATCTTAGTTACCCATTTTTATTATTCTTTAGATGATAACCTTTGTTCCAAAAAATATTTGAGATTGTCATGATCAATATTTACCTACAAGTCATGACCCATCAAATAAGGCCTTCATTGTTTGATTGCATGCAAAATAGCCATCATTTCATGCAAAATAGCCATCATTTCCTTCTCATAAATGGGTTTGTACTGATTTTTACCCTTCAGTTGACGACTTTCAAATACAAGTGGTCTACCTTCTTGCATAAGTACAACACCCATATCATACCCAGATGCATCACATTCAACCACAAAAGTCTTGTAAAAATCAAGGGTATCCAACACTGGAGTGATGCAGATTGTCAATTTCAATTGTTGAAATGCCTTGGTCACTATATCAGTCCACTAAAAGGAATCTTCAACAAAGATGGGAGTGGCACTGCAATGCTACCATAATTTTTGACAAACTTGCTATAATAACCAGTTAACCTCACAAATCCCCATAGTTGCTTGAGTGTCTTAAGAATTGGCCAATCCACCATTGCTTGAATTTTTAAGATCTACTTTTACTCCTGTATGTGAAACTAGATGACCCAAATACTCAACCTCACAAGATCCAAAAGTACATTTGGAAGGTTTGGCACACGACTGATGTTCCAAAATTAAGAGTTCTTGTTTCACATGGTGCAAATGGTCTTCCCAAGTTTTACTATAAATAAGGATATCATCAAAAAATATTAGAAAAAAATTTTCAAAAATGCCCTAAAAGGTAAATGGTGCATTTGTTAGCCCAAAAGGCATAACCAAAAACTCATAATGGCCCTCATGAGTCCTTAAAGCAATTTTGAGTACTTCTTCATCACGGATCCAGATTTGATGATACCCAGAACGTAGATCTAACTTGGTAAAATAAAGAGCACCATTTAATTCATCTAACGAATGATCAATGATAGAAATAAGAAACTTATCTTTGATAGTGTACTTGTTGAGTTCCCTGTAGTCAGGGCACATCCTCCAAGTGTCATCTTTCTTTTGCACCATGACAAATAGTGAATAATATTTGCTTTGGCTATGGTGAATGATTCGTGCATCCAACATTTTATGTACCATCTTTTTAATTTCACTTTTTTGGGCATAGGGATACCTGTACGGCCTAATATTGGGTGGTGTACTACCAGGTATAAGTTTGATAGCATGATGATGAGTGCGGCTAGGTGGAAGTCCTTTCGGCATGTCACAAAAAACAATCGAATGGGCATCAATCACTTATTGCAAATCAGGAGGTGTAGATGGCTAAGTTAGATGAACTTCTACAGAAAACAAGCGAGTCACAAATCCTTCAACACCCTTTTGGAGAATCTGTCATTTGATGGGAGCTAACAAGTTGTGAAGATTTAGCCCTCAATCTCCTTAGCTCAAATGTCCTTCCTTTAGAATGAAAACACATGAATATTTTTTGGAAATTCATCTCAATAGTGCCCAAAATAGTGAGCCACTGTACTCCTAGAACAATGTCAGCGCCCCCCATGGGAATAGCAAACATAGGAGAATCCAACAAGTAATCTCCTATGGCCAGCTTAATACTATGGCATTTTTTTGAGCAGCTGACAGTACCACCATCTGCAATCATGGCCTGAAATTCTAGAGTAAGATAAATGAAACAGTTCAAGCAAGCAACTAACTTATTATTGATGAAGTTGTGTGTGCTCCTAGAATCAATCAGAACAATGACTTTCTATTTTTTAAGAAACCCACCACCTTAAGAGTTTGTGGAGTACTAATACATGAAAGGGCATGATAGGAAATAGTAGACTGAGTCTTCAGATTCCTCCTCAGGGCCTTCTTCATCCTCGGCAAGTGCCTCCTCATCATTGTCATCCTCATTATCACCTTCGATGTAAAATAGCTTCTTTTCAGCACAACGATGGTCTTTGTTCCATTTGTTGTCGCAACCATAACACAACCCTTTGCCTCGCTTCTCCTCAATTTATCAAGGTGTCAGTCTGATGGGATGGTGCAGGAAAGGTGCGATCATGATCAGTAGTGAAGGTTTTATGTTTGACCATCTCTTTTTTCCTCTACCATCTATGCCCATGGGATAGCTTTTGATACAGATGCGAGGTTAAACATTTGAACCTCCAATTGGATGCTATCTTTGAGACCACACAAAAATAGATCAATCAAATTTTCCTCAGTGATGTCTTCACCCATAAAGATAGATTTTAAAACTGATGAATATAATCCTTCACAGTACTTGTTTGCCACAGTTTGGCTAACTGGTTGAAGTAGTTCTCAGAGACATTATTCCAATAATGAGCCAATAACTCGTCAGTGCAAATAGAACATGTAACAAGAGCACCATTCTTTTTCTTTTGAGCACATAACTAATGATACCAAATGAACTACTCAAGTTCTAGATATAGAGACGCCATTATCACCTTCTGAGAACTAGGTGTTTGATGCAAATCAAATAAATTCTCCAGTTGGGTAATCCAAGTGAGAGGATCCTTACCATCAAACTTACACATGTCCACTTTGGGCAACATCGGCTTCATACCAAAATTGAAGTTGTTAGTGTTGAGAGGAAGTGCAGCTCAAAGTGGAGGGTTGTTTGACTGTAACTGAAATGAAAGAGTAACCAATGAAACAATGATCTAATTCAATTGATTGTGAGCCCCATTAATCTCTTTGCGCATCCCTGAAACATCAGTTTGAACTGCAACAAAGTCATCATGCCGCACCAAGCCCTTTATGTCAGCTTGAAGTTGAGAAATCAACGGATTTGAAGTTCCAGGTTCCATGTCGTTGTTAGGAGTCTTAGGAGTTTCTTGCCCATCCTTTTCGTCCCCATGTAGGACTGGTCATATACAAACCATGAAGGTTTTTGCCCCGAAAAAAGTGTATCATAAGATGGTACTGTTGCAATCGCCTCACCAAAATGAATCCAACGACTGACTTTGCGCACTAGGGGAAAAAAAATTGGCACAAAAAAGTATACTGACGGAATATACCGTTGTGATCGTCTTGTCGAGACGAATCCAATGACTACAATTGTGCAAGGCGAAAAAAATAATTTCTAGATTTTTTTAAATATTTTTTTTCAAAAAAGCGTTTCGAACAATACTGCGCTGACAGAAAAAAATAATTCTTCTCGAATTGCAAGTTATGTTTTTTCGCTCCTTCCCCTCACAGAAGTCGCACCTCACCAGATCCGAAAAAACAACGCTGCAGGAAACTTGCCCAAATCAAAGATTTGATACCACTTATAATGAAATTACTTAGATGTTCACACAGAATGATTTTATATCACACAAAATAAGCAAATATAAGAAATCACACAACAACAACAGACAAAGTAGAATACTGGATAATATAGTAAAGTCACTTCAAGAGGGCAACCTCCACAACAATGCACTAAGCGCAGAATACTTAACATGATGATCAAAGACTAACCACTACCTCCTATATATAGTCTACTTAGCCATGGTTATTCTATACGCTAACCTAACTAAGAACATAAAGAAATGTAACAAGAATATAAAAGATGTATGTAAACCACAAGTCGGCCACACATATCCCAAGACACGCCAAAAGTTAAGGGTGTAGCAGATACCATGAGTTTCCATTGAGCTTATACCTAGATCTTGAGCATGGATTCAACAGGGATGCATCCAAGGAGAAAACACAAACAACGAGCTTCTAACAAACATGGAAAAAGTTTGTGTATGGCAGTGCAATGTTCTGGGTTTTCAAACCTAAAAGGGAAGATGAAATTGGTTAGTTTATACACCCCAATAAACTTGATGCCATGAGCTACCATTGAGCTTATACCTAGCCCTTGAGCATGGATTCAGTAGGGATGCATCCCACAAAGTGACTAATAAAGGTGTGAGGTTCAAGCCATTAACATGCTTTATGAAATTCATGTAAATCAATTAAAACATTAAGAAGATTATCTTAAGAGTGGGGTACATTACCCCTAAAAGACCTTGGATAATCTTGTGTGCTTTCTTCGGCACTATGGTTGTTTCCATTAGATGCATCCAATAATGCAATTCCCTATGCACAATCCATTAAATTAAAAAATAATCGCTCAAAGGGTAGATCTAAGTTAGAGGCTAATAAATGCTAATCAAATCAATGGAAAATTCTTAGCAGTATGACAGTTGTGAGAACCCTAGGACATGGCCGACATGAAAACTAATCACTTCCTATGTTTTCCAAAGTGAATTCCTTTAAGTAAATCTTTTGATATTATGTACATTTTATATTTCATTAGCGATTGCACCCCAAGTTACAATGGGTATTTTGATAGGGATAGGAAATAAGGAAAGCAAAACAGAAATAAGGAAAGCAAAAAAATTTAAATAAAAAAAAACATTTTTTTTTAATATTATTTAAAATCCATTTATTTAAATATATATTTTTTTATATTATCGAAAACATATTACAAGTAAACATGATCACCCTGCATTTTGATCCATAAAAAATATGGCAACATTTTCACATTGAAACGCTAACAATAACTTAAAATTTGAAACTTGAGAGCATAAAACTTATTAAAAATCATTTCCATTTTTTTCTTGATACCTAGTCCATTCAAATCAAACTCACATGCAAACTCCACTTTGCTTCTATTTTACATCTCTTATTTTTTCAGTTAAACAAGTAAAAATAGCAACAATATTAGAGACAGACTGCATTTAGCTCTCTTTTACAAGCAATAAGTGTTTTAAATGTTATTTTTGAGGCAAATAAACTAATAAATTCTCTAGAATATAACCTGGTGATTTGATCAATGTTTCTTTGAACTAGTTCCAGAGTATACCATGTTGGTAGAAGAAATGTGTCTTTGACAACTAAACACGAGTTTCCATTACAAAAATTTGGTTGTCCTTATTGTTGGGAAACATATTAACATGTTAAATGTTAAATTGACTACAATATCAAGTGTGAGAGTTTTAATTATTTGAAAGTTATTTAAAAATTAAAAATATATATATTTAGTATTAATAAATCTTAAATTAAAAGGATTGTAATAGTATTAGGTCGTCCTTAATTTTTGATTGAGACATTAGAGTGGACATCAAATCTAATTTTCACAGTGAAAAAAAAACTACAAAGATTTAAAAATAAGAAAATAAACCAACGAATAAAGACTAGTTATGAGGACAAAAAGTAATATATTTAAATTAGAACATTACATACTGCTCAACCACAAATATTATTAATTCTTAAAAAAAATTATATAGATATTGGATGAAAATGATATGTTCTTACAAAGACTCGAGAGTATCTCATCTTATGCTTTCATTGCCATCATAAATTATAACCATTATCAAATTTACCACAAGTCTTTGCAGTCATTTGGAATCATTTATTTTGAAAAATGATAACAGATTTAATAAGCCCTTCAATTTTATCAAAAAGGGTGAAAAATCTTCTCTCAAATATCCATATTCAAGATTTGTAAAGATAGTCACTCTTCAAAATTATGAGGAACGGTGACGAGCATCTTTCAATCATTCACTTCGAGTATTTCAAAATAGCAAAAAAATAAGTTTCTCGGATATAGAAAAATGAGAAACTTTTGAGAAACATTAATAGTTAAGAATTCTAAAGACAACAGCACTCCAAAATTATCAGTTACGCTGAAAAACTTCAAATACAACTTGAAGTTTCAAATATTTCACACCATTGAGTTGGCCAAATGATTGTGGGATGTTAGGTAAGTTGGAGCACACACCCACTTAAATATAGTATAGGTCAAAACAGATAGATTGTCAAAGCTTTCCGGCAATGTAATGAGATTTGGTCTCTCAAAGCTTTAACCGTTTTGACATCACCAACACACTTTTTTAATATAAAACCAACTCTTTCTAGAACAAGAGGAATGCCACAATAGATCTCTTAAACAACCACAACTCTCTTTCGATTGAATAATTGTGTTCATGTTGAAGAGATAGATTATTTTATTTACGTAATCTGAAAAATCAAAGAAAAAACAGAACATGCCCTGATTTAGATAAAATAAGATAACTAAATATCACCTTTACAGATAAATATAAATATTTTAAGCAAACACTAAAATCAGGTAATAAAACCACATATAATACACTAAATCTAAGCACAAATTTTAGAGTTCCCCCAAAAAAAAGACATGAATTTTTTTTTAAATCTACTCAATTGTTTTCACCAAAAGCTAACTTCCAAGAAATCTGTTATTTACAAAAGTAACAGGTTTTATGATGCATCCAAATTCCATTAAAATCATTCCATACATTTCATGAATCTGTTTATAAATTTCCAAATAGATTAAGTGGATTTTGTATACAGTGTTAATGGCTTCCTTTATAAAAAGAGATGTTAGGTTAAATCAGAGAATAGTACCTGGATTGGGACTTTCTCTCTGTGTTGAAGAGAGAACAACATACATATGAATCAAAACACCAGTTGCAGCTGTCAAAATAAGATCCAGATAGGTGTTGTGTATTTGATTGTCAACTCTATGTGCATCCATCCAGATTATAAAAAATCTACACAATAAACAAACAAGATGAAAACTACACATCAACCTACCCCAAAAAACCAAAAAAAACATTCGAGTATAAATTTCAGTCTAGCATTACCTGGAAATACGGTTGGATTTTGTTGGAGGAAGACACAAATGGCATCCATTAACAATGAACTGAACCGGCTGATCCAGCTTCTCCCTCAGGGCACACATGTATCGCAACAGGGGTATTTGATGGATTTGGTACATATCCCACAAATGAAAACCCTAAAGGTATCTCAGCATCCATCTCAATCTCATCTTTTCAAGAAGAAAAGTCAGCAGCAGCAAGTGCTTCCCATCCTGACAGTAAGGAAAATTTGAATCTCAGATCTGTGCGTATAACACCACGCCAGGATTTGTCTCGACTTATCCTTGCAGATGGGGTTTGTTTTATAGCTGTGAATCGTAAAATAAGAATGGAATACTCGTCAAATTTCCGTGTCCACACAATGGTTGCCCAATCGGTATTCTCAGACAAAGTAAGACCAAAAATTGGGAATCCGATTGACGTTCTGTGGAAAAATGGCAGCATGATGGCTGACATAACTGGCAAATAAATCTTGACCGCACAATGGGAATCTACTTTACAAAAAGTAAGATAAGGCGATATATTCAATGTCTAGAGAAAATGAAGCTAAACTATAATTTTTGAAGGCATGAATTTGATCATGGCTTTAAGGTTGTATTAATGGGTAGTATGGGAGTATATTCGGAGTTAAAGTATAATTAGTAGTTGTTTCGAGTGTGTAAGTTACGTCAGAATAAATGTTTATTTAATTTTTGTGATTTTTTTCGTAATTTTTTTTTGTTTTGTTTGTGGAGTATATTTTTTTTTAAGTGTATAATATGGGTATTTTTTATTGTATGAGAATTAAATCAATCAATTATATAATCGTCAATCGATCACTTTTTTAATTAACCGGTGATTCCTCTACCACGACATTCATATTGTATCACAAACGATTTCTTTTTATGCATTCATTTGGCATGCACTTTGAAAAAACTTTAATGTATTGTTGATTTGATCCACAGATCGAGTGTTGAGTCTTTCAGTAATCAAATAGAAAATAGTCAATAAAAGATGCCATCACCCTCCAAGATACAAACCCCTCTGTAATGGGTGCAGGGTGTGTAACATGGACATAAGAGGAAAAGGATGGCATGCATTAATATGTAGTTTCTTAGAAAGTTGTCGGTAGATAATCTAATGAAATGCTTAAACGAGGAAGGCCCTTGAAAAGTACACTTTCCATTACTAAACCTACTTCATTGATAATACCAAGACCTAGACGACATTATTAGATTCTCAAGACATTTTGGATTAAGGGGTTTTAGTCTAATGGTTTAGGTCTTTGCTTGCATATTCTACTTTTATGGGGTATAATTATTACTATGGTTAAATAAGGAATGAGATTTTATGGTACCTAGATAATCAAATGTTTCGCGAGCCCTTGATTTCTTTGCCAACTCGATATAATATACATAATATTAATTATATAAATAAAAATAAATATTATAATATATAAATATAATATTTTCATTATATATTATTGATAGGGCATAGTGATGATAAAAGGCTCGTAAATAAAGAAAAAATTATTAAAGCATTAAAATTTAAGGGTGAAGTATAATTTTAAATTGTGTCAACAGTCCCTAAATAATCTCTCAGCGCCCCAAAATATTGTTTATTATTATAATTTGGATTTTACTCTGTGCAAATGAAATAAGATTTTGATTTTGAATTTTTATATTTATTTAAAATATTAATTTTGCTCTATCGTATTTTGAACATATAAGGGTATGTTGAATATATAAAATTATATACTATTTAGTGTGCAGGAAAGGAAAAGGTGGCTTGTCAAGTGTGCACATGTTAAAGTTAGGTCACCAAAATACAATGCAACTATGATATTACATCTGATTAAAGACATGATATCATACGTCTTGTAATGGTTAAAATTACTTTAGTGAGTCTGAATCCAGAAGATATTCAAATTTATTTGCTAGATGGAAGGGATAATTCTTCAAGAGGAAGAGACTCCAAGAAACATAAAAGAACATGAAAACACATGTACAAAGAATGGTCATACCCAACAATGAAATTGTGGGGTCAAAAATCTCTCTGAATTTGATAAGTTAAAAGAAATGTAAGAGATGCCTTGTCTAGGTTTCAATATTTTCAACTCAAAATGCTTTGTTTTTTATTTCAAAATTATGTTTTTGGGAATTCATCTTCTAGGATTTCTTGACTTTTGCAATACAGTATTCGCATATTTATTATCTTGTTCATTTTGAAAGTTCGTATAGCCTATGGGCTCTCTCCAAAGTAGTTAGAAGTTGTAAGTTTTTTCTAGGCATAATCCTGATTTGTGTAAGAATTTGATGAAGATTGTCTCTTGATTATTATTTTTGTTTATAAACTTAAGGATTGTCTTTTGATTCATTTTTTAGTTTATAAACACCTACTATCCAACATCCAACCTCCATTCAAAACCTAAAATATTTAAAAATTCATTTTTTGCAACAATAATGTATAAATGATTCTTCTGAATTTCCAACAAAATGATAGTCAATTTTTTTTTAATTTTACAGGCATAGTTAATTTGTAATTCTCAGATTATAATACAGAGCTTAGTATTAGATAGATATTACAATGTAATTGCAATGGAAGCTTCCCTTTTGTATACCAATTCATAGCTGATAGGGTTTCCTTTAAGATCTGTAGACCCATCCTCAGTTATGTTGGTGAGGAGGGTAAATTCACAAGACGATAAAATGGGCTCGATGGCCATGAATTAGCATTTATTATCTCAATCATATGTATGTGGAGGGGATACATGATTCCAAGCCTGGTGAAATATCATTAATGATTGATATAGGTATGGAAGTGAAATTTGTAACAACTTACAATACCATCTCTTAATTATTTTCTTTTGATCATAACTAGCAAGATGAAATTATCCTTACCCTATTAAAAATTGATAACAAATATATCTCTTTAAAAAATAGGAATATTATTTGTCTTCGTCAATTGTTGGTAATCTAATCCAAGTTAAGAAAATGAATATAATTTTTAAATAGCGAGATGAAATTACCATTGTTTTAGTTTTACAACAACTAAAGAATCTCAAGGATTTCAAGTTCTTCAACTATTTACATATATCAATGTCTATGTGAGCAAGCACAAACATAAATGTAGGAAAGGGAAGTGAAATACAAAAATAACTAGACCGGTCCCAAGCATTTGCCATCATACCTGCAATAATTGTGTTTTCCCTCAGCTCCATCTAAACCGTCCTATTTTTCTCCTTTTGAACTTCTGAAAGTTTATGGACATCTTCTACATCTTGTGTATATATAGTCGGCCATGGCAGTTTAGGGAATGTTTGACAAATTTCTACTCTAAAGAAACTAGTTGTCAAATAGAAGGAAACAACACACTATTATGTCAATTTAAATTGTTATTTCCAACTCTACCACCTCTATTGCATGTATGCCCACCAAACAGTTGTTACTCGCAAACCATTATAAACCCCCTAACCGCTTGTCCACATCCAAACTAGCAATGCAAAACCAAAGGAGCAACATATTATTATTTTTGTCTAATGTGAGATGAATCTCAGGGATTTGCCCCATCGTATAAGCCTTTGAATAATAAAGAGCAAATAAATCTAGGAGTAAATAAGAGTTACAGTGTAAAATTAAGATTTATGGTTCATCATGGATGGGTTCCCAACTATCTTATTTTTTATTTTCTTCCTCAATTTCTTAAGTTTGATGATGCAAGGGTGAGATGGCAAATGTGAATCCAAAAAACTTCCCCTAACCATATCTTATTAGAGGAACAAACCTAAAACATTCATAGGTGCTTATGGCACAAACCAACCTCCATGACCCCCTAAGGGTGAAAATCATCAATGGGGAGGACGGGTGGAAAAGGAAGAATGGTTCTGCGATATGCGATGGCCTTCAAGAAGTCTTGTTGATGTGTATTCAAGGGAACTTTGCTCATAGTGCATGGGGCATTGACATAGTGGCCAATGAGCGTTCAAAGGTGTTCCACCTCTAAGGCTACATTGTTTTGCTTCCACTTTTATTTGTAAAATTACATTAGACAAGATAGTAATTTTATTTGCAGTATAAAAACCTTTATCATTATGCTCTTTGTAATAGCATTAACACAAGTCAAAGCATCTAGATGATGCATAAATATGAGTAAAGAAACCATATAAGGCCACATCTAGCTTCAAATAGAGTATCAAGAACTAGTCAAGTATTACACAAAGCTTACACTATAAATAAAAGGCCAAAACAACCAATAAAAGACCCCCAAAAAGGACCAATTCATGACCAATAGCTAACAATACTCAAGCAACATGTCCTAGTTGTTAGGATCTTAGAGTACAATTGATTAGTTTTGTATAAGCAACTAAACACGGAATTGAAACCAGGAGTAATACGTAACTAGAAATCATAAACATATAAAAACACACTCAGATTGCTACAGCAATCATGGAACAAGATTTTTTAATAATCTTCTTGATTCTTGCAGATCTTCTTGATCTTGCTTATCTTGCTTAAATTACAATACTGCCCCATGGGTCTCTTAAATAGAATTGAAAGCAAACAATAATTAGAAAAACAAACTCAAGACTAATTTTAGTCTTTACATGCAAACTAACTGTTCTCCTAAAAATAGCAATTCTAGAAACGCATAAAAGTCGGTGTCAGTCTAAAGATGATCGATGCCAGTCGACCCCTAACCGATGTCGATTGGTTCTGATCGATGCCGGTCGACCCCTAACCGATGTTGGTTGGTTCTAATTGATGCCAGTTACTGTGTAAGCCCAACAACATCAACATTAGCTCATTAGTGAAGCTTTTAGCTCCACAACTCAACAATCTCCCACTTGGAGATAAACAACTGCACCTATACCTGTACAACAACATCCTCTAAACATCCCTGGCTTGTTTGTCCCTCTTCAAGTTCAATCTTGAAGACCAAAAAAAGTTGAATGAAGATTCAACTTCTCCTTTGTTACCGGCTTTGTTAACATATCAGCAAGGTTCTTATCCGTATGAATCTTTTCTAGCTTCAACTGTCCATCCTCCAATACATGTCTAATGAAGTGGTACCTAAGCTGTATATGTTTGGTTCTTGAATGAAAGGCTGAATTCTTTGCCAAATGAATTGCACTTTGACTGTCACTATACAATCTACAACTCTCTTGCTCCTTTTCCAACTCTTCCATGAACCGAGTCATCCAAATCATTTCTTTGCTAGCCTCTGTGATTGCAATGTATTCTGCCTATGTATTAGACAAGGCAACAACCTTCTACAACTTTGAAATCCAGCTAACCGCCGTTCCACCAACAGTGAACACATATCTTGTGGTGCTTCTCCTACCATCCAAGTCACCTGCCATATCCGAATCTACATACCTATGTAGAGAAGTGTTTGACCCTCCATAGCATAAATGCCTACTGCTGGTCCCTCTCAGATATCTGAGAATCCACTGAACTGCTTTCCAGTGTTTTTAAATGTGTCAAAAACATCAGATTTCCTCTTTATGCAATAAACCCATACCTTTCTTGTAGCATCATCAATGAAAGAAACATAATATTGTGATCCTCCAATAGAAGCTACCTGAGCTGGTCCCCACACGTCTGTGTGAACAAGCTCCAACTTGTGCTTCTTCTTTGTTGACCCAGTTTTGAGAAACCTCACTTTCTTCTATTTCCCAAAAATACAATGCTCACAAAAATCTAGATCTATGCTTTTCAAATCTGAAAGCTTACCTTTTGACTTAAGAACATTCATTCCATTCTCACTCATGTGACTAAGCCTATAGTGCCACAACTTTGCATCTACATCTGAAGTAGATAAAACAGAAGGAGAATAATCAGTAATACAAGTAGATAGATAAAGTGTACCTACTCTCTTACCTTTTGCTAATACAAGTGCACCCTTAGAAACTTTCCAAGATTTAGCTGTGAGAGTTACTGTGCAACCCTCATGACCCAACTTTTCTGCAGAAATCAGATTCCTCTTCAGGATGGGTACATGCATTACATCCTTCAACACCCATGTGTTGCCATTCCTTCAGCTGCACTTTTAATTTTCCAACAATTTTACAAGGCTCATCATCCCCTAAATAAACTTTTCCAAAATCTCCATGGACATAATCATTGAAAAAATCTCTATTTGGGGTTGCATGGAAAGAGGCAACAGAATCTAAAACCCATGATTCTACTTTATTATCCAAATAAAATATAAGAGCATCTTGTGCAACAATACCTACAACTTTTGCTTCTTTATTACCTTCATGCTGATTTTCTTTGTTATCCTTCAACTAACAATCTTTCTTTGCATGCCCTTTCTTTCCACAATTCCAACAGGTTATTCTTCCATTTCTGGATTTGGATCTACTTCCCATCTTTGACCTTGATTTCCCTTGCTTGACCTTCTCTCTTTGCCTTCCCCAGCTTTCAACACTTAAAGCATTACCTGATGTTTTCCCTGTGCTTTTCTTGCAAATTTCTTCATTCAAGATTACACTAACAACATCATCAACTTTCAAGATATTTGAAGCAGATGCAGTATTACTAACTGCCATTACCAAACTATGCCAACTTTCAGGTAAAGAGCATAAGATTAAGAGAGCCTTAATTTCATCATCAAAAACTATTTTGACTGAATTTAATTGATTTACTATTGTATAGAAATCATTAAGATGACTAGATACAGATCCACCTTCTTGCATTTACAAATTAAATAATTGCTTCATAAGATATACCTTATTCGAAGCTGAGGGTTTTTCATATAAATTTGCCAAAGAATCCATTAACTCTACCATTGTCTTTGCCTGTGATAAGTTGGAAAACACAGAAGCTGCCAGTCTCAACCTTATAGATCCAAGAGTCTTTCTATCAAGAACATTCCATTCTTCATCTTCCATATCTGTGGGCTTCCTTGAAACCTCACCCAACGGTAAATACAGATCTTTCTGATACAGATAATCTTCAATCTGCATCCTCCATAATTGATAATTTTTGCCATTGAATTTCTCCATTCTTAGTTTACTTTCTTTTGCCATTGCTTTGCTCCCACTCAATCAGAAACCCCTATGAGTGAATTCTGTAATCAACAAACACTAACACGCTCTGATACCAGTTGTTAGGATCTTAGAGTACAATTGATTACTTTTGTATAAGCAACTAAACACGGAATTGAAACCAGAAGTAATAAGTAACTAGAAATCAGAAACATATAAAAACACACTCAGATTGCTACAACAATCATGGAATAAGATTTTTTAATAATCTTCTTGATTCTTGCAGGTCTTCTTGATCTTGCTTATCTTTCTCAAATTACAATACTGCCCCATGGGTCTCTTAAATAGAATTGAAAGCAAACAATAATTAGAAAAACAAACTCAAGACTAATTTTAGTCCTTACATGCACACTAACTATTCTCCTAAAAATAGCAATTTTGGAAACACACAGAAGTCGGTGTTGGTCTGAAGATGACCGATGCCAGTCAACCCCTAACCAATGTCGGTTGTTTTTGATTGGTAACGGTTGACCCCTAACCGATGTTGGTTGGTTTTGACTGATGCCGATTACTGTGTAAGCCCAAAAACCTCAACATTAGCTCATTAGTGAAGCTTTTAGCTCCACAACTCAACACCAATTGATCTTTGCTAACAATATCATCCTTATCAGAGTCAGAGTTATGCCCAACATCATGTCCCTTTTCAAGAGGCTTGAAACCCTTAGCGCATTTCTCAAGTCCCTTATGAACACCCTTAACTTTTAAGATAAAGTTGTTAAGCCTTGAGGCTTGAATTTGGTTCAACAATCTATCCCTACCACTCTTGTTCCCATTTTCCATGAAGTTTTGAATAATGCCTATAAGACTATTGACATTTTTTATAATTAACTGTTCAAGACCATTTTGAAGCACACACTTATAACCTTCAACAAGTATTTTGCCAACAAGTTCAAAACACGGTGAGCTACTAGTACATAAGGAATCCTTATCCTTATTCTCAACTACCAAATCCTCTTGTTGAAAGTGATGGAGAGAGGATTTGAGTACAATGAAGAGTTCATCATTTATTTCATTCTCATTTTTTGAATATGAATAACCTACTAACATAGGGTCAAGATTAGAGGCATGTTCAAAATAGGCATCCTTTGAATAGTCTCCCACTAATATATTGATATCATAACATATGCCGCAGTCCCATGCCAGATTCCCCAGTATAATGGAGGGATAATTCTAGGAAATCCACCTGTGTCCAATAGAAAATTAGATGGTATCTTCATCATCTCAGATCTTATAAACTTCTCCATTTCCTTTTGTGGAATCTTCAATTGAAGATAAATCTACACAATAACAAGTCTCGTGATAACTTATATCAAGAAGTTAGCAAGTACACTACCCTTAAACTGAAAAACATCTATATTCCTTTCCTTCCAAAGAAACTACAAAATCTCAATTGAAAACACAAGCCATAGATTTTGAAATAAAATATGGGTTTTATTTTTGGGAGTCACATAACCAAAAGCCACATTGATTGATTTGATGTCACATGAGAAAACATTTGACCAAGCATTCAAATAGTTCTTTTTAAGGTCTTTATCCTTAGTTTTATTCGACTAAATACTAGTCACGCACCTAAAAGAAAGGAAGAAACCAATGAGCTAAAGTGTCATCATATTACATGAGTAATGACTTCGAGTTCTCACTCGAGGCACAAAGCCTAGACTGGTTCCTATTGATTCTACCACATAATGGTGGATAGACTGAACTCTAATTATACTTAAGAACTTGGTTTAGTTATATTTTCATTGTTACTATAGTTATCATTTTATATTTAACCATTCTACTCATTCCACACATTCCACATTCTTTTAATTAATACCATGGAAACGGATTAACACATTAAAATTTACAAATAGAAGTAGTAATTCCATTCATTTCATTTGAAGTAGATTACAAAGATATTTCAAAAACATTTCCCCAGTATTCTCTCTTTGTCTATCTACACACACACATCCACCTCTTTATAAACAAAGTTATTAGGTATTTATACATAATCTAACCCCTCTCAAGTTACATCATTAATACAAAAGAGATGACTAGCCAATGACTGTTTCAGAAAAAGAAGTCATGGTGAGCCATTACAACAACATCCTTTTGGCTCAGGCCTAACATCCCTATATAATCTCTTTATGCTAGATATTCTTATTTGTCTTCCTATCCTCTCATAAACTAGTACTAGATTTGTGCTTGGTGAGTCTCTGAAGCTTCTACAAGTTGTTTCATAACCATCTCTAATTCTTGTGCCCTTGTCCAATTCTTTCACTTTTATCTAAGTCATGTATCTTTTGTTCCTCATTTTATGCATCTTTTTCTTCTATATCTCACTCTTTTACACCAAGGTCCTCTACAACTCTCTTCCATTCCTCTCTATTGTGCCTCTCTCTTTGGCATCATTCTCTTCCGCATTGTGATTTTATGTGCTCTGGGTTCAAAACCCTTAGAATATATAAATATAAAATTTGGTGTCCAACAACACCCCCTAATAAACTGATAGTCCATCCCAAACTATGTTATAATTTTCTCAAATAACAAAAACTTGGAACTTGCCTGCTACACTTGGCATTTGAGCTCCTCCTATTGGTTGAGGGCAGTCTAAAGATTGGAGGTAATGACTTCCAACTCACCGTGTAAGCGCTTCATCTTCTCAAGTTGTTCTAGAAAATCATTAGCTTGAGTCATCAAAATCTTGAGCTGAGAAGTTACAGCATTGTGGGTATCCTTGAGTGGCTTGACTTCCACCAAAACTTGCCCTCGAAGGGATAAAGAGCTAACATTAAGCTTTTGTTGATGGATGATTATTTGTTTTTCCATTTTTTCTATGTCCTAAAATACCTTTGCACATTGGGCCTTATCCTTGATATTCAATGCATTCTCAATTAATTTTTGATGTCATTGCACCTTAGGTTACAATCATGCTTCCAAAATTTTATTTGCCCATGATAGGTTTATAAAAACCCCATCGATAATGGTAATAGTGATGCCCAATTTGGTCAAAAAAGTTTGGTGGATGTCTATGGCCTCTATAAATTGCTTTATTTCCCACAATTTCCCCTATTTGGGATTCACCTAATTTTTTCATTTTTTGAGAAAAAAGTCCACAAGCATCTCCAATTTATTGATGGCTTCATCAGTTATAAGAATACCATTAGTAATTGTTATCTCGCTCTTCAAAATTATCTGACAAAGGCCTAGTGTCCTTATTCGAGATGCCTTAATTGCATCTTCTTGTTGTCTAAGCACTTTGATTTCTTCTTCAAGCTTGCACCTTTTCTCATACTCTTCTCTATAAATCTAGACAACCTCCCGATGCTTTTGGTGAAGCTTGCCAACATCATTTCTATGAAGAATGTTTTAGCTAGTAACCTCTAAGAAAATTTTTATTAAGGTTGTGCCTGCTTGAGTTATAGAGCAATTAAGGGGATCCACCCAAAGAACATATGGAATATTTACCTCCACGATTAAATTAGTGTTGGCCTTTGGGAGCTCAAAATGACCTTTGTCATTGTATATATCCATAGCAAAAGACAACTCAAGTCAAGTTTATAAATTGGACTCATGTTCAAGGCAATAATCCCACATATACAATTGCTCGTCAAGAATTTCTTATTGGAATAGGGTACAATCAAAAAGGTCATCATTACCCACATTTATTTGCTATTATTGTTATTTTTCTTCTTGCATAGGTTCCTTGCCCTTTTGAGGGTCGTGCTCTAGATCTATAATTTTGGGGCTCTTTTCCATTGTTCATTGGTGTTGGCACCAAGGTCCTCTGCACTGGCGGCTACCCCTCTTCCTATTTATTCCTCAAAAGGCTTTGTACTTTCAATGTCCATTTGTGGTTCCTCAATAGTAGGTGTTCTTTTTTTGGCTTAGGAGTGCATTCCTTTTCAAGCTACACTTATAGAGATGTTTCACTTGGTTTAGGGATCACCACTTTGGGTGTCAAAAGCTCTTGCCCTAATTGGGTAGCTGGTTGTTAAGTAGAGATGTCATCCTTTTGTTCTATAGGTAACCCCTGAATCTTGTTGGCAATGAGGCCTTTGTCACATAGGAGCAGCCCTAGGTTTTTATTCATACGCCCTGCTAGAACTAGTGGGCTCAAGTATTGGCCTTTTCTCCTTCTTCCACACCTTTTATTTTACGTGTGTTTATCGGTAAGAGGGGAGAGGCTATTTCTCCACCTCTAGGCTTCATAATGTTTTCCTTTGTGTTCTGAGCATATATGAAACCAACCATATTTTTTCTTACATGATTATCTTGAAAGGATTAATATCAATTTTACCTGAATCATGGTGCTCTATGTATGCTTCCCTTCCCAAATAGACATATAGCTTACGAAGGGTATGAACTTTGATGTCAATCTTGTTAGCATCAATGTTCACTTGGCATGCATTTGTAATATGATTAATGTAAGCCATGAAATATTTTACAGTAAAAACATAAGGCAACTTGAGTAAGTCCTACAAGTTATTGGTGCTCTCCATCTAGATATGTGCAAACAAATAATGTTGCTTAACAACAAACTCAATGTATCATTCCATATTCATGGGCAAATCCTTGAGTATGCATCATTTATTCCTAAAATCTTCCTTCATCCCCTCAAACAAACCCTTCAACTTCGTCTTGTAGGAGGGTGTGATGGTGCCTGAACATATGAATTGTTTAAACCTCTCGGTAGAGGATTTGTGCTCTGGTGGGTAGACCCACTTCAGTTCTTTATCAGAATACTCTAGGACACCAATCTCATAAAAAAAAAAAAGTAAAAACAAAATCATGTCCTAGGGAAACTTGTGATTGGACAGTTGATGCACCTTTTCAGCATCTTCTTCAATTATCTCAGCAAAGTATTGGGAATAATTATACTTAGTTCCCTTGGCCATTTGAATTACAACATAAAGGTGGGCCATATCCACCTCCTTTATGTTGGGTTTATGAAATAAATTATTAATTAGTTTTTTTTTACATTTTGTTTATGTGGGTTGGTTTCACCCATTGGTTGGTTTTGTAACCAACTTCCCATGAAAAGCCTATAAAGCTTTTCATGTTCTTTATAAAAATCTCTTGAATGAATAAATTATTATATTTTGTGTGGAAATATGTATTCACAATGTAATTTATTCTTGTTATCTATTGATATCTGGGCCAACAATGGTATCAGATCCTGGCAAATTGAAGAGGAAGAGTGAAGAAATTTTTCAATCCATTTTAAAAAAAGAAAGATGGTACAATGGTACACATTTGATTTGTATAAAAATGTTCAAACATCTGATCTATACCAGCATCAAAGTAAATCTATAAATTAACTTAGCAGTTTAAAATTTTGTTTTCTATGGAAATTGGTGCACCAGCTCAGGCCTGTATAACAACTAGACAACAAGTTCTTCCATTTGTATGACAGCATAATTTATTTTCAAAATTAATTATTTATTGGTAGAAAACTAGTAAAATAGTGCTTCATGCTTCATGGTTGATACATACTTTTGTGCTGTATTTTTTTTTAATATTACATTTGATAAAAATTTGCATAATTTTGTAAGTTGTAATCTGAAAATGGTTGGTCATCCTCAAACTACTTCCCAATAAAGATTGGCCTCTAATAATTAGCAAAATACCCTCTATCTTGAATCTTCATAGTGAATCTTCATATTGTCAATTGTATAAAAAGAAATGTTCCAGAAATAAACTGTAGAAGAAGCATGTAATCCCAGCAAAATAACTGTGAAGCAAATGACAACCATAATGGAATGGCACGATAGAAGAAGTGTTTGTTGTCTTGGAAACCTAAAATAAAATAAGATTCCTTTTATTTATTTATTTATTTCAATAAAGCATGGGCTCCACCCAAAGAAACACAAGCTTAAATTCCATTTTTATTACAACATGAAAAGTTAATCCATTTGATTTTTAAAAAAAAATTACTGTACAAGTAACTTCTTTCCATTTGGAAAAATCAAAAATATTTATAATAAGTTACTTTTGTACTAATCATTTGGATGATGGGGAGTTGTCTACCCTAATTTATTTGGTCACAAACTTAAACAGAGGGCAAAGTTTCAAAGCATTTTGACTTTGAATTTTTTTAATAGTCAAATCGGTGATATAAGGGTGTATTAGTGACTTTTTGCAACAAATTTTTGACAAATCACTATTTTGTCTAAAAGTGGTTATGTACCCAGATGTTTCATAGGTTTTCAAAAGTTTTGGACACAAAAAAATAGTCAATTTTGTAATTTGAATTGTCCTTATATGATTATTACAACCAATATAATGAAATTTATGTATAAAGGTGCATTTTTGGTTGAATCCGACTCCTTCAAAATGAAAATTATCATAATATCACTTCATGTTTGTACTCTTAAAGACAACACCATCCATTACAAGTCCAAATATTCCTTTGATTGATACCATCTAAGTCACAATTGGAGGTTGGAGGATCCATTTAACGCTAGAGGACTATTCCCTTCTCCAGTTAGCTATTCGCTCAGAGTTTGGGTTCACTACTTGAATAACAATTTTGGGTTATGTTCTTGCTTTCAATTTCATTTTTGGCTTTCTATACCTGATATTCATGACATGGAGCAGACAGGATTAGGTATTTTTTTCTCTTGATGCATGGCTTCTCACCTCTCACCTGATAGGGGGAGAAGATTTAGGCATTGGTTAGACTTTGATCAATCATTAATGACAATATGAGTTGATAGGGGTTGCTAGCACCAATAGTGTTGAGCAAAGGTCATCAATGTTTGTTGAGCATTAGGATATGTGCCATAAAACATATGGGGTTTGTCACTTGGATGGGTTCCTATGTGGGTCGATGTAGTTAGACAATCTTTGATCAGGTTCTACTACAATACGATATGATGATCATAGGGGATGAGCATGCCTTGATCATGTTCATCAACCTTTTATGCCATAACTCACAAGGTAGGCTTTTGTATAGAGTGACATCAGTTTTGATCAGTACTAGGAGGTATAATGCACCACTTGCAATTATGACAGAGTTCCTTTGATGACTTTAGATTCATTGCTCTAAATATTTTCTATACCCTTTGGATCAAGGGGGAGTTTTTTGGGTTTATGATCCAATTTATTAATTAGTTTGATTTTACATTTTGTTTGTATGGGTTGGTTTCACCCGTTGGTTGGTTTTGTAACCAACTTTCCGTGAAAAGCCTATAAAGTTGTTCATATTCTTTGTAAAAACCTCTCGAATGAATACATTATTATATTTTGTGTGGAAATCTGTATTCACAATGTAATTTCTTCTTGTTATTTTTTGATATCTAGGCTAACACTTTAACCTAACCATGCCTCCTAGCTTAGTCATGGATAAGCGCATAACTACCCGAATGGAGAGATCTGAAAGACTTTTAATATACATGGCATGGCCTTCTTTCTTTTACTTCAAGGCCATTGTCATTTATCAATTGCATCTTGATCATTAATATTCACACTGATATTAGCCCCTAAACATAGTGACCATGTTACTTTGTTGATCTGTTGAAGAGTAATCCTCATTTTCACCCTAAAAAGTAAATATAATTCTCATGGATGTGCTAAATCAAAAAATGAAATGCTTCCTAAAGTATGGCAGTTGGAAGAGTTAAAGCATGCCAGCATCCTCCAACAAATTCTAAACTATAAGATCAAAGTGACCTTATTTCTAGTTAGAGCAAATATATTGTCAAAGCTTTCTAGTAATGTAATGAGATTTGAACTCTCAAATATTTAACTATTTTGACATCACCAACACATTTTTTTAATATAAAGCCAATTCTTTCTAGATCAAGAGGAATGTTATGACATATCTCGTAAACAACCACAACTCTCTTTCCATTGCATAATTGTGTCTATGTTGAAGACCTGGATTGTTTTATGTAAGCCATCTAGGAAATCAAAGAAATAATAGAACATGCCTTGATTTAGATAGAATAAGATTACTTCCAAGAAATCTATTATTTATAAAAGTAGTAGATATTATAGTTCATCCAAATTTTATTAAAATCATTCCATACATTTTATGAACCTATTTATAAATTTCTCAATAAATTCATAAAATGTATTGTATAATTTATGTGGAATTTTGATACATAGTTAATGGCTTCCTTTATAAAAAGAGATGTTAGGTTAAATTAGAGAATAATACCTGGATTGAGACATTCTCTCTATGTTTAAGAGAGAACAACAGACATATAAATCAAAACACCAATTGAAACTGTGAAAATAAGATCCTGATGTGTGTTGTGTATTTGGGAGTTAACTTTATGTGCATCCACCCAAGTTATAAAAAATCTACACAATAAACAAAAAAGTGAAAGTCACATCAACATACCCCCCAAAAAACAAAAAAGAACATTCAAGTTCTCAGTGTATAAATTTTAGTCAAGCATTACTTGGAAAAATGGTTGGATTTTGTTTGAGCAAGACACAAAAGGCATCCATTAACAATGAACTAAACCACCTAATCCATATTCTCCCTCAGGGCACATATGTATCGCAACAAAGGTAAAAATTGACCCATGTTGGTAAAATTTTGATGGATTTAGTACATATCCTACAAATGAAAACCCTGAAGGCAACTAATGTTTCTCAGCATCCATCTCAATCTCATCTTCTCAAGAAGAAAATGCAGAGCAACAAGTGCTTCCCACCATGATAGTAAGGAAATTTTGAAACTTGGATCTGTGTGTATAACACCACACTAGGATTTGTCTTAATTATATTTTGAAATGGGGTTCTTTTTATTGGAGTGAGAGTTAAAATTCACTTGTGAAGTTAAGATTAATTAGGAGTCAATTAATTAGTTGTTATGTGTCGAATATTTGCACACCTATTTTATGTGTGAAATATTCATATCAACTAATATTTGTTTCACACAACAAATTATTTGTTATGCGTAACAACCTTTATGCATATTTAATAGTCACTCCTATTGCTTAGCCCAGACCAGTGGAGAGAGAGATATGTATATGTTTGTATTAATATTTTGAGTAAATAATACAAAGATTAGTTTGTGCTTTAAAAAAAAACTTGTTGGGAGTTGAGCTGGCCATTTTTCCCAAAAGGTACACATATTTAAGAAACCGCTACCATCCCAATTAAGGACCAACAAGAGTATGTTAAACCATGTCACAAATCCCTAAGGGAGATGTTGGACATGTTTCAACAATCTCCCCCTCAGTGTTACCCAAGGGGATTCGAACCCATGACCCTGCTCTGATACCACTTGTTGGGAGTTGAGCTGGTCATTTTCCCCAGAAGGTGCACCTATTCAAGAAACCACTACCATTCCAATTAAGCACTAATGGGAGGCTATTAAACCATGTCACGAATCCATTTCAATCTCATATTTTGATCATTTTTGGTGGAGTAAGAAGAATTCTTGGTGAGGACACTAAAAACATCATTCCTCCACTATTTAGCTTCTTCGACCGCACATTGCTCCTCCTACCTATTGATGTTCCTTATTGTTTGAGCTCCTTGCACCACTTGGTGATATTATTATAGTATGGAACTTTTGTTTTTAGTCACACTAAGATTCATGGAGATTTTTTTCTTCATGTGTGTGCTCCATGATTGAGCACTTTCTTCTTCGGTTGTATGACTATCCCATCATCACTAGGGACATAATTCTTGAGATATTTCATATCTATATCTAATTTTTGGCAATCTCCTTTAGATGTTTTGGTGGATCTTATTCTCCTTTTGGAGCGTAGCTAGTCTAGTGTATCCTAGTGTTAGCATTTTGATGTTTGCATAGTGGGATTAGCCCACTCATTCAGATCATTTATGAGTCACTACACCCATTTCAACATTATGGGGGGGGGGGGGGGGTGTGCATACTTATTTAGGTGTTGTGCTTCTTTCTAGCCCTTGGTGCACCACACTTTCTTTTGGAGGTAGTTGATTCAATGCATCTTTTGTTCAATAGGCTTCATTCCATTGAGTGCACCTACTATAGGTTTGTGTTAAGATTTTGAGTCGTACTTCTTAGGATGCCTTGCAGAATATGTTCTCTTCTTCACTCTCACTATGGTTCTACTATTTTTCGGGCACTTTGTGGTGATACATTTCATCCTTGGTGACTCTTTTTTCCTAGTTTGGTGGTCAGTGTTTTTACAGAGTGAGCCTCGTATAGAGTACCAGTTCCTATTTGACTTGGCAGTTATAATGACTCAACTACCATGTATTTTGGTAAGATGGATTGGTTACCATAGGGACAATTTGTATTTCACTATGATTTGTACATGGGTACTTGATCAAGCCTTGTTGTTGGGACCCATTCAGTCTCTTTGCTTTCTATTTTCTTACTCCTTATTTAGTGCTTAAGGGAGGGTGTTGGAGTGAGCGTTAAAATTCACTTGTGAAGTTAAGCTTAATTAGGAGTCAATTAATTAGATGTTATGTGTCAAATATTTACACACATATTTTATGCATGCAAATATTCCATATCAACTAATATTTTTTTCACATAACAAATTATTTGTTGTGTGTAACAAACTTTATGCCTATTTAATAGGCACTCCTACTACTTCTCTAAAATAGGTGGAAGAGAGAATGGTTGCAGATTGTATTATTCACTTGAAGAGATATTGGAGACTACTTGTGCATAATATTTTTCTGATGGCTTTTCTATTTTTGTGGTAATGGTTTACAAGAGAGATCCATCTGGTTATGAGTTCTATATGAACCCCAACACTTTTATAGTTGTGAATACTAAAATAAAATTAGAATACTCATCAAATTTGCTTGCCACCCACATAATGGTTGCCAATGGGTATTTTTGGATAAAGTAAGACTAAAAATTGGGAATCTGATTGACGTAATTTGGAAAAATGGAATCATAATGGCTTACATAACTAGAAAATAAATCTAGATCAAACAATGGGAATCTAATTTATAAAAAGTAATTTAAGGTGATATATTCAATGTCTAGAACAAATAAATTTAGGAGTAAACAAGACTTACAATGTAAAATTAAAAGTATAAAACTACATCATGGTGACATCAATACTACATAATGAAAAAAAGACCTATGTCATAGGCACCTCTAGCTATGTAGAAATAGGAGTTGGGGAGATATTAAACGTATCTCTCCATCTACCTTTATGGGGGTGCAATTCATCCAGGATAGGTTCCTCATCATCTTGTTTTTTATTTTCTTCCTTGATTTCTTCAGTTTGATGGTGCAGGGGTGAAGTGACAAGTGTCAATCCAATAAATTTCCCTTAAACATCTCTCCCTGGAGGAACAAACCCAAAACATCCATAGGTGGCTTATGGCATTGACCAACCTCCATGACCCCATGAGGGTGAAAATCATTAATGGGGATGATGGCTGGAAAAGGAAGAACAACTCTATGATATGCGATAGCCTCTAGGATGTCTTATTGATGTGTATTCAAGGGAACTTTGTTGATAATGCGTGGGGCATTGACCTAGTGGCCAATGAGTGTTCAAAGACGTTCCACTTCTAAGGTTACCTTTTTTGCTTCCACTTGAATCTATAACATAACATTAGACAAGATAGTAATTTTGTTATCAATATAAAAATTTTTATCAAGATGCTCTTTGTAAGAGTGTTAATACAAGTCTGAGTATCCAGAAGATGCAAAAAATTGAGTAAAGAAACCATATATAGGTTGTTGGTATAAAATGTTATTTACACCATATACTTAAGTTTAGTTAGGTTAGTATTTTACCTAGAGTGTTTATTTCCTATTATTTAGGAAATATGTGGATATTAATGCTTGTCCTACATGAGGTTATCCACTTGCATGTGAAGACAAGTGTGGTAGTTGCACATGTGTGCATCCATGTTGTGTCTTTGACCACATGGGTGCACTATTCATTTGGCAATTGGTCCCTTTTAAAATTGCAAAATTTAATCCATATCCTCTCCCTCAATGTTATGAATAAGAGGGATTCATGTAGTTTGAGATAGAAGAAATCGAGGAAGAGAGAAGATTGAGATTGAAGATGACTCTATTGGAGTAAATTGTGAAATGTTTTTAATATAATAGATTCAATTTATCTATCATAATTCTATTATTATGAATTTGTAATTCAATTTCTGTATTTGAATGCAATCTCCATGTTTTGGTTTAAGTTGTATGGATCTTTTGTTATAGCAAGATCTTGACATGCTTTTTGTAGATAGTGTAAGTTCTTCAATTTTCCCTTAAAATTTCAACACGGGGCAAATCTAGCCCCAAATAAAGTATCAAGAACCATTCAAGTATTACACAAAGCTTACACTATAAAGAAAAGGCAAAAATAACCAACAAAAGATCCCCAAAAAGGACCAATTCAGGACCAACAACTAATAGTACTCAAGTAGCATGTCCTAGTTGAACTTTGCTAAGAGTATCATCCTTATCAGAGTTATTCCTAAAATCATCATGTCCCTTTTCAAGAGGCTCAGGGACCTTAGCATAATTCTCAAGTCCCTTAATTATCCCATCAGGTCCCTTATGATCACCCTCAACTTATAAGATCAAGTTGTTAAGCCTTGAGGCCTAAATTTGGTTCAACACTATGTCCCGACCACTCTTATTCCCATTTTCCATGAAGTTTTTAATCATGCCCATATGATTATTCACATTTTTTTCAATTAACTATTCAAGACCATTTTGAAGCACACTCTCATAACCTTCAATAGGTATTTCACCAACATGTTCAAAACATTGTGAGATACTAGAACACAAGGAATCTTTATCTTTATTCTCAACTACCAAATCCTCTAGTTGAAAGTGATGGAGAGAGGATTTTTCAATATAGTGAGAAGTTCATCTTTGCTTTCATTCTCATTTTCTAAAAATGAATCCCCTACTAACATAGGGTCAGGATCAGAGGTATGTTCAAAATAGGCATCCTCTAAATAATCTCCCACTCATATTCTGATATCATAACATATGTTGCAATCCCATGCAAGGTTCTCAAGTTTGGTGGAAGGCTCATTCTAGGAAATCCACTTGTGTCCAATAGAAAATTGAATTTTATCTTCATCAACCTAGATCTTAGAAAATTCTCCATTTCTATTTGTATAACCTTCAACTTAAGATAAATCTGCACAACAACAAGTCTCACAATAACTTATATCGAGAAGTTAGAAAGTACCCTACCCTTAAACTGAAAAACATCTAAATTCCTTTGCTTCCAAAGAAACCACAAAATCTCAGTTGAAAACACAAGCCATAACTTTTGAAATAAAATATGGGTTTTATTTTTGGGAGTCACAACCAAAATCCACATTGATCAATTTGATGTCACATGAGAAAACATTTGACCAAGCATTTAAACAATTCTTCCACACATAAATAGAAAAACAACAAATAAATAAAAGATGTTCAATACTTTCAGTCTCATTGAATAGAGGACAACATAGACTACAAAAATAGACTTAACTAAAACATCACCCACAACAAGCTTATTGTGAATAAGCAGCCACCTAAAACAAGACTTATTAGGTTCTAAACATTTAGACCAAATAACATCAAAACCTATATTTCAAGATATAAAAGAGGTCATAAACATTCCATTTATTATTAATACTAAGGAAAGTACTTTCAGTGAAAGAGAGCTTATGGTATAAAATTTTAGTATAAAATTCTTCAAGTGGAGGTCAATTTAGCCACTTGATACTTTCCTAGAATTCCTAATCCCCCTCTAAAATAGAAATTGAATTGTTGTTGTGCAAAAATCTAGTAAGGAAAGTATAGGTTATTTGAGTAGATATAATTTGAAATATGTGTCTAATCTCTATCCATGAGACCCACATTCCCTACAAAAAGAGGTCACTGAGAGTTTTTAAGCTCTTAGAATGCTACACAAGAGCAAAGCATCCTCTAGCCAAGGCCAAAGGGAAATCGTTGACCTTCAGGTTCCACCAAAAATATTTATATCCCTAGGACCATAACCCCAGGCCATTGAAAATGGATTTCACCACAGAAAATTAATTAACTCTTTCCCAAACATTCCAAATTGATTGGAAGATAGAAAAACCAACCACTTTAATAGGAGAGGATTCAATTGGAATATCATAAATGTGCAACCCATTACATTGTTGGTTTCCTTTAGGATAACCTTTGACCATGTTTTTACAAACCAGGACTTTCCAAGGTTCATCACCTTTGAAGGCTTTGATGATATATTCATTTAAAAACCAAAGTAATACATTTAAGTCTTAAATCATTTAGGCCTAACCCACCAATTGTCTTAAGCTTGCAACAAATGTCCCATGTAATAGTATGTCAATTTTTGTTCCCTTTTCCATCAGACCACAATAATACATAATAATCTTATGAAGCTTGTTAAAGTGTGTCATGTTGAACAACTAAATAGGAAGAGTAATAATTTTTGTAGGAAGAGAGGATTTTCTGGAAAAAAATTATTCTTTTAGGCAGGGAATTCAAATGTCCATTCCATTTCCAAATTTTATTATTTATCTTCACATATAGCCAATCCCACATTTCTTTAAATGAAAGAGATACAGAGAAGGGTATCCTTAGATATCTAACCCAATGCTTGGGACCTTTCCAAGCCCATCCAAACTCAACCAAAGACATGAGGGTTTTGATTCCAACCAATTATACACGACTTGTGGTAAGTAACTAAAGAGCCAAAGGCAGAGCAGTACACATCCAATTTAGAGGTGATCTACTGATGATTTGTTTTTCAAAGACAAGGAGGAGAGTAGTATCATCTACAAATAACACATCTAAGAGCTTAGACTTGTTAGGTAAATAAATGCATGTCACATGTTGACCTAAAGAGGTATCCCTTAGTAATTAATGGATCAATAATAGTTTTTAAATAGGGAAGGGACCAGAGGACACCCTTGCCTAATAGAGTG
The DNA here is from genome assembly GCA_037957365.1 of Torreya grandis. Lineage (NCBI taxonomy): Eukaryota > Viridiplantae > Streptophyta > Pinopsida > Cupressales > Taxaceae > Torreya > Torreya grandis. The sequence continues at coordinate 1,488,771 of JARHVA010001033.1, read as the reverse complement.
TTATAAATTGATAGGTTCAATAAGGGTGCCATTAAATTCAATAATTGTTAAAACATCTTTGAACAAAACATTGACCATTCTACAAAACTTATCTTGAAAATCAAAAGCATGGAGCATAGTGTCAATAAACAACCACTCAATTTTGTCATAAGCCTTTTCAAAGTCAAGGAGGATCATTCCCACATTTTAATTAGAGTTTTGGGCCCATTGCATGTCTTATCAACTAGAGAAAATTTTGTCAAAGATGTATCTTCCTTCCACAAACCCTGTTTGGGTGTCAAAGATAATATGGGGAAGTAGAGAAGAGACTCTCCTTACAAGCATCTTTTCAAGGATTTTTTAATAAATATTCAGAAGGTAATCAGTCTCCAATTTTTAACCTGATATTGATCCCATTCTTTAGGCATAAGCTTAACCACACCTATGTTGATGTCAGGACCAAGGGAACCAACCTCCATAGCCTATTTATATACATTAAGGCACTCCTTGGCAATCCATTCTTTATTACACTTATAAAATTATGCTTGGAAACCATTAATTCCAGGATCCTTATCATTATTAAAAGAATCAATGGCACTCAATACTTCATCTAGAGAGAAGTCACTGTCAAGAAATTTTGCTTATACTAAAGATAATTTTTAGGAATGCTATTAGAGCATAACTTTCTACTCATCTCAATATTTTTATTAGAGCCATCTGAGGAGAATGACTTGGAATATAATGCAAATAAGAAATTTTTTATTTCACTAATATTATATATAGATACACCTCCAATGTCAAGAAACTAATTCTTTTTGTCTACTATGTTTAGCTTTGAGGAAATTGAAAAAATAGTTAATTCCTTTATCCCCCATTTTTATCCAGTTAACTCTAGATCTAATTTGAAACCCTCTAGCAATATATTATTTTTCATTCTAATATTACGCTTGAGGGTCACCAATATACTCACATTGGAAAGGCCACCCTGAAGAGTATTTTCACTTAGAATCAATTATTCGTGGGAGTCTCTAAACAAAATTCTCCTTCTTTTAGCCTTGACTTGATTGTACCTTCTCATAAACTGTTTGCTCAAATCCATACAATTGTTTTAGGTACCAATGTCAGAAGAAATGTTACTCATTGTTTTAGAAATGTTCTAGGAAGTTTAGATACCTTCTCTGCACTCTCTATCATACAAGTGAGAAATATTGAGTTTATACATGCCTTTCCACTCATCTTTATCACTGTCTCCCTCAGATTTAAGAGAAGTAATGATTATAATGGATGATGGTCAAAGATAGTATAGGGAAGGACATCAACTAAATTTCTCCCAGAGCCATGTTGAAGGCTAAAAAAGTCCTTGTGCAAGTAAAACCTATCCAGTCTAAAATAGACTCTTTTATTATTGGCTTCATTATTACACCAAATGAACCAAATTCCTTTGCTACAGGATTTAGATTTGCCAATGGGTTCTTTGATAATATAGATACGCTTCAATTTTTACTAAAAGAAGAGCTCATTATCTTTCCATGAGAGGGGTTTATCACCTTGCTTATCTTCTCTTTTCTCAATCATGTTAAAATCACCACCCACAATCCAAGGGAGATTCCTAGGATTGGAAGCCATCTAGTTCCAAAACTTAGTTATTTCTTTGTAGGCATTAATGGAATAGACATTACAAATGCCAAAGGTCTAAGATTGTTGATTGTAGATCACCCAGACAACTCTTTAGCAAGGAGAGCATCCATGATCAACAAATGTGTTTGCCCACACAGGATTGATGAGAATAGGGGCACCCCCTTTACCTCTAGGGTGGTTAGTATATAAGTGAACACAATTTGGCTAGACAAAATTCAATACCAAATCTAACTTGGGTGCAGTCTCCTTAACTTTTTGTAGAAAAATAAAATCAATCTGCTCTCTCAAATTCCTAAACTACCTGACAATGGGCCTTCTATCAAACATTTCAAGACATCTAACATTCCAACTTACAATTTTCATGGACAAAAGCAAAAACTATTTCTCTTGTCCTGGGGACTTAGATCCTCCTTTATTCTGGTAAAGCCTAGTGAAACACTAAGGGACTTTATTTTTTTTATCCTTAAGCTTCTTATTTAAGTCTTCAGGATTGAAATGAGAAGCTACTTTAAATATTTTTCCCTCGTCTATTAAATAAAAACTTTGTATATTGGATCAAGCGTTCTTTGTTTTAATCTTCTTGCTCCCAATTTTATTCTTTGATTTAGGCTTCTAATCAACAGTGTCCAGCTGAGCCAAAGGAGCAATTTGTATTAAAGGGGGGTCAATTGTAAAAAGGTGTATTTTGCTTAAGGTGGGAAATTTTAAACTTTGTAAAATTTATGAGGGGTCATTCATTAAAGTGGTGAAACATTATTTAAAAGGGGGGACCTTCTCAAGAGGTTCAATTCTTGTGTTATTATTGGTACAATTTTAGGCATCCATGTTCTATTTATATTATTTATTAAAGACAAAGGGTGTGCTTCCGATATCATAGGTGGTGAGACCCCATCTCAAAACACTTCATTTTTGTGTGATTTTTACATAGGACATATTTTTAGCAGAGTTTGACATGTCCCATTCTTTCAGAGTGTTTTGTCCTCTTTTGTGCCATTTATTATACTCATAGACACATGTTTAGTGGTAACTAACGTCCCTATGTGGCCATTTTTGCCATTATTGGTTTTTCATGACTCTAAGTATGGATTTTTGTATATCTAAACCAATCATCTCCTCAAACTACACCACATGAAAAACCAAAATGTATATGTACTCACAGATGAAGGGATTGTGGAGAGTCATCCTTGGTGACTTTCCTATTTTTATAGATGAGGATGATATTGTGTGGCTTGCCTCTATACAAAAGGAGGCACTTGTATTCATTCATCTCCATGTTTTAGATTGTTTATAGTCTCATATTAAGCATGCCACATCATCGAAGGAAACATGGAACATTATTTCTACATTATTTCATGAGGTAACTTAACCTCCACATGTTCCTCTTTCTCTCCTCCCTCTTGTAATGATGATTATTTTGTGGGTGATAGTGTTTATCCACCATATTCTCCTAGTTGTGAGGATGTTAATCTTGATGGTGATTTACATGAGGACTCTTTGGCATATTCATCTTCTCCTATTAGGTATATCCTCTCTCCATTGTTAGTAAGGACATTTTTTTTGAGGATGAGACTATTATACCACCCCTTCCTACTAATCATGATGTTGATTTGAGTATTAGTGGTCACTTGGATGAGGTATCTACACCTACACATACTAATGCAAATTTTACTATAATGGTTTTTGCTCTTAATTTTTATTTTGGTATGAATCTTGATAGTACCCTACCAAATCCTAAGAAACACATTAATCCTATGGCCTCTTTACATAGCACTTTAAGAAGCAAATAGGAAACTTTTGATGCAAAATTCTCTTATGTGCACTCCCTAATTCATGGAAAGGATGCCCTAATATGTTCTCTATAAAAAAAACTAGTTGTCATTAAAATTTAGTTTATCATTCCATCATGTAGTGTTACTAAATATAGTATGCATCCACTCGATGTGATTTTATAGTGTGACTTACAAAATTTTGAGAAGCCCATTGTTCCTACTACTTCTCTTGTTGTAGATGATAATTTTTTGCCTTCTATTGTTTCACACTCTACATATCCCACTCTAGTTCTACCTGCATATATGTCTATTTCTTTTGAGTAGCATACCACTGGATTTGGTTCCCACATGATTCCCTCCATGGGTCACACTACTTGACTTATAGGAATTTGGAAACATCTACAAGGCATTTCTTTCCCTATCCATCTTGTTACATGGTTTACTTAACATGGCCTTGCTTATGATGAAGGTGTTTTATCTTCATTGGAATTTATGGATAGAGTGCCATATTTTGTTTACTTCACTCTTTGTGAGGATTACGAGATACATATGGGATCTTCTCCACCTTCACTCAGGCCTAAGAAACAAGAGATTACAAAGGTTAAACATGATCTCCCTGACACTTATTTAGATATTACCTCATATTCTTATACCATGGAATTTGTACCCACACATATGTAGATATCTTTATCTACCATTTATATTCATTTGGGGTGGATTTTTTAATCATTCTTGGTGGCATAAGAAGCATTCTTGGTGAGGACACTACAAAGATCTTTACTCCACTATTCAACTTCTTTAATTGCACATTGTTCCTCCTACCTATTAATGCTCATTATTTTAGATCCTTGATTAGGTAGATGTGTTATTTTTTAGCATACATCTCTCATTTCATAGATAATATACTCCACATATTGATTTCATTATGGAGTTTCTTGCATTACCTGTGATATTGCTATAGGATGGGAATTTTGTTTGTAGTCACACTGGGATTCATGGAGATTTTTTCTTCATGTGTGTGCTCCATGATTGAGCACCTTTTTCTCTAGTTATATGTCTATCCCATCATCACTAGGGACATAATTCTTGAGATATTTCATTTCTATATCTGATTGTTGATAGTATCCTTCAGATGTTTTGGTGGAGTTTGTTCTCCTTCTGAAGTGTAACTACTCTGGTGTAGCCCAGTGTCAGCATTTCAATGTTTGCATAGTGAGATTGGCCCACTCAATAAAATGGTTTTTTGAGTCACTACACCCATTTCATCATTATAGGGAGGTTGTGTGCACATATTGATTTAGGTGTTATGCTTATTTCTATCCCTTCATGCACCACATTTTATTTTAGAGGTAGTTGATTGAGTGCATCTTTTGTTCGATGGGATTCATTCCATCAAGTGCACCTACTACAAGTTTGTGTTGAGATTTTGAGTTGTGCTTTTTGGGATGCCTTGCAACATATGTTCTCTTCTTTGATCTCAATATGGTTCTACTAGTTTTTGGGCACCTTGTGGTGGCACATTTCATCCTTGGTGACTCTTTTTCCCAATTTGGTGATCAGTGTTTTAACAGAGTGAGCCTCATATAGAGCACCAGTTCCCCTTTGACTTGGTGGTTACAGTGAGTTGACATCCATGTATTTTGGTAAGATGGATTGGTTACCATAGGGACACTTTGTATTTCACTATGATTTGTACATGGGTACCTAATCAAGCCTTGTTATTGGGACCCATTCAGTCTCTTTGATTTCTCTTTTCTTACTCCCTATTTTGCGCTTAAGGGAGGGTGTTGGAGTGAGTGTTAAAATTCACTTGTGAAGTTAAGCTTAATTAGGAGTCAATTAATTAGTTTTTATGTGTTGAATATTTTTCAACCTATTTTGTGCGTGAAAATATTCCATATCAACTAATATTTGTTTCACACAATAAATTATTTATTGTGAGTAAAAATCTTTATGCCTTTTTAATAGGCACTCTTATTAATTCTCCAAAACTAGTGGAAGAGAGAATGGTTGCGGATTGTATTATTCACTTGAGGAAATAATGGAGACTACTTGTGTATAATATTTATCTGATGGCTAGGTTATTTATGCAATAATGGTTTAAAGGAGAGATCCTGCTAGTTATGAGTTTTATATGAACTCCAACACTTTTATAGATGTGACTCTTAAAATAAAAATTGAATACTCATTGAATTTGCCTATCGCCCACATAATGGTTGCCAATGGGTATTCTTGGATAAAGTAAGACCAAAAATTGGGAATTTGATTGATGTACTACGGAAAAATGGAAGCATAATGGCTTACATAACTAGGAAATAAACAAAGATCGCATAATAGGAATATATTTTATAAAAATTAGGATAAGGCGATATATTCAATATCTAGAACAAATGGAGTAAATAATACTGATGGTGTAAAATTAAAAGTACAAAACTACATTATGGTTACATCAATACTACATAATGAAATAAACCTATGTCATAGGTACCCCTAGATATGTAGAAAGAGGAGGTGGGGGGCTATCCAACGTATCTCTCCATCTACCTTTATGGGGTACAGTTCATCGAGTATAGGTTCCTAATCATCTTATTTTTTATTTTCTTCTTTGAATTCTTCAATTTGATGATGCGGGGGTAAGTGACAAGCATCAATCTAATAAAGTTCCCTTAATCATCTCTCCTTAGAGGAACAAACCAAAAACATCCATAGGTGGCTTATGACACAAACCAACCTTCATGAGCCCCTAAGGGTGAAAATCATCAATGGCAATGATGATTGGAAAAGGATTAATGACTCTACAATATATGATAGCCTCCAAGATGTCTTGTTGATTTGTATCAAGGGGAACTTTATTGATAATGCATGAGGCATTGACCTAGTGGCCAATGAGTATTCAAAGAAGTTCCACCTCTAAAGCTACCTTTTTTGCTTCCACTTGTATCTATAACATAACATTAGACAGGATAGTAATTTTATATCAATATAAAAAACTTTATCAAGATGCTCTTTGTAAGAGTGTTAACATAAGTCAAAGTATCAAAAAGATGCAAAAAATTAAGTAAAGAAACCATATACAGGTTGTTGGTGTAAAATGTTATTTACACCATAGGCTTAAGTTTAGTTAGGTTAGTATTTTACCTAGAGTGTTTATTTCCTATTATTTAGGAAATATGTGGATATTAATGTTTGTCCTACATGAGGTTCTCCACTTGCATGTGAAGATAAGTGTGGTAGTTGCACATGTGTGCATCCATGATGTGTCTTTAACCACATGGGTGCACTATTCATTTGGAAATTGGTCCCTTTTCACATTGCCAAATATGATCCACATCCTCTCCCTCGATGCTATGAATAAGAGGGAATCATGTATTTTGAGATAGAAGAAATGGAGGAAGAGAAGATTGAGATGGAAGATGACTCCATTGAAGTAACTTGTGAAATGTTTTCAATAGAATAGATTTAATTTATCTATTATTATGAATTTCTAGTTCAATTTTTGTATTTGAATGCAAGCTTCATGTTTTGTTTTAAGTTGTATGCATCTTTTGTTGTAGCAAGATCTTGACATGATTTTATGTAGATAGTGTAAGTTCTTCAGTCTTCCTTTCAAATTTCAACATGGGCCACATGTAACCCTAAATAAAGTATCAAGAACCATTCAAGTATTACACAAAGCTTACACTATAAAGAAAAGGCCAAAATAACCAAAAAAAGACCACTAAAAAGGACCAATTCAGGAACAATAGCTAACAGTGCTCAATTAGCATGTCCTAGTTGAACTTTGATAATAGTATCATCCTTATTAGAGTTATTCCCAACATCATCATGTCCCTTTTCAAGAGGCTTAGGACCCTTAGCACAATTCTTAGGTCCCTTATGATCACCCTCAACCTATAAGATCAGGTTGTTAAGCCTTGAGGCCTGAATTTGGTTCCACACTCTGTCCTTACCACTCTTATTCCCATTTTCCATGAAGTTTTGAATCATGCCCATGAGATTATTCACATTTGTTTCAATTAACTATTCAAGAACATTTTGAATCACACTCTCATAACCTTCAACATGTATTTCACCAACATGTTTAAATCACTATGAGCTACCAGTGCATAAGGAATCTTTATATTTATTCTCAACTACCAACTCCTCTTGTTGAAAGTGATGGAGAGAGGATTTCAATACATTGATGAGTTCATCTTTTCTTTCATTCTCATTTTCTAAAAATGAATCCCCTAATAACATAGGGTCAGGATTAGAGGTATGCTCAAAATAGGCATCCTTTGAATAGTCTCCCACTCATATTCTTCTATCATAACATATGTTGCAATCCCATGCAAGGTTCCCAAGTCTGGTGAAAGGCTCATTCTAGGAAATCTACTTGTGTCCATTAAAAAATTGAATTTTATCTTCATCAACCTAGATCTTAGAAACTTCTCCATTTCTATTTGTATAACCTTCAACTTAAGATAAATATGCACAAAAACAAGTCTCACAATAACCTATATCGATAAGTTAGAAAGTACCCTACCCTTAAACTGAAAAACATCTAAATTCCTTTGCTTCCAAAGAAACCATAAAATCTCAGTTGAAAACACAAGCCATAGCTTTTGAAATAAAATATGGGTTTTATTTTTGGGAGTCATAACCAAAAGCCGCATAGATCGATTTGATGTCACATGAGAAAACATTTGACCTAGCATTCAAATAGTTCTTCCACACATAAATAGTAAAAGGGAAAATAAATAAAAGATGCTCAATACTTTCAATCTCACTGCACAAAGGATAACATAAACTACCAAAACCAGACTTAGCTAAAACATCACCCACAACAAGCTTATTATGAAGAAGTAACCACCTAAAACAAGACTTCTTAGGTTCTAAACATTTAGACCAAATAACATCAAACCTATATTTCCAAATATAGAAGAGGTCACAAACATTCCATTTATTATTAATACTAAGTAAAGTACTTTTAGTGAAAAAGAGATTGTGGTATAATATTTTAGTATACAATTCTTCAAGTGGAGGTTAATTTATCCACTTGATACTTTCCTAGAATTCCTCCTCCCCCTCTAAAATTGAAACTAAATTGCTATTATGCAAGGCTCTAGAAAGGAAAGTATACGTTCTTTGAGTAGACAAAATTTGAAATATTTATCTAATCTCCACCCATGAGACCTACCTTCCCTACAAAATGAGGTCATTGAAAGTTTTTAAACCCTTAGAATGCCACACAAGAGAAAAGCATAATCTAGTCAAGGCCAAAGGGAAATTGTTAACCTTCAGGTTCAACGAAAAATATTTATATCCCTCGGACCTCAACCCCAGGTGATTGAAAATGGATTTCACCACAACCAAATAATTAACACTTTCCCAAGCATTCCAAATTGATTGGAAGATAGAAAAACCAACCACTTTAATAAGAGAGGATCCAACTAGAATATCATAAATGTGCAACCCATGCCATTGTTGGTTTCCTTTAGGATAACCTTTGACCATGTTGTTACAAACTAGGACATTCCAAGGTTCATCACCTTTGAGGGCTTTGATGATCTATTCATTTAACAACCAAAGTAATACCTTTATGTCTTAAATCATTTAGGCCTAACCCACCAATTGTCTTAAACTTGGAACAAATGTCCCATGCAATAGTATGTCATTTTTCATTCCGTTTTCCATCAGACCACAAGTAATACATAATAATTTTATGAAGCTTGTTAAAGTGTGTCATATTTAAAAACTAATAGGAAGAGTAATAATTATTTTAGGAAGAGAGGATTTTCTAACAAATTTGTATTTTGTTAGGTAGGGAATGAAAATGTCCATTCCATTTCCAAATTTTATTGTTTATCATCACATATAGCCAATCCCACATTTCCTTAAACAAAAGAGATATAGAGAAGGGTATCCCTAGATATCTAACCCAATGCTTGGGACCTTTGCAAGCCCATCCAAACTCAAGCAATGAATCATGAGGGTTTTCATTCTAACCAATTATATATGACTTATGGTGAGCAACTAAAGAGTCAGAGACAAAGCAGTACACTTCTAATCTAGAGGTGATCTACTAATGATTTGTTTTTCAAAGACTAAGAGAGTAGTATCATCTACAAATAACACATCCAAGAGCTTAGACTTCTTAGGTGAATAAATGCATGTCACATGTGGACCTAAGGAGGCGTCCCTTAGTAAGTAATGGATCAACAATAATAACAAATAGGGAAAGGACCAGAGGACACCCTTGCCTAATAGAGTGTTACAGATTGATAGGTTCAGTAAGTGTACCATTAACTTAAATAATTGTTAAAGCATCTTGGAACAAAACATTGACCGTTCTACAGAACTTATCTTGAAAAGCAAAAGCATGGAGCATAGTGTCAATAAACAACCACTCAATTCTATCATAAGCCTTTTCAAATTCAAGGAGGATCATTCCCACATTTTGATTAGAGTCTTGGGCCCATTGCATGCCTTCCCAAATAGAGACAAGGTTGTCAAGGATGTATCTTCCTTCTACAAAACCTATTTTTGGTGTCAGAGATAATATAGGGTAGTAGAGAAGAGACTCTCCTTACAAACATCTTTGTAAGGATTTTATAAGAATTATTTAGAAGGTAATTGGTCTCCAGTTTATGACTTGATATTGATCCCCTTCTTTAGGGATAATCTTAACCACGCTTATGTTGATGTCAGTACCAAGAGAACCAACCTCCATAGCCTGTGTATATACAACAAGGCACTCCTTGGCAATCCATTCTTTATTACACTTATAAATTATGCTTGGAAATGATTAATGCCAGAAGCCTTATCATTCTTAAGAGAATCAATGGCACTCAATACTTCATCTAGAGAGAAGTCACTATCAAGGAATGTTGCTTGTACTAAAGAGAATTTTTTAGGAATGTTATTAGAGCATATCTTTCTACTCATCTCAATATTTTTATTAGATCCATCTAAGGAGAACAACTTGGAATAGAATACAAATAAGACATTTTTTTATTTCACTAATATTATATATAGATACACCCCCAATGTCAAGAAACTGAATATTTTTGTCTACTATGTTTAGCTTTGAGGAAATTGAAAAAATAGTTAATTAATTTATCCCCCATTTTTATCCAATTAAGTCTAGATCTGATTTGAGCTCCTCTATAAATATACTATTTATCATTCTAATATTACGCTTGAGGGTTACCAATCTACTCACATTGGAATGGTCACCCTGAAGAGATTTTTCACTTGGAATCAATTGTTTGTGGGAGTATCTAAAAAAGATTCTCCTTATTTTAGCCTTGACTTGATTGTACCTTCTCATAAACTGTTTTCTCAAATCCATACAACTTTTTTAGGTACCAATGTCAAAAGAAAAGTTACTCATTATTTTAGTAATGTTCCAGGAAGTTTGGATACCTTCTTTGCACTCTTATCATGCAAGTGAGAAACATTGAGTTTATACATGTCTTTCCACTCATCTTTATCATTGTCACCCTCAGATTTAAGAGAAGCAATTATTATAATAGATGATGGTCAAATATATTAAAGGGAAAGACATTGACTAAATTTCTCCTAGAGCCATGTTGAAGGCTAAAAAAGTCCTTGTGTAAGTAAAACCTATCCAGTCTAGAATAGACTCTTTTATTCTTGGCTTCATTGTTACACCAAATGAACCAGATCCCTTTGTTACAATATTTAGATTTTTCAATGGGTTATTTGAGATTATGGATATGCTTCAATTTTTTCCAAAAGAAGAGCTCATTATCTTTACATGAGAGGGGTTCACCACCTTGCTTATCTTCTCTTTCCTCAATCATGTTAAAATCACCACCCACAATCCAAGGGAGATTCCTAAGATTATAAGCCATCTAGTTCCAAAACTTAGTTATTTCTTTATAGTCATTAAGGTAATAGACATTATATATCCCAAAGGTCGAAGATTGTTGATTGCAGACCACCCAGGTAGCTCTTTAGCAAGGAGAGCATCCATGATCAATAAATGTGTTTGCCCACTCAATATTTATGAGAATATAGGCACCCCCTTTACCTCTAGGGTGGTTAGTATATAAGTGAACACAATTTGGCTAGACAAAATTCAACACCAAATCCAACTTGGGTGCAGTCTCCTTAAATTTTTTTAGCAAAAAAAAATCAATCTACTCTCTTAAATGCCTAAACTACCGGACAATGGGCCTTCTATCAAACATTTCAAGACATCTAACATTTTAACTAATTATTTTAATGGACAAAAAGAAAAACTATTTGGCCTACCCTAGGGACTTAGATCCTCCTTTATTCTGGTAAAGCCTAGTGAAACACTGAGGGACTTTATCTTCTTTATCCTTAAGCTTCTTATTTGAATCTTCAAGATTGAAATGAGAATCTCCTTTAAATATTTTCCCCTCATATATTAAATTAGAACTTTGTATATTGGATTAAAATTTCTTTGTTCTAATCTTCTTTCTCCCAATTTTATACTTTATTTTAGGCTTCTGATCAACAGTAGCCAGCTGGGCCAGAGGAGCAATCTCAAAAAAAGGTAATTGATTTTCAGGGGTCCATCTAGAAAAGGTGAAATGTCTATAGAAACACCTTACTCAATAAAGCACCTAGTAATAGGGAATGACAAGGGACCAGGAGTAGATATCTTTGTAGCATGAGGATCAATAATAATAACAACATACTCATCAAAAAGCCTCTTTGCAGGGAGAGGATTGTTATCCACTAGATCATTCTTATGATGATCTTACCAAGATGGAGCCAACGGTTCAAGGGAAGATTCAAGAGAGGGAAATTCCTCGCTAATGTTCTCTAAAATGGGCCTACATGAAACCTCAAGGGCCATCCCCAAGGGATTTACATTAGTTTTTTTTTATCAGATTCATACTGTAGGTTATTTATCATCACCACCTTAGACTTGGTTAAAGTCAAATCCCTTCCAGACTCAACCTTAAAATTATGGGGAACCAATTTCTTTTCATTTGGAAATGTATTAGGCTTCTTATTTAACAAAATATAATTCTTTTTTTATGTCCATGTTTTTACAAAAGAAGCAGGTATTTAGGCATCGTGGGTTTTGAATACTATGGATTTGACAAAAACATCAAATGGATTTAGGGAGATTATAATTCTTGCATGCATATATGGGCCAAAGATCTTCTAGTGTCTTCAATCCTTAAAACTTCCCCTAGTCATTTGAGCACTTGGGGAGGGAGAATTCTAGATATGAATAAGAACATTCATTATATCAATCCATCTTGGGGAAGTTTTAAGGATGATATCCTTAAAATCAAGGTTAGGATTCCATGGTATAGCCCTAAACATAGACTAGCCAATATTCCACATGGGTTTACAAATAGCTCTACTTTACATGTTAGAATTTTTGAAAAATGCCATGAAAACCCCTTTTTACATCATTCTACAAAAATTTACATACATACCCATATTTTTACCCCAAATGGAATTCAACCAATTATCAAATAAATTACTAGAAGGGAGAAATTCTCTATTCAAACACACAAAAAATCCCAATATTCTTGAGCCTAATTTCTTCCAGTTGTAGGTATTTTTCCATTATTTCATTGGGAGACAAGGTTAGGGTTTTCAAAAGGGCAACAAACTTACTGATTTATTCATAGTTCTATCTATCTCCTATTCCTTCTTCTAAGCCAAAACCATCAAAGTTGAATGTCGTTCCTTCTGAAATGCTAGGGTTTTCTTTAAATTGTAGGACTTCACTGAAAATCTTTCTACTTCCTTCTCTTACTAAGTGTTGGAAATTCCAAAGTTGGATGAGAGATTTCATGAGAGAAAATTTTAATAGGAACCTTATTTTCTTTGGCTTCATTAATGCAGTTTCCATTATTCAGAGTCTTCCCACTGCTCACACGAGCCCAAGCATCATCGTCACCATCTTCCATAAAGTGAGGGGATAAAAATAAAGTTACCCACAACTCTCAAAAAAAAAAATCTTTCCTAAGCACATAAACCAAGGCAGACATCAAAGCACAAAGTAATAAAAAGCAAATAGGCTAAAAAATCAAACATGAAGCCAAAGAAAAGACTCTCAAGGGACATGACCACAACCAAGAGAGCACAAACAACTAAACCAAGCAAGGACAATCAAAAGAGGACCAAGGTGGTGAAGGGGACAAAGGGAAAAAATGAAGAGCTTGGAGCATCTTTAATGGAGAAGGACTTTTCATCTTCCCATTTGTAGAGCTCTTAGTCTTCACCTCCTAATTTTTATCTTTCCAAAGCATGAAGATAATTTCAATCTGAAAGATGTGCCAATAATGCTTGAGTATTGTAGGGAGAAGTGTAGATTTCCCTAATATAACCATGTTCCAAGGGAATGGTTTAGGTTTGAATCATTGGAAGAAGGAATGAATCAATTTCCAATAATTCTAGGCTCTAGCACAAAACCAAAGGATGTGTTCTACTGACTCAGTTTGACCACTAGTATTGCATCAAGGAGAGGAGATTCCCATATGTAACAATATGCCCCCTATTAGAAGACCGTATTAAAGGATACACCAAGAAAACTTAGCCTTTTTAGGTTCCATCACTGTAGATCAGACAGTTTAAAATCTCTTATCTCAAAGACTAAACAAACTATTAATATTCCACCATTTGTTGAGCATCTCACAGGACACAATAGTGAGAGAATCATTGATAACTAAGTTGAGGTTTATACTGAAGTATGGTAGTGGACACACTGCAATTCAATATTCCCACCCTCTAGGGTAACCTTTAACTCTATTTTCATGGAGGGCATAACCATGGACCGTCATATGAGCTTTTGTAATAGATCCAAAGTCTTGGTTATGGTCATGTTTAATAGTTACATAGGTATATTATTTGAATATGAAACTCCATATGAAATACTAATTGCACCAATACAAAGGGGACATAAATCAACTATTTACCTATCTTATGTATGATACTCTTTTGGATGATTTACAAATATTCTATTTATTTTTATTTAATGTTATGTATATTATACAAGTAATTTTTTCATAAACTTCATATTATATGTTAAAAAATGTAATATGCAATGTAAAATACATCGAGAGTTATCATTCTTGAGGTACCTATTCCACTTATGTCACAAATTGAATATGTATTTTGAGAATAATATCTCTTAACATCTTTTACATAAATTTATCTAAGATATGTATACTAATTAATTAAATTTTATAATAATTTGATAATTTTATAATAATTTGATAATTTTATTAAATATAATTTAATAATATTATATTTACAACTAAAATTTAAATAAACACTATCTTATATTAATTATTTGAAAGTTTTTTAAAAAATTATAAAAATAATAATCAAAATATTGTATTGATAAATATTAATATTTTAAATATCTATTTTGAATTTAAATTAATAATTATTTAATCTTAAATAAGTATAAATAACTATTTTAAAAAATATAAAAAAATTGTAATAGTATCAAGCTGTCCTTAATTTTTGATTGAGATACTACAAAACTAAGAGAACAAAAATTGGTTCGGAGAACAAAAAGTCATATATTTAAAGAAACTACAAGGATTAATACAAATTGGTTATGAGGGCAAAAGTTGTATTATTAAATTATAATTTTTAAATAATATTTTATTAGAGATTTTATTAATTTTTAAAAAAATTATGTAAACATATTATGAAAATGATATGTTCTTCAAAATATCTCATCTTATGTTTTCATTGTCATCATAACTTATACGTATCATTGAATTTATTTAGTCTTTCCAATCAATTGGAATCATTTATTTTGAAAAATGATAGAGATATGATAATAAGTTCAATTTTATTAAAAAAAAATGAAAACCTTCTTTTAAACATCTACATTCAAGATTTGTAAAAATAAACGACTCTCCAAAATTATGAGGAATGTTGGACATCTTACAATCATTCACTTTAAGTATTACAAAATTACAAATGCTTTTCAGAATTATCAAAGAATTTTGAAAAACTCTTGAAAAGTATCCATATTTAAGAATTCCAAAGACAACAGCTTTCTAAAATTATCAGAAATGTTGAATTGCTTCAAATACCACTTGAAGTTTCAAATATTTCAAACAATAGAGTTGTCCAAATGATTGTGGAAGGCTATATAAGTTGGATCATTCACCCACTTAAATATAGTTAAATATAGTGTAGTCATAGTAGATATATCGTCAAAGCTTTCTAATAATGTAATGAGATTTGAACTCAGAAAACTTTAACTTTTTTGACATCACTAGTACGATTTTTTAATCTGGAACCAACTCTTTCTAGAACAAGAGGAATGTCGTGACATATTTTTGTAAACAACCACAACTCTATTTCAATAGAATAATTATGTCCATGTTGAAGAGTTAGTTTACTTTATCTTTGTCATCTGAAAAATCAAAGAAAAAACAAAACATATCCTAATTTAGATCAAATACGATGACTAAATATCACCTTTGAAATAAATAAAAAACAAAACATGTCTTCATTTAGATCAAATAAGATAACTAAATATAACCTTTGAAATCAAAGAAAAACAAAACATTCCCTGACTTAAATCAAATAAGATAACTATATATCACTTTTAAAATCAAAGAAAAAATAAAACATTCCCTAATTTAAATCAAATAAGATAATTAAATATCACTTTTTTGAGAGAAATATTTCAATCTTTCAATTTTTTAAATTGAAAATAAAAAATAGCTTCAAATTCAATTAGATATACAGAGTATTAAAATTAAGTAATAAAACCACATCTAATATATCTAAGGATAAATTTTAAGGTTTCCAACCCAAAAAAATAAAAATTAATCAGATTAATTGTTTTTACCAAAAGCTAACTTTCATAAAAACTATTATTTATAAAAGGTAACATATTTTACAGTATATCTAAATTCCATTAAAATCATTCCATACTTTTTATGGACCTATTTAGAAATTTCTAAATAAATTTATAAAATGTATAAATAAGTTCATAAATTTCCAAATAAATTTATGAAATGTATAATATGTTTTAAGCAATATCTAGGTACAGAGTTAATGGCTTCCTTTATAAATAGAGATGTTAGGTTAAATTAGAGAATAGTACCTAGATTGGGACCTTCTTTGTGTTTATAAACAACAGACATATAAATCAAAACATCAGTTATAACTATCAAAATAAGATCCATATATGTGTGGTGTATCTTAGATTTAACTTTAAGTAAATCCTCAGCATCCACTCTAGTTATAAAAAATCTACACAATTAAGAAATAAGTGGAAATTATACTCCAAAATTTCAAAAAAAAAAAACTTAGATTTTGGTAAAGGATATATTAAGAAAACTTAGATTTTTTTGGCTTCCACTACTTATAAGATGGTTTAAAAAATTTTGCTTCAAATACTAAACAACTTATTAAGATTCTATCATTTGTTGCGTATCTTGCAGAGCATAATAGTGAGAGAGAGTTATTGATAATTAAGTTAAGGTTTGTGTCAAAGCATCGGAGTGGACACACTGCAATTCCGATATTTTCACCATTTGAGGGATCCTTTAACTTCATTTTCATGGAGAGCATAATCATGGATTGTCATCTGAGCTTTTGCAATAGATCCAAAGTTTTGGTTATTGAGTTTGAATCTAGTTTTCAGATTTTGTTAATTTTCCTAGAATTGAGATATTTTGTCAAATATATCCTTTATGACCTTAATGCCTCAATGAATAAGCTTGAAAGATTTGATTTTATGATCATCTGTTAAGGGCTTTCCTTTTATAGTAATAATTGGGGACCACCATAGAGAGTGAGAGTGGATAGAGATTTTAGATCTAAACCCTTCTCCTTTCCACAACAACTATGGCTTGATGGTTTCCCAAGATTTATATAAACTCTTAACCGTAAATGTGCTTGTGTCTTTTATAATAGAAGTATCAAGCAAAGTTTGAAAGCCTAGACTCTTCCAAAAACCTCATCCATAAGGGTTTCCAAAGGAAATATAGTATTTAAAAATAATTTTCCAAGCTCTTGTCCTTGAATGGCCCTAGGGATCTGTTATCAATTAGATTTTGCACTTGCTATGATAATATTATGAAATTTGTTGAATCACAATCTTAAACTAGTATTATATCAAATGCAATATTGGGCATTTATCAAATAAGGAACAAGTTCTTGATTTTTCCTCAAAAGATTTCAAAATGGCAAATTAAATACCATAAATGAATCTATATGACTAAAATAATACTATATCATCCACAAATGTAACAAAAAATCATTCATACACAAGGATAACACAAGTAAGGAAGGCAAAACTTTAGTATACTAATATTCTCTAGGTTACAACATGTAGATAAATTTCTCAAAAGTAGAAAAAATTGTCTATCAGCAAAAAAGATCCATGGGCTACATAGGAAACCAATATTTATACAAAAAATCACTCCTTTGAGAGAGAAGTCAAAAAACCTTACACTCAGTTCTAGAGCAAGAAATCAAGGAGTCTCCATACAAATGTCATCATTCCCAGCTTGAAAAGACATTTTTGGTGGAGTAGAAGGAAGAAGAGGACTCTGCAACAGTTGGGTGCTTTGCCAAGTATTGAAAAAGGGGAAAATGTTGTTGGAGTCTTCCAATCAAACCATCTATCCTTAAGTTTAGTTGAATAAATCTCTCCCCAAGAAATGGGATGCCAAAATGAACTCTATGATTTGGTCAATCTTTTAATAACATTGAATTCTTTTTTAAATATTTGGATATTTTAAAATTTAACTGGCAAAACCTAACTTGTAAATTGCAATTGAGAGTTTTAAAACTTTTAAGTCATTCAACTTATCAAAAAAGAAAAGTGCAAATACAATGTGAACTTTTACAACTAAATCCATTTAACTTGTCAAAAAGAAAAGTGTGAAATACAAGTTGTACTTTTTCAACTAAAGCTCGACAAAAAGATAATTAAAACTTACAAGTAGCTCTTTTTCAACTTAAAGTTAAGAGCTATTAAAAATGATAATTGTAATTTTCAACTTTACAATGTATCTTACAAAAATTTTAGTTTACATAATGCATTTTTTAATTAATTAAAAAATCAATCAACAAAAGTAACATCTAAGGATACCTTATCTTTTTTTGCTTGTATATTCTCAATGTAAGTGTTGAAATTATCGAATATTTCTTGTAGGCACTCTTCATTAGGACCAACTGTGTAAATATTGTTGATGTCACATTTTGTTGTTACCTCAAATAGTTCTTTGAAAGAGGTTTTGTAGACTTGGATATCCTTTCCCATCTGATCAAGTGTATTGTGGTAATCACCTTGTTGAAAGTTACATCTTGTTTTGATTCCCTCTTAATCACCTCTTTGAATTTATCCTGAATAACTTGAATAGGAAGAGGTTTATCTTGGTAATCTATTGTCTCGCTTGACAATTTACAAATTGAATCTTCAATATCATACATTACATCTGTGGCCTTGTCACTTGTGCTCTTGGCCTTATTAATAATTTCACTGAGTATTCTAATTTTGAATTTGGCTTCCCTCTCTAACTCATCATGTTATAAAGGGTTTTTAATTATATTTTCAGAAATGAGAGTGTCACTCTCTATCTAGTTAATGGCTTGCAATTTGGAAAATTAGATGTTTAGCCTTTCAACCTCTTCCTCATATTTTTTAATTTTTGCCTTCAGAGATGCTAGGTCATCCCTGTGTGTCTTGTAATAATCCATAGCCAAGCCTATCACATGTTTATTTTGGTGACCATTTCTTCAACCCCATCCTTTATAGCTCTACCCATTGTAGCAATCTCTATCATTACATCAAATGTTTCTTTATCAGGAAAATGAAAGAGAGATTATGTCGGTTGAGCTGATTCAAGTTGATTTATTGGGTTTATAACCTTCCTTAAGGTAGTTATCAACTGCTCAAACTTATTCTTCAACTCATTCTTAGTGGCCTTATCATTATCCATTTTATTTAAGAGAGAAATTATTCTTATCTAAACATCATATTCTAGTCCCTCTCTCATTGGACGATCAAGGTGTATCTTGGATAGATGATAATCCTTCACCACTAAATCTTCTTTTGGTTTTTCAGGTGGGAGAACTACTATTTCCACATACATTTTCCCTATTGTATCATATGAGATTCTGTAAATAGTCTTAGGGCCTCTTTTTGGACGTTTGGATGTTTCCAATAGACCAAAATCTAGGGTATTGGGAGATATCATTTGTTTTATCTTCTTGGACATTGATTATGCTAGGCAACTAGAAGTGGTTATCAATGAATCCTACATTGTTCCAAAAATCACTAATCCCTTTGAGTCTGTAACTAAGGTTGCTATATTGGTAGTTACCTTAACAAGTGTCGTATCTACCATGGACATTGTGACTGAGTCCTTGGTTGATGTTTTTGTTGTCTCTACCCCACTGGTGGGTTAACTAGCCATAGTTGTGTCAGTGGGCTTCTGCATTCCACTTATTTTGTGTGAGTTTGGGTCAAATTAAGAGTGGAAGAAGGCAAGGATACTTGGATGTGTGGAGTGCATGTGCTTACAAGGGGTGTGGAAGTTGGAAGTGACATAGGTAGAGAGGTAGGCGTGTATGGTTGGAATAAGGGAATCTATGGAAGGGTGGAGTCCAAAGAAGAAAAATAATCTATCAATATAGTGGGAATGGCTAGAGTGGAAGTAGTGGATAGTGTGATGGAAGATGAATATGGAGTTGTATCTATCTTAGTGGTTGTGATGAATAATGGGGCTATAATTAGAATGATCTAGTTAACACCCATGTATTGTTGGGTGGTGTTAGTGATTAATGAGGTGGAAGTGGATACAGGGAATGAGGTGGAAGTGATTGTGAAAGAGGGAGGTAGAGATGGAGTTGGGGTAACCAACTACATTGATTAGCTCACTACCAAGGGAATCACTTACACTAGTTGGTTAGATGAAAGAGCAATTACTTGCACTGGTAGGCTAGTATAAATAGGAGGGGTAATTGCTTATGTTGGTTAGATAGTAGAGACAAGAGGATGGGTTATAATAGTTGTGTCCCCTATGTAAATTGGTAGTGCATAATCTAATGGTTGGATTATTAGCACTTGAGTGCTAGAAGAAGTCAATTTTGACTATTGCTTTTGTTTTCCTTTGTGCAAGACAACTGGCCCCACTGCTTGATCTTTTTGAGATCCACTACTAGAACCTTCTACTGATGTTGCCTCTACACCCTTATCCTTTACCTTTCTAAGTCTATCTGTGATATTCAAGGTCTCTTTAGTTATTTTAACCCCCTTTATTCTTAACTAGTTTATTTTTTTATTAATAACTAGGGTGGTCCTATCTAATAAGGAAAAAGATTCAGGTGTAGACCACCTGACTTGAGGAAGAGGTTGGAGATAGATTTGATTATCATAATACACCCTATCCAATGATTGTTCCTCATCTTTCAAATCTTCTAGAATTGGTGTCATATCATAGTTCTTAATTTATTCAAAGGTCATCCTAAAATAATCTCTCAACCTAACCTCTTCCTCATCCTACATATCCTCCCAATAATCTTCATAAAAGGGAATGTGGGAATATGAGGAACACAATAAACTAGTAACATAAACAATCACATCATAAAAGGGCCTAGCATCGAGAGATCTCAAAGTCGTCTAGGTTATCTTTGCATATGCACATTTAACCTTAGATAGAGAAGGGTAGGTGCATCTCCCTATATTGATAGGGAAGTGTATGTTTGTCTTGTGCCTACTTAATAAGAACTTATGAGTTTCCACTAGTTATCTTACTAGTTCTATTAAGGCCCACTTATTACTGAAATATCTGGGAAAGGTGTAAGGACACCCACTAAAACCACTAACTTTGATATAAGACTATATAGGGAACTAAATAAAGTATGACCCCCAATTTATAATTTTTGTAGTTGTAGCATCAAAAAACCTTATTTTTCCTAGTTCTTGTTCAAAAATGATTATGATGCAGTAGATGAAGGCATCATTAACTCTCTTAAATTATTGTTCAATCCCCTCAAAAGTGAGGTCAGGATAGTAGTTATAAACCTTATTAATCTGATCTAACACTATGTTTAATCTCGAGAATGCCCTCACTCTTGTTAAAGCATAGATGAGGTAGGAGGTCATGTATAATTTACCAGTGGTTTGGACCTCTAACAACTGTCTATGAATAGAATCACTTATCAGTTGGGCCTAGTGAATTTATTATTTATTTTTATGGATTACCCAAATATATCGGTACATCTAATCTTGATAATTATTTACATTTGGGCTCCGTGTAACTCTGTGTAAGAGTATAATGATATCTCCTACCTCATCCTTGAATTCTATCATATCCAAAATCTTTTGTAGTCTTGTTGCTAAATATTTAAAGGTCTTTAACCACTATTTGTTTAAAACCCATTCACAATTTGAATGATTATCTTGGTAGAATTTTTTTGAGAAATCAGGGGTAATATCTATGTAGCTTTCAAACTCTCAATTAAGAACATAGTATCAATGAAATCTGGATCTAGTCTCAGAAGTTTCTCCCCTTTATCATTCACTACTTCTCTCTTTTTTGCATCATAATGTTTAACCATGGTGAGTACAAGCTTGAGGCTTTGGAATGAGAATGGGAAGGTTTTAGCCTAAGGTAAACCACTATCATAGATGCTATGAATCCAATTATTCTTGAATTCTACATTGCCTCTAGTCCATAAGTTTGCTAGGTTTGTGTGACCTAGGTCTGTGTCAGTTATCTTAATGATGTTTGAATCCAAGCTAGAAGGGACACCAAGTCCCTTTGACTTGAAATTTATCTCTTTTACAAATATATGCACTAGGGAAATGATGCAAAAAACTAACTACATATTTGGTCGAGAGTTGTGTTTGCAATTATAGGTTATTTTTTGCTTTTAACTTGGCAAAGTTTTACTATGCTTCTCTAGGGGTATTTTTCCTATAGGAAAATGATTTGCAATAGTAACTATGAAATATGACATAGAGTCTGTAGTATTTTAATTTGCATTTACACTTGTAAAGTCCGACCAAAGGTCTGATGAGGTTATGGTTTGTAATTACAAGTTAGATATATGTCAGGAACTCAAGGTAATAAAACAAAGGGGATCTCCACCTATATTTAAGTAGGGAATTTAGATGTTTCTTCAGTTAAAATTTATATGGGGGTTCAGTTTGAGAAGGTAAGAGGGATCTCCACCTAGGTTTTAGATAAATTTTAGGAAAAACCTAAGGCAATGAAATTAGAAGAATCCAGATAAAATCTAACATGAAACTAACAACTGGGATTTGAGAGTAATGAGGAAAAATGATGATGATGCTTAGCGATTACATATTTTAAAATCCTAAGTATGATAGGAAAACAACTCAACTTGTGGAAAATGATCAATGACAAAGATTTGAAAGAAAATGCAGGTGACCTAGGAGAATACCAAGAATATACATGCATGGTCTTGTAAGTGATGGATCTAGTATTTACATTACCCGATGATGGAGGTCTGGTTTAGGTCATAGAATTACTTGGATTCGAGCTTTGGTTCACAATATTACTTGGAGGAGTTTTGATTTTGGTCACAATGTTAATTAATGATATAAAAAACCTAAATTTTATATTAAAAAACCCCTAATTAATGCCAAACATGCCAATAAATGGTGGTAGATGGATAAATAGATGGGAAAGTGGGTCGATGGAGTCACTTTTCAAGTTTGCAATTTGTAATATGGTTTTTGCTCTTAATTTTTTACTTGCTTTGATGATTGGAGATCCAAAAAACCTTCACCTATTTTCAAATTTTAAATATACTTCTCATCCTCCACTTTTCACTTGCCTTAGTAGTCAAAAATGCTTTAGGAATCAGGAGTGGAGTTTAGTTTACACTTTTAAACTTTGAAAAGTTGCAAGGTGCAGTGAGAATTTTGGTATCTGCTTGGTCTTAATGAAAAATAGAAAGTGGGGTCTAGATTATATTTTGTAACTTTACAAAGTTTCAAATTGTAATGCAAGTTCCAATTCTTGCTAGGGACTCGGTAAGTGGGAAAATAGAGGTTTAGGTGAACTTTCCAACTTTTCAAAGTTACAAGGTCCACAAAAATATGTGGTTTCTATATGGGTCTTAGAAAAGGGTATTTAGGCCATTTTAAATCTTTTCTCAAAAAAATTATACGTCTCCTCTAAATCACAAGGTGTTTTGAGGTTTTTGGTACAAAAATATCAACACAATCCATTTAACACAAAGGTCAACACCTTGTTTATTAGTTATCAATGAGCCTAAACCCCCCCAATTTCCTTGGGTTTGTAAAAAAATGTCCCAAGTGACTCTATAAAAGACCTTGTTGCCTTTTGAGTCAACCCAAAAGTATTATCTTAACAAATTTTCAAGTTTCATGTAGGTTGATTTAGAGGGAACCCAAAAGAAGTAGTAGTAAACATGAGTAGTAGCCCAGATATTGAAGCAGATTTTTAATTTGCTTGTAATATATAAGGGCTTAGTGATCTAGAACACAAGTTTATATTGAACTATCTAGACAACATAGTTTCATATCTCAACCTAGAAGGCTTGAAAGGTAAATGGAATACTTAGTAATTTAAACATTTCCTCATGGGATATCCATTTCCATTAGAATGTCCCTAGCCAATTGGGCATATGACTATGTGATGTATGATCATCACAGGGGTAAAGTGATCCTGCATCATTTTGAGAAGCTAAACATGATTTTGCTAATAAAATCCAAGTGTTAGGAAGCACCTAAGTAAGGAATGGCTAGTCAATTCAGGATATAAAGCTTTGTCATATAATTCACATACATCACTCTAGCATGCAAAGGGACTTTTGACATGAAGTGTACTAACATGAACATAAAATACTAGAAAGTCAACAAGGTTGACCTGGATGCCACATCACTCTTACATGATTGTATGATTGCTAATATTTGAAATAACATACATCAACATCAAAGACAATAACTTAGAAATAAATGTAATCAAATTAGTTAGTGAGAATTTTGGTGGCCTCATTACAATTGAATCCACATTGGCCAACTTGGCCTAGACACATCAGCAGAAAAGTCATTAACTAATCATTAATCTAGTATCTCTCCAATTGATAGGGATCAGTTTCCAACCAATCCCAAGGCCTATAAATAGGAGACTCAAAGAAAATTCAAGTGACCATTGGGAAAGAAAATAATATCTACCAAAATTTATATTTGAATATAGTTGAGAGTGAGAGGAACAAGACCCAAGGAGATCATCTTGCGTAGTAGTATGAGCACTTGATCATTGTAGTTTTGAGGTTGTTTGAAGTAACTCAACTAAAATAGAAATGTAACTCATGTTAGAGCATAGCATATGTAATATGTTTTGAATTGAAAAATTGAGCTTTCTTGAATGCTTTGTAGTTGTATGTGTGTGTGTTTGTTATGAGGGTGAGAAAGACACTCACTACATGGATTACATTCTCTTTATTGGTAACTTGGCCCACAACTACATCAGTTTTATATCAGATCAAGGGTTTGAACCTTATTGAGTGAGGAGGAAGATTTCCTACATATGATTATAATAAGATGACTTACAATAGTGGGGCATGAATTTAGAGGAGATGTCATTGAGGAGATCTATTGATAGAGGTACGATAGTTATAGGTGTATCAAGAAGACTAGATGAATTCTTAAATGTGTTATGTGTTATGTAAACATGCCTAAATGTTTTTGAGAAGGATCGATGATGAGGATTCATCCCAAAATATGATGTGAGTGATGATGAAGTAGAAAGATAACACACTGAGGTAGCAGACAATGATGAAGGGAAAGGAGGTGCTAAGGAACAAATTGATGCTAGTGAGGAGAGGCTCTTGAGATCTATCTCGCATATTGGCAAAGGTGTAAAGATGGACTTACCCTAATTTTTAAGAAGCCTAAATCTTAAGGAATTTTTTGATTGGTTCAATGACATGGAGGATTAACTTGAGTATGAAGATATTAATGACCCCTAGATGGCATAAATGAAGCTGAAGGGATATGTGGCACTATGGTGGAAGGAAGTTTAGAATGAATAACACAAAAAGGGGAAAGATATTATAATGAGATGGGATAGTATGGTTTTTAAATTTAGGATATTTTTTTGCTCAAGGATTACCAGATGGAGCTATTCAAAAGACTTCAAAATATTGGGCAAAAAGAAATATCAGTCAAAGAACACACCAGAAAGGTTTACAAGATCACCATTAGAATAAGATAGCGAGGTGGAAAAAATAAAAGGTCACATGATATCTAAATGGATTGCACTTTGGAATCTAATAGGAACTAAGTATGGCTCATAGTCAAACTGTTTAAGAATCTTATTAGTTTGTGTTAAAGGTAGAAGGGAATTTGTCACACTAATAGTAGAATATGGTGAAAATAAGGGGAATATTTGCATGAGGAAGAGGCACAAGAAGGAAACTATAGAGGTAAGGCATAGAAGTCACAACATGAAGTGATGTGAATACCCAAGATCAGAGTGGAACACATAAGTTTGAGGAAGAAAACATGCATGGAAAAGGTGGATATTACCAAACTTAGGGATGAGGTAGGTTTACTAGAGGAAGGGGAAGAGGATTCTTGTGAATGTGTTTTACATGTAGAAAACCAAAACATCAAGCCTTTAAATTCACAAGAGTGTAAATTGAAGGAAGTAGATAAACATATGCATTTATACATATCGGGAATGAAAACAAAAAAATGTTAGATCGATCAAGCATTTGAAAGACCTTGAGCATGGGGAAGTGTTAAGGCTGAAGAGGGTATTGTTGAATTTATTGAGACAAGACATGGAATAAGTGTAAATTTAAACTATGTTCTAGACCATATGTAAGTCAGGAGGAAAATGTTACAAAATGATAATAGATAGTGGAAACACATATAACTTTGTATCAAATGAGATGGATAAGAAATTGGGTTGGGTCTGAATAAAGTAGTGCACACAAACTTATACAAAGTCTCATGGTTACAAAAGATTTAACATGTGCTTGTTAATGAGCAATGTCTAGTGAGGTTCGAGATAGGCACGTACCAGGATGAGATATGGTGTTATGTGATGTTGATCGACATATTCCATCTACTTTTATGAAGGCCTTGGAAATTTTATTGTAAGACAGTATATGATGATTGGGAGAATACTTATAACTTGGATAAGGATTGGAAAAAATACACCCTAAACCCCTTAAAGGATGGATAAGAAAGAGGGTGCATCAATGTTTATAGGAGGGTGTTGATGGTTTCAGGCAAAGAGTTCCTAAATGAGGTAGTGTAAGAGGAGACATAATATGTCCATACACCAAAATTAGTGCAAGAAGATGGTGTAAAAGCTAAAAAAAGACAAAAGAGACAATTTTGTGAAAATTAAGGGAGTTGATAGATGAGTTCTCCTATATTGTATTGAGTGATTTACTATAAAAATTACCACTAGTGAGGGGCATTAGTCATCACATGGATTTGATTCTAGGATCAAGATTGCCAAAAAAGGTTGTGTATAGAATGATGCCAATGGAAAATGAGGAAGTATAAAGGAAAGTGTACAAGTTATTGAATAAGGGGTTGATAAGAGAAAATTTGAGCCTGTGTACAGTACCTATAGTTCTAAAACTAAATAAAGGTGAAGGATGGTGTATGCACACACACTCATGAACCATTAACAAAATCATAATCAAGTATAAGTTTCCATTGCCACTCTTAGATGATATGATGGATTTATTGAGTTGTTTCAAATACTTTAACAAGATTGATCTGAAAAGTGGATATCACCAGATCGGGATTGGTGAGGGAGATAAATGGAAAATAATGTTCAAGATAAAGGAAGGGCTATATGAGTGGTAAATTATGTTGTTTATGTTAATGTATTGATCATGTTTATGAGATTTATGAACATAGTATTGAAACCACTCTTAGGGAAGTATGTCATTTTGTACCTTGATGACATTTTATTGTTCATTAGAATGCATTACAGAGATTGTGCAAGGAAAATTTGATGATTAATGTGAAAAAGTGTAGTTTCATGAAAGAAGAGCTAGTATACTTAGGTTTTATAATATCCAACAAGGTAATGAAGATGGACATTGAGAAAGTGTTCACCATAATAAAACAACCATCACTGAGAAGTGCATTTGAAGCATAAAGCTTTCATGATAAAGCAAGATTATATATAAAATTAAACAAAAAAATTAGTAGGACATGTGCAGTAATCATGAAGATGATGCAAGGAGATCGTAAGGCATTCACTTAGATAGATGAAGTAGATTCTAGTTTCTAAAAGTTTAATAAGGTAATAGAACAACCAGTATTGGCATTGCTAGATTTCAATATGGTATTCAAAGTTGATTACGATGTGAGTGAAGTAACAATTTTCACATTATTTAGTGAAAAAGGTATGCATATAGATTACTTTAGTGAGAATCTAAATGATGTAAAGCATAAATATTTGGTCTATGATCAAGATTTATATGAGATTGTGTAAGTGTTGAAGAAGTAGAGACATGACTTGTTGCTTAAGGATTTTGTGCTATATACAGACTATCAAGAATTAGAATTTATTAAAATTTAAGAGGTTTTAAACTAGAGACATATGAATTGGGTAGAATATTTTTAGAGTTATACATTAATGTTGAAGCATAGAAGCAAAATATCAAATGTGCTAAGTAGGAGAGCATTAGTGATGGGTGAAATGAGAGTTAAAGTATTGGGATTTGATTCAATGGAGGAGCTATACATGAAGTAAATATTTTTAAGATGCATGGAAGAATGTACAAATCCAACAAGCATGGATCAAACACCATGGTTAGATTATCTAATTCAGGCAAGAATAATTTTTAGAGGAGTGTAGTTATACATACCCAAGGGGTCAATGTGCAAAAACTTGATCAAGGAGAAACATAATGGAGGAATGGTAGGACATTTTAGTGGTGACAAAAGCTTGGCATTATTGGTTGAGAGCTATTAATAGCAAAATATGGGTTCATATTTGTGCATATATGTGTAAGGGTATCAAATTTTTTAGCTATCAAAAGGGAGAACCCCTAACATGGGTTTGTACCAAGCCTTAACCATTTTTTAAATGTCATGTGAAGACATAAACATGGATTTTATACTTGGATTGTTGAAAACTTAAAGAGGTAATAACTCCATTTTTGTTTTGGTGGATTGATTTTCTAATATGGTGTATTTCATTACTTTAAGAAGACTAGCAACATGACAAACATCACCAACATATTATTCAGAGAGGTGGTAGGAGTGCATGGATTATCATTTAGTATAGTGTCAAATAGAGATACTAAGTTTGTAGGCCATTTTTGGTGCACATTATGGAAGAAACTGGGGATGAAGTTGAATTATAGATTTGTGTACTATCCAAAATCTAACGAATAAACTAACATTGTCAATAGAAGCCTTGGATATCTATTGAGATGTCTAGTAGAAGATAAACCAACATAATGGGACATGGTATTGGTACAAGCCAGACTTTCATGAAACAACTATATAAATAAGAGTACTGGGAAAATGATTTTCCATATTATTTGTGGAATTAATCCCAAAGGAATTTCTAAGTTGAGGAAGTTATTTGAAATGCATGGGAAAAGTGCATAGGTAGAATATTACACATAATATTTTCACAAATTACATGAAGAGGTGAAGAAGAAGCTAAAAAAAAGTAGCTTAAGTTATAATCAACAAGAAAATAAAAGGCATAAGAGGAAGGATTTCAAGGTAGGATACCTCATGTTTATACATTTTCACAAGAAAACATTTCCATGAGGCACCTACAAGTTAAAGATGAAAAGGATGGGATCATGTAGAATCCAAAGTAATAAAAAGGACTTGTTAAAAGGAATACAAAAAATATCTAGTCAAGTGGAATAATCACTCAATGGAAGCTACATCATGGTTAGACCTCATAGACATTGGTCGATATGGGTATGTTCTCACAAATTTTAGCTTGTGATCCATAGCCCACATTTTAGTTACCTAATGTGTCTGATGTAGGAACATCTTAGGCACAAAGTAATCTTGCATCATTTTGAGAAGCTAAATATAGTTTTTATAAGAAACTCTAAGTGTTGGTATGTGGCTAAGTAAGGAATATATAATCAACATAATGCATAAAGCTTTGGCATAGAAGTTGTGCATGCATGCACCACTTTGACATGCAAAGGAAATTTTGGCATATAATGCATAGATAGTAACATAAACTACTATAAAGTTAAAAAGGTTTGACCTAGATGCCACCTCACTCTGATAAGACTACATGACAACCAAGATTTGAAATAGCATATGTCAACATCAAAGTTTGGAACCAAAAAATAAATACAAAATATTAATTATTTGGGATTGGGATGACCTGATTACATTTGAATCTACACCAGCCGACTTGGCCTAGACACATTAGCAGATAATAAATTAAATGATCATTAATCCCTTAGTTATCAAATTAGCATGACGTGGTTTTTGACCAATCACAAGACCTATAAATAAGGAACTCAAGGACCATTTAGGATAGTTGGGCAAGAAAATAAAGTTTGCTAAAAATTATAATTGAATACAATTGAGAGTGAGATAGGGTCAAGGCCCAAAGAGATCACTTTGAGTAGACGTTTGAATGTTTGATCATTGTAGTTCTAAGTTTACATCAAGTAACTGAATTATAATCAAGCCATAGCTCATGTTGGAGGATATCATATGTAATCTATTTTGAATTAATAAATTAAGCTTTTCTAAATTCTTTGTAGTTGTGTGTGTGTGTGTGTGTGTGTGTGTGTGTGTGAGTGTGTGTGTGTGTGTGTGTGTGTGTGTGTGTGTGTGTGTGTGTGTGTGTGTGTGTTTTATTACAAGGGTGAGAGAATCACTTGCTATATGGATTAGATTATCATCATTGGGAACCCGATCCATGACTAAATCACTATATAATTGCTTATAGCATTGATTCTTATCCCATTCAATACTAGAGCCCAAATCTAAAAAATAAAAATCCATGGCATTGTGGACCACCATTTCATTCTTCAGTAGTATGAGGAAGGAGTTGTCTGTAAAGTGGACATTTTAGGAGTTGGTATACAGATGGTTGAGGAAGAATATTTCCCTTGACTAACCCTATAGTGGCATATTTTCCTAATAGATAGATAAATAAAAACTTTTGCAATGAGGACATATATGGAGGGGGATAGAGGGAAACCAACTCTAATTTAGTGAAATATCCCATATTTCTTAAATTAGTGGCCATTGATAGTGAGACAAGAATAGACATATTGAAAGAGTCTTGATAGAGTGAACAAACCTTAGGGCTTAAAGCTTGGAAATAAATTAGGGTCCTTCAATCCTTTCATAAGATTTTTCAAATTCAATCTTGAAAATAAGGCCTTTTGATTGGAGGTACAAGCCCATTCCATCCCCTCCCAAATCACTATATTTTTTTCTAAAATCTATCTTCTTTGGATGAAACCAGTTCTCTCAGGTCTTATCACTATGTGTAGAAGATATCTAATTCTAAGTGTTAGATCCTTGTTAATAATATTATTGGAGACGTTAAACAAAATCATGGGCCTTCAGTTGGTGATTAGCTTACGTTCCACAACCTTGAGAATAAATTTAATGTTTAATTAATAATCTTGCCTATAAAATCATTAGCTATGGATTCCAAATAAAAATTATGTAAATTAGGTCCCACACATTCCCATAAGGTTTGGTATAACTCATAAGGAAAGTCATCAATACTTGGGGATTTGTCTTAAGCCATGCCTGCCACTACATTGTGAAGTTCCTCAATAAAGAGAGACCTTTCACATGTCATCCTTTGGCTTGGTGTGAGATTTTAATTAATAACATCAAATCACTTATTCAAGCAAACTTCCCTTTCTTCAAATGGGGTTGAGCTTGAAAAAATTGCTTATAGTGCTTAACAAATGCCTGTAGAATGTCTAGGAGACTAGTGATGCAATCACCAACGTCTTTTATAGCCTTGATTTACACAACAAAGTGTGGAGTTATTAGCTTACTAAAAAATTATTGGAAACTTAGTCCCAAATCTTGAGCTAGTAAATGCAGGATTAGATTTAGTATCCATGCGCTTAATGAAACTTTGCTTGTTTAAGATTTTATCTCAACTCGACAACTTGATTTTGTAGGTTTTCATCTAATGGGGATTGTTCAAGTTCTTGAGAAACTTGATTTAATTCCATTATATAAATGGAGTTGGTCCTTTTACTGAATGAGGCTAATTATTTTCCAGATAATCTAAGAATATTGGTTATGCATGAAATGGGAGCCTTCCACTAGTCAATCCAACCAAATGCATTGGAGGGGCATGAAATAAGGTTCTAAACCTATTTTATATGAGCAAGGATTTACTTATTTTTTAGATACGAAGTGTTGACATATAATTAGTTAATCAAAATATTTATTGGTGGAGAAAACCATTTAGTGTAAGATTTAATAGGTTTGTGGTTAGACAAAAGAACATTTGAGAGCATGTTCACTAGTTTCTCATACTTATGGGAAAAATAGAATTCATTGTGCTCAGAAAAAAAGATTATGTCCAGTCTCTTAAGAACCCTTTCATTCCCTTGTAAAAATTTAAACTAGGTGAACCAAAGGGTGGGGAGATAGGATATATGGTGATGATTGGGTTCAAATAACCCTAGTCTATTATGAATGTAAAACCATGCATCTCATTATTTGACACATCATCTCATGGGTAATATTCATTATTTACCTCCCATGAATTCAAACATGTTGAAATATCAAATAAATTAACCAATGGGTGATAGGGAGTTATTCAACTATCCACTGCTAAAGGATTCCTTACTTAATCATGTCATTATAAGCATAGAGATTGAGAAGCCCAATAGCTTCCCATCAAAATTGAACATTGTCTAAAGAGCACAGTTGGATGAGTACACTCCCCAATCTATTGAAAATGAATTAAAAAGGCACATTATAATAGTGATGAGTTCCCTTGATCCATGCATAGTCCCTACATAGCTGAGCTCACTCCTTATTTGCTCTACTCTATAGAGTGTGCACCCCACACCCAGCCAGGTGCACCCCTTTGCATGAAACTTGTTCTCAATCATTCACACAAGTCTTATGCCAGTTCAAAGACTCTTATACACCACTTGTACTTTCAAATAAAGTCTTATACCCACTCACTAATTTATTTGCACTTTGTGCCTCATAGTCCCACACCCATTCATCAATTAAAGTACAACTTATTACCCATGCACCTCACACTTAGTGGTGAAATTAAACTTGTGATTGGCCTCCTTCCTCTATTTCTTCTAGCCTCTTTTAGTTCACTCAACTAGATTGAATTCAATGGTCTTATGGACCACAAATTGCTTCATGATGTATACCAACAGTTTCAATGTTACATTTTTCTATAAAATTTTCCTCACAAATGTACCAATGTACATAATTAATATATCTAGCTTATTTTTTATATAAAAATATTTATTTCCTATAAACTATAAGATTTTATGTAAAATCCTTCTTGCAGATGATTAGAATACAATTTTACAATATGTGGCAAAAATATTTCTAAAACTGACTCCAATTTTGGAAGATATATAATTTATAATAACAATTGTTTAGGAAATATTTAAGCTTAAAATTACATTAAATGATAAAATATAGAAAACTACATACAACTAAGCAAAATTATTTTACATTAAGAGTACAAACTACTTCTAGACATAATGTGAAAAAGTTTCAAGAATGGAAACAGGGAGTCAATTTTAAGATAACTTTTTCCATAAATTTTAAAATTGTAATCTAATAATTCTAGTAGATGTATAATTTAAAATAATCATTTAGAAAATATTTAAGCCTAAAGTACACTAAAATTATTGAGTATAGAAATTTATAAATAATTCGATAAATTAATTTTATAAATACAAACTAATTCTAGACACAATATGACAAAGTTTCAAGAATGGACTCCTCTTGGTGTTATGCCACTTTTGTTCTCCCTCCAATGGCCACATTATCTCATTAACATGTTAATGTGCCAACCATATGCACAATTATAGATGTGTTACTTTGTACTTATGTAGATAATATGGCCAAAAACTTCTGTAGGATGTTGTATGCTGCAAATCTTATGCCCAGAAAGTTTATAATAGACTTGTGCAACAAAATTCACCAAAAATACAATATACGTAAATAAAAAACATATGTGTTATATTCTTGGCTTCCTCTTTGGTTGTTCAATGGTGTGTTATATTCTCCATCGACTACAACAGTCATAATAGTCTTATGGATCTACATAAGCATCAACAAAAATATTTTATTTATATTACTTTCCTTCTCTCACATGGTCTCCCCTCTTAGATATTTCTACTTTAATATCAATAATTGGAAAATTTTGTTTATACCAGGGTA
This sequence comes from Torreya grandis, assembly GCA_037957365.1. Lineage (NCBI taxonomy): Eukaryota > Viridiplantae > Streptophyta > Pinopsida > Cupressales > Taxaceae > Torreya > Torreya grandis. The sequence continues at coordinate 1,455,015 of JARHVA010001033.1, read as the reverse complement.
AATTTAATATTAAAATTATCAATATATATGTAAGTTTGTTATCCTATGTTTTAGGGTAAACCTATTTATTCCCTATTAATTCTCAATCAATTTATGGGTGTTTTAAAACCAAAATAAAATAAATTATATACCAACCTATGTAGGTGTCACAACTAATCGCCCAATAAAATAATGTTGATTTAAACTAACCTAAAATTAATACATTAAACAATGGCATACAAGCCTATAAATATCCAACAATATATTTGGGAGAAAAACCCCATAAACTTAAATAAATAAGGAGAGAATGATATGGGGCATGACAACAAACATCTAGAAACAAGAAGAACAAGTGCACTAATAGAACCTAATCTAGGCCAATAATAAAAATACACACATGTAACTTACAGAAAATGTAATTTCACAACTAATGAATGCCCAAGGACCATTTTTAGGTTCTAAAAGGGACAAAAGACCTAATTTGAACTCAATTTTCTATAAATACACATGCATTCTAGTTCATTTAAGATATTAGAAGAGAAGGAAATCAAGAAGTTTCATGGGTAACATAAATATATTGATTAATTAAAAACATTGTAGAGAATAGAAAGAATTCATTTAATCAATTAAGCTTTTGTTAGATATATAGTACCACTGAGGCAGGAAAATCTAGGTTCACAAGGCATTTTGCATCATCCAAGAACACAAGTTTTGGTTATTTTCCACACTTGTGCATTTTTTTTATGTTACATGTTCGGAGAAACATCAATGTCAAAGTTAAGAACATCATTGAGAGTCCCATATGGGCAAGAAAATGTAGGAAGGATGGTTTTAGTCATGTTTTATTGATCAGAAAGACCTTTTCCTTAGAACATGATGAAATCATTGCTTCATAGCAGTAACATTTTCTAATCACCATTTTGTATAGGTTGTGATTATGAAACTATCACAATAGTTATGTAACTTCTAGTTTGCAACAACTAGTGAGTTCATCCTCATTTAAAAGCCATGCCAAGTAACTGCCCAAATCAATTAAACATGATGTGTGGACCACGTTCCACGACAAAGAAAGCTTGAAGGTTGTGTTAAGTTATTATTGTCAAGCCACAAAGATTTGAAATCAGTTTTGGAAGAGCACTAGAGAGTTATCAGAGGAAGATATCAAGCAAGTTGGGAGAGAAGTGTCCATCTCTAACAAATAACATAATAGAGAAAAAAACTTAGCAAATATTAGAGGGTGTAAGAGTAGAGTAATGTTTGCGAAGTAATGTATATTCATTTTAGCAAAGTGATTGGACTAAGGGAATCTTTTTCATAGTCTATGGGAAGGGAGAATGTGAGGTGTGTGTAATCTATGCAATACCACTAAACATCGATAAAAAGCCTTTGTTTCCATTCTAAATCATGTGTGCTTAAGAGAGTGAGAGTAATGGAACACCACTAGGGAGTAAGTCAACCATTCACTTGGCCCCCCTCACTCACGTATGCACCAATGAGATTGATTTGCACATTTGAATTATTATAATTATTAAAAAAAATTGTTTTCAATATTTTCATTGTTGAGGGACCTATCAAATATCAAGATATTACAACTATATTTTGGTGTAATGCAAGAGTTAAAACATAATTAATTTTCCATATAATTTTTAGATATTGTTGTCCAAAAGTACAAAATTTTATGAAATCATTTGAACAATTTGTGTCTTTTTATAATTTTGTCCAAATTGTATGTACGTCTAGACATTGTAAGGAGGGTAAAAAGTACTCTAGATAAGTTTATTTTTATTTTATATTATTCATATATATCTTACATATATATGTGTATTTTCACTATCAAATTATAACAACTACTATCAAATCTCATGATATCAAGATACACCTCTAAATGATTCATCTTGGAATATTCCATGGCATTTGCCATAGCCGCATTAAATTTTGAAACCTAATAAAAGTGGGGATTCATCTATGTCATTACTTACCCCTCAAGTTTATTTTTATGTACGGATTCAAGGAATTATATAATGCATATTTATTAGTTACATATCAGCTCTGGTAGTGGTGATGAATGCACAACTTATTGTAGAAGTATGCTCTTCTACATAATTCTCCATTGGACTTGGAATTATAGTTGTTGCTCACCACACCTTGGGTTGCATTGTGTGCATTATATCAAAGGTTGAAATCATATTTAAGGTCTAGGTGGTCATTGAGGATTGTGACTTAGAAGATGCAACCGAATTGCTTCCCAAAGACAAATAATTATATTTTGATGTTATTGACTCCAAGATAGAAGACTTTGCAAGGTTGCTTAAGCATTTTAATGTAAATCTTTCTCGTACGATGGTGATTACCAACTATTTATTTAATAAAAAATCCATAGTTGCATATGGAAACATTATTTAATTATTGAACATGTCAAGTTTTATCATAAATGTTACTTAAGTAATATCTTATCATAATTGCTACTTATTTTCATAAATAAATTATTTATTAAAGTACATTTTTGAAATAATGAATGTTTTTTTTTCTAATATTA